>CM076574.1:1022007446-1022600973 GCA_034641835.2 Pinus albicaulis
AAATAATAATCACCTTATATGTCTGAAAATGTTGTGAACAAATATCTGAAATTTTTTGACGGTGTTCCTCAAGATTTCGGCTTCGCACTCTAAAAATTTCAGTTTCCCAGTGCCCCAGTTGCTATCTGCTTGATAGCATCATGAAGGTTCCTCTACTATCTTTTCGGTTGATCTGAGGAAATGTTTTGTAATGGTGAAAAGATAGTAGAGGAAACTCACGATGAGAAAAAAATAAATGTTAATCATGATTTCATAAAAGCTAATGTTGGCGGGAAGAACCACCATATTCCAAAAATGGATATGAGGAAGTTTGATGGAAAGGATCCTGTAACATGGATACTACAGATGGAGCAATATTTTGATCTCAATAATGTGCAAAACACACAAAAGGTATGCATTGCAACTTTAAATTTAGAAAAAAATACATTTTTATGGTATCGATGGCTTTTCTCCCATAAAAAAATTGTCACTTGGTCAATTTTTACGGAGGAAATGATAGCACATTATGAGGATACAAAGAGCGACACCTTCTTTAGCCAACTGATAAATCTCAAACAAAAGGGTTTAGTGGGGCAGCCCATTGAGGACTTCCAAAAATTGAATATAAGGGTAACTGATATTCTAGAGGGACACAGGATTGATCTCTTCATAGGCACTTTAAGGGATAACATCCAACATGAAGTTCGCGTTTTGGAACCTGATTCATTGGAGAAGGCATTCAGGTTGGCAAGAAAAGTTGAATGTAAAATTATGGCGACAAGGAAGCCTACCACTCAATTCTATAAAGAAGGAAGTGTTGCTACGCCTAGATTTCCACAACCTACAAGGTTGACACCACAACAATTGGAAGAAAAAAGAACAAAAGGGCTTTGCTACAGTTGTGATAGCAAATACACTAAAGGTCATAAGTGTGCTGAGAAGAAATTATTTTACATAGATTGTGAAGAGGAAGAAGAAAATGAACAAGAAGAGGATATACACCAGGAACCATCCCTAGAAGAGGAAGAAATGAGTCTGACCATATCATGTAATGCATTGGCAGGAATTACCACTACTCAAACTCTCAAGATAGAAGGACATATCAAGAAGAAAAAGGTAATAGTGTTGATTGATTCAGGTAGTACCCATAATTTTATTCATTGTAAGGTAGCCAAGGAATTGAATTGTTTCCTATACCCAGCACCAGAATGTCAAGTGATGGTTACAAATGGAGGAACTATAAATTTCTCTGGAAAATGCCATAATATCAAGGTAATCATGGGGGAATATGTATTGAATAGTCCAATGTTTTCCATTCCTATGGGAGGTGCTGATGTTGTACTAGGAGTACAATGGTTACAATCTTTGGGGATAATAGCTTTTAATTTTCAAGAACTTTTCGTGAAATTTTTTTCAGAAGGAAAGGAATTCGAATTATGGGGTATTGCAGGGAAGTCTGGAAAGATAATAAGCGCTAATGTCATGAAAAAGCTTCTAAAGAAAGAACAACGAGGCATAATTGCACAATTATGCTCACTAGAAGTTCCAACATCAAAATCATCTATTTCAGCAGATCTCCAAAAAGTCTTGGACAATCATTCCAATGTTTTCGAAACTCCAAAAGAACTCCCACCTATTTATGATCATGATCATGCTATTCATTTGATTCTAGGAAGTGTTCCTCCAAACATCAAGCCTTATAGATACCCTTATGTCCAAAAGAGCGAAATTGAATGTATGATTGCAGAAATATTAGAGGCTATAATTCAACCTAGTCAAAGTTATTTCTCTACTCCTATAGCATTGGTACACAAGAAGGATGGATCATGGCACATGTGTCCAGATTATAGGGAGCTCAATAAGCTCACCATTAAAGATAAATTTCCCATTCCTATGATTGATGAATTATTGGATGAATTACATGGAGCAATTTATTTTACCAAGTTGGATCTTCGTTCAGGATATCATCAAATTAGAATGAAGAATAAAGATATTCCAAAAACAACATTTCGAGCGCATGAGGGTCATTATGAAATTTTGGTCATGCCTTTTGGCCTTACCAATACACCTTCTACATTTCAAGGATTGATGAATTCCATTTTCAAACCCTTCCTTAGAAAATTTGTGCTAGTATTTTTTGATGATATGCTAATCTACAGCAGGTCTTGGAAGGATCATGTTCAACATGTTGATAGGGTGCTCAAACTATTGCAGGAGAAACAATTGTATGCAAAAACATCCAAATGTTTCTTTGGAGTACAAGAGGTGGAATATCTGGGTCATATTGTATCTCACGAGGGTGTTAAGTTAGACCCTAACAAAATTAAAGCTATTAAGGAATCAAGAGTCCCCACAACCATTAAGCAGTTGCGAGGATTTATCGAGTTAACAGGGTATTATCGCAAGTTTGTTAAAAATTATGGGAGAATAGAAACACCTCTAACAACATTATAGAAGAAAAATGCATTTTCATGGACTCCTAAAGAAACTAAGGCCTTTGAACATCTTAAAGAGGCAATGTGCCTAGCACCAGTCTTAGCTATGCTAGACTTCACAAAAACCTTTATTGTGGAATGTGATGCCTCGGCTACGATTACATTGTGGCCCACTAGGATTACATTATGGTCCCATGGACTCCTATATATAGAAAGGAGGTTTTATAATTTGAATCATCCAAGAATTGTTCATTCATGTAATGTATTGGAGGTTTCCCCCTCGAAGTGGCTTATTTCTAAGGCATTGATATCTCTTTTCTTCTATTTTTGGAGCTGGTTTCACAACAACAGTACGAATTTCTAGAGAAGGGGCTTGCGTCATCTTGCCCAGAACTACACAGTCTTTCGTCGGGGCCAAGTCACCCTCTTCTTTGGTGGACCACGAGTGCCACCCTAGGGAGGCAAATTCTACTCATCTTTGGTAGCTGGGAGGATACCCCACATTTGTAGTTCAATTGGATGTAGGAAAGGAGTAGGAAAGGAAATTGTGGGGGATTTTATAGCATTTTTGTGCCAACTCAGTGAACAAGTGGAGGAGGTAGGGGAAATTGGGCCAAAATTCTGAAGCCAACATTTGGCCAATTCCTTCATGGGTTTTTTCGGGTTATTGGAGGAGAACCCGAGGTGAATTTCCCAGAATTTTCTGGGCACTGGATAAGGCCCTAACAATCATTGTTCATAGTTAGCAATGTAGTTTTTCACTAGGTCAGCGTAGAGATTGTTGGGGACAACCACATTGCATGTTAGAGTAGCTGATTTCATCACCTGAGCATTGTTAGGTTGCCTTGGGAAATCCCAAGTGCATACTTTCTGATCTTACCTTTGTACCCAACATTTATATTAATAAAATGGCTCAACTAAGCACAGTTAATGGAGATTTCTTGGTGTTCAATGTGTTGTAAATTATGCATCTTTGTTTCTTTTAGAATGCTTACTTTTCTTATCATTGTAAATTTCCATTAGGAATATTACAATGGTATCAAAGCATGATCTTGGCTAGATGTGGGGAAGCTAGCATGATCATGAAGGTGTTAGACTCACATGCACAATGATTGGTGAGCTTATGACACTCCAATGATGCAAAAAGGGGCAAGTACACAAGGGCTCTTGGAGGAGTTGATGAGGCAAAGCCAACAATTGTCTTATGAAAGGGATTGAGGAGCTGGGTTTGTTTGGAATTAGATTAGGGAAATCGTGGGGGATTTTCCAGCATTTTAGTGGAGCAGCAAGCCCAACATCTCCTACAGGTTACAATTTTTTCTTGTGGAGGAGAGCCAAGCATTTTGAGCTCAATTTTGGAGCATCAAAACTAGAGCAAGTCCTTTCTGGGTTTTCCTGGGTTTTTGACAAGGATCTCAAAAATAATTTGGTAGAATTTTATCAGTAGATTCGAGGGGTAAAATAGGGGTCTCAACTCATTCAACAACTGGAGGAGGTAGGGGGAAATTGGGCCAAAATTCTGAGGTCAACATTTGGCCGATTCCTTCATGGGTTTTTGTGGGTTATTGGAGGAGAGTCCAAGGTTAATTTATCGGAATTTTTTGAGCACTAGAGGAGACCCTAACAACCATTGTTTGTAGCCAACATGTAATGTGGTAGTCGATTTCATCACCTGGGCATTGTTAGCTTGCCTTGGGCAAGCCCAGGTGCATGTTTTTTGATCTTACCTTTGTACCCAACATTTATATTAATAGAATGACTTAGTTCAACGTAATTTATGGAGATTCCTAGGTTTTTAATGTGTTGTAAATTTCGCGAGTTTGTTTTTTTTTACTATGCTTGATTTGCTTATCATTGTAAATTTCCATTAGGAATATTATAGAGAATGTAAATGCAGTATTTGATAGAAAATCCATCCGAATACTAATCCATGCATTAGCCCCAACATTGTGGAGACCAGGTCTAGTATACCTATCAATAATCAACTAGAGATTTATCTCCATGAACCAAGACTCCTTGTCAAAACTTCTAATGGTGGCTGCTCCAGAGATTGATTCTCCAAAATTTTGCACGATTGGAGCTCTAGAAACTAATGACAACCGAGCCACTTCACTAGTTGATGGTATGTAATATTGATGATACCATATACAAGTTGAACCCACTGGTATAAACACATTGAATACCAGCCACGAAATCTGAGACATGACTGCAATGATCCCCAAAATTTCTATAAATGCAAAAGAAAAAGCTCTTGGTTGTGTAGGAATCAATGTGTCCACTGCACTCTGATCAACTGATCCCTTATTCAGTATTCACCTAAATGGAGTTGCATCAAAGGACATTGGTGCATGAAATATACACCTGTGCAGATTGCTAAAAAGATGATTGCCAATTTTAAGTCCAACCAGTGAAAGAAGCATAGAGCTCATAAGAATGCACAAAGAGCTGCTTAATTTCAAAGCAACATAAATGAGAATGAGAAGGGATTTTCTAATAGGGGAACTCTCATTTTCTTTTGTAGGGGTTGCCCATGCCATCTAGTAACTAATTATTTGAAGTAGCTGAAATATTATTTGGGCCATTAGTATTATAGATATCAAAGTACCATTCTATGCAAAAATAATGTAAGACCAGTATACCAACATGTTTACCCTTCTTCCTCTACATCCACCCCTTCCCATAGCTGAAACGTATTCACCTCTCTGGAATTTGAGATATGCAGAGCAAAAATGGAGAAGCAATAGCTCTGCATACTCAAACAAGCCATATTAACAAGGGCTTATCTGCACTACACTGTTACCCAACAAAACCAATGTTAAATATACAAGCGTCTGCTCCAACTTTATATTATGTTTGTTAAAAATATTTACTAAATTTAGAATATTTACAGTGTTCTCTCAAGATCAAATTTAGAGATCCATGAAAATGGCCCAACATTATCTTGTCAGACCCCTGTGTTAAACGAGTTAGTTCTCTACCAAGCCACTAGAACCCAACCCTGAGTTACATACGGGTAAATTGGCATGGTTGGTTGCCTATTCAAAACAGTTGTTACTGCATTTTCTATGCAACTTCATGGAGAAAAACCCACAAAGCCTGGAAAGTTTTATAATTTCAGATTTTTGTTGACAATCTGGTTGTTTGTGCTAAAAGGCTGGTTGTTTGTGCTAAAAGGAAATGTAGCACATGTTAGATTTCATTCCCCTTGTAATTTTATTATTTCCATTGTGTTTGTGTTTGTCCTAGGAGAAAATTTAACAGGTCCTAGTTTTCTTTTGGCATGCACCTTTTCCTTTGTTGCTGGCAATATGCTTGTCTTTCTACTAAAAGTAAATATAGCACATGTTAGATTTCTTTCACCTTTCAATGTTGCTATTAATAATTCCTTGTATCTATGACAGAAGAAAATATAGGACAAAATAGATTTATTTTTCCCTGCAATATTGCTTTTTCCAATATACTTGTGTTTGTGCTAAAAGTAAATCTAGCACGAGCTAGATTTCTTTAACCCTACCATGTTGTTATGTGCTTATGTTTTTTCTATAGGAAAATTTAGCATGGGTTAGATTTCCTTCACCTTGCAATGGTGTTATCGATAATGTGCGCTTATTTATGCTAGAAGGAAATGTATCACTCATTATATTTTTTTAATCTTACAATGTTGTTATTAGCAATGCACATTCATTTATGATAGAATGAAATCTAGCACATGTTAGATTTCATTTTCTTGATAATGTTGTTGTTTGAAATAGGCTTGAGTTTTTGCTAAAAGTAAATATAGCACATGCTATATTATTTTTTCCTTACAATGTTTGTTATGTGTTTGTGTTTGTGCTAGAAGGAAATTTAGCACATGTCAGAATTCAACTTGCAACATTTTTATTGACAATGTGTTTGTGTTTGAGCTAGAAGGAAATTTAGCATGCACTAGATTTGTTTCACAATGCCATGTTGTGGTAGGCAATCTAGTTGTTTTTGCTAGAAGGAAATATTCTAGATTCTTTGACCTTGCAATGTTGTTATTGGAAATATGCATGTGAATCTGTTAGAAGGAAATTTAGCACATGTTAGATTTATTTTCTTGCAATGTTGTTATTGGAAATATGCTTTAGCTTGTGCTAGAATTAAATTTAGCATGTGTTAGATTTATTTAACACTACAATGTTGTTATGTTCTTATGTGTGTGCTAGAAGGAAATCTAGCACGTGCTAGATTTGTTTAATCTTATAATGTGCTTGTGTTGTGATGTAAGGAAATCTAGCACATGTTAGATTTCCTTTGCCCTATAATGTTGTTGTTCTCAACATGCTTGTTTTTGTGCTAGAAGTAAATCTAGCATGCACTATAATTCTTTCACCTTATAATGTGCTTGTCTGCTTATGTTTATCCTAGAAGGAAATCTTACACACATTAGATTTATTTCACCTTATAATTTTGTTATTAGCAATGTGCTTATGTTTGGGCTAGAAGTAAATCTAGCACACATTATTTTTCCCTCATTTTGGAATGTGCTTGATTTTGTGATCAAAATAAATATATAACATGCACTAGATTTCTTCAGTCCTACAATGTTGTTATGTGCTAGAAGGAAATATAGCACATGTTATATTTATTTCAATTTGAAATGTGTTTGTGTTTGTGTTGGAAGAAAATTTATCACGTGTTAGATTTCTTACACTTTGCAATTTTGTTGTTGGAAACATGCTTGTAATTGTGGTAGAGATAAATCTAGCACTTGCTAAATTTCTTTCACTCTACAATGTTGCTATGTGCTTGTGTTTGCACTAAAATAAAATATAGCACATGTTAGATTTATTTTACCTTGCAATTTTTTTATTAGTAACATCGTTGTGCTTAGGCTAAAAGGAAATCTGACATGTGCTAGATTTTCTTTTGACCTGCATTGTTGTTTTTAGAAATATTTATATGTTTGTGTTAGAAGTAAATATAACACAAGCTAAATTTTTCTCACCCTACAATGTTGTTATGTGATAATGTTTCCATTAGAAGAAAATATAGTATGCATTTTATTTATTTCACCTTGCAATGATATTATTTGTTGTTGTGAAACCAGCTCCAAAAAGAGAAGAAAAGAGATATCAACACCTTAGAAATAAGCCACTTCGAGGGGGCAACCTCCAACACATTACATGAATGAACAATTCTTGGATGATACAAATTACAAAACCTCCTTTCTATATATAGGAGTCCATGGGGCCACAATGTAATCCTATCCTACCTAAAAATAATAATTTAAGGGCACAATAATAACAATATGGGGGTTACAGGGGTACAATAATAACATTAAGGGGGTTACACTAACAACAATAAGGGACTATACTAGTAATATATGTACCTAACATGCCCCTCCCCTTCAAAAAATTGTTTTCCTAAACGCATGAGTAGCTCTGGGTGCTTCCGTATAAAATTCTCATCCTCCCATGTAGAATCTTCAGTGGGTAAGTTCTTCCACTTGATGATATACTCTCAAATTGATTGATTTCGTAGCTGTCGATTTCTTGTTTCCGTGACCGCTTCAGGTTTTAATATGATTTTTCCTTCCTCATCAAGTTCGGGCAATATTGTTTGAACTAGAAGAATTTCAACCATAACCTTCTTTAAGCATGAAACATGGAAAATTGGATGCACTCGTGAAGAAGCAGGAAGCTCCAATTTGTATGCCATAGTACCAATATTTTGCAACACCTTGTAAGGACCATAGTACTTTGGCGATAATTTATTATCTTTCTTAGCTTGCTTGAGGGACATTTTTTCCAGTTGCTGGCTTTAACAATATCCTTCTTAGCTTGCTTGAGGGGCATTTGTTTGTATGGTTGTAGCCGTAAAAATACCCAGTCTCCTACATCAAAACTTCTCTCGCTGCGATGTTGATCTGCCTGTTGTTTCATTCGATTTTGTGCCAAATTCAGGTTATCCTTTAAGGGTTGGAGAACTTCTTGTTGATGCTCGATGTGATCTTCCACTGCTTGAACCTTCGAATTTTCTCTTAAAGATGATGTGATGGATGGTGGATGATATCCATAAAGTGCCATAATGGGGTCATTTTTGCTGCAGTATGGAAGGAAGTGTTATACCACCATTCAGCAAGAGGTAACCACTTGACCCATTGTGTTTGTTTATCAGATACAAAACAACGAAGATATCCTTCCAAACATTTATTTACTATCCCAGTTTGACCATCAGATTGAGGATGATAAGATGAGCTATGAGCTAATTGAGTACCCAAACAAGAAAATAACTCCGTCCAAAAATTTCCAGTAAAAATGGGATCTCTGTCGCTCACAATAACCCTTGGGTTTCCATGTAGCTTTTGAATTGTCTCCATAAATGTAGTAGCAACTGTACTTGCTTTAAATGGATGAGATAATGCACAAAAGTGTGCATACTTGGTAAGTCTATCAACTACCACCATTATGACATTCTTTCCTTCAGACTTAGGTAAACCTGTGATAAAATCCATTGAAATCTCCTCCCAACGCTGACTTGGAATGGATAAAGGTTGTAGAAGTCCCGGGGTCTTAATTGTCTCCACTTTATTCTGCTGGCAAACCAAAAATTCCGCCACAAACTTTTGAATATCAGATTTAAGGCCATCCCAAAAAAATTCTTTCTTCACCCTGTGGTAAGTTTTTAAAAATCCTGAGTGTCCTCCTAAAGGAGAAGTGTGCAATTCCAGAAGAATATTTTGTTTTAGTTGGGAATTCTTACAAAGATATAAGCGATCTTTGTACCATAAGGAATCATTTTTCCAACTAAATGTATCCGATTTACTAGGTTCTTGCTGCAAATTTTGAATGAGTGTCCACACTTCTTCGTCCTTCCTCCATTCATCTCTTGCTTTGGTTATCCAATCTGGTTGGATAATAGAAATGGCACAAAGCAATTCTTCCACCTCTTCATTCTTTCTTGAGAGTGCATCTGCAACAACATTTAGCTTCCCTTTTTGTAGATTATTTCAAAGTCATAACCCAACATCTTTGTGACCCATTTTTGCTGCTCTTCTGAAGATAGTCTTTGTTCCAAAAAGTGTTTAAGACTATCATGATCAGTTTTTACCTTGCAGTGTCTTCCCATTAGGTAAGTTCGCCATTTCTTTAGTGCATGTAGTATTGCTAACATTTCCTTCTCATAAATAGGTTTCTGTAAATACTTTCCTTTGATTGGACGACTTTCAAAAGCAATGGGTCTTCCTTTTTGCATTAAAACAACACCAATTCCATTTCTTGAGGCATCACATTCCACAATAAAGGTTTTTGTGAAGTCTGGCATAGCTAAGACCGGTGCTAGGCACATTGCCTCTTTAAGATGTTCAAAGGCCTTAGTTGCTTGAGGAGTCCATGAAAATGCATCTTTCTTCAATAATGTTGTTAGAGGTGTTGCTACTCTCCCATAATTCTTAACAAACTTGCGATAATACCCTGTTAACCCGAGAAATCCTCACAACTTCTTTATGGTTGTGGGACTTTCCATTCCTTAATGGCTTTAATTTTGTTAGGGTCTACTTTAACACCCTCGTGAGATACAATATGACCCAGATATTCCACCTCTTGTACTCCAAAGAAACATTTGGATGTTTTTGCATATAATTGTTTCTCCTGCAATAGTTTGAGCACCCTGTCAACATGTTCAACATGATCCTTCCAAGACCTCTTGTAGATTAGTATATCATCAAAAAATACTAGCACAAATTTTCTAAGGAAGGGTTTGAAAATGGAATTCATCAACCCTTGAAATGTAGAAGGTGCATTGGTAAGGCCAAAAGGCATGACCAAAAATTCATAACGACCCTCATGAGTTCGAAATGCTGTTTTTGGAATATCTTCAGTCTTCATTCTAATTTGATGATATCCTGAACGAAGATCCAACTTGGTAAAATAAATTGCTCCATGTAATTCATCCAATAATTCATCAATCACAGGAATGGGAAATTTATCTTCAATGGTGAGCTTATTGAGCTCCCTATAATCTGGACACATTCGCCATGATCCATCCTTCTTGTGTACCAATACTACAGGAGCAGAGAAAGAACTTTGACTAGGTTGAATTATGCCCGCCTCTAACATTTCTGCAATCATACGTTCAATTTCGCTCTTTTGGAAGTAAGGATATCTATAAGGCCTGATGTTTGGAGGAACACTTCCTGGAATCAAATTAATAGCATGATCATGATCACGAATAGGTGGGAGTCCTTTGGGAGTTACAAACACCTTGGAATGATTGTCCAAGACTTGTTGGAGATCTGCAGAAATAGATGATTTTGATGTTGGAACTTCTAGTGAGCATAATTGTGCAATTACGCCTCGTTGTTCTTTCTTTAGAAGCTTTGTCATGACATTAGAGCTTACTATCCTTCCTGGCTTCCCCGCAATACCCCGTAATTCGACTTCCTTTCCTTCTGAAAAAAATTTCAAGAAAAGTTCTTGAAAATTAAAAGCTACCGTCCCCAAAGATTGTAACCATTGTACTCTTAGTACAACATCAGCACCTCCCATAGGAATGGAAAGCATTGGACTAGTCAATACATATTCCCCCATGGTTAGCTTGATATTATGGCATTTTCCCGAGCAATTTATAGTTCCTCCATTTGCAACCATCACTTGACATTCTGGTGCTGGGTATAGGAAACAATTCAATTCCTTGGCTACCTTACAATGAATAAAATTATGGGTACTACCTAAATCAATCAACACTATTAATTTTTTCTTCTTGATATGTCCTTCTATCTTGAGAGTTTGAGGAGTGGTAATTCCTGCCAATGCATTACACGATATGGTCAGACTCATTTCTTCCTCTTCTAGGGTTGGTTCCTGGTGTATATCCTCTTCTTTTGAAAATTCTTGTTCATTTTCTTCTTCCTCTTCACAATCTATGTAAAATAATTTCTTCTCAGCACACTTATGACCTTTAGTGTATTTGCTATCACAACTGTAGCAAAGCCCTTTTGCTCTTTTTTCTTCCAATTGTTGTGGTGTCAACCTTGTAGGTTGTTGAAATCTAGGAGTAGCAACACTTCCCTCTTTATATAAGTGAGTGGTAGGCTTCCTTGTCGCCATAATTTTACATTCAATTTTTCTTGCCAACCTGAATGCCTTCTCCAATGAATCAGGTTCCAAAATGCAAACTTCATGTTGGATGTTATCTTTTAAAGTACCTATGAAGAGATCAATCCTGTGTTCCTCTGGAATATCAGTTACCCTTATATTCAATTTTTGGAAGTCCTCAATGTGCTCCCCCACTGGACACTTTTGTTTGAGATTTATCAATTGGCTAAAGAAGGTGTTGCTCTTTGTATCCTCATAATGTGCTATCATTTCCTCCATAAAAATTGACCAAGTGACAATTTTTTTACGGGAGCAAAGCCATCGATACCATACAAATGTATTTTTTTCTAAATGTAAAGTTGCTATGTGTACCTTTTGTGTGTTTTTCACATTATTGAGATCAAAATATTGCTCCATCTATAATATCCATGTTACAGGATCCTTTCCATAAAATTTCCTCATATCCATTTTTGGAATATGATGGTTCTTCCTTCCGACATTAGAGTTTATGAAATCATGATTAACATTTATTTTGTTCTCGTAATGAGTTTCATCTACTATATTTTCACCATTAGGAAACATTTCTTGTATCAACTTTGTCAAACCTTCTATGTCTGCTTTTAGATCCTTCTTCATGTTTTCCATGTTTTCATCGATCTTAGCTTCCATGTCATTAATCTTAGATTCCATGCCAGCTTCCATGCCATCCATGCCATTCATCAAACCATCTATCTTAGATTCCACATGTTTCTTCAAACCATCCATCTTAGTTTCCACACCTTTCTTCAAAACTTCCATGTCATTTTTTGTTGCTCTTTGCGAGAGCGAAATTTGTTGCACTTGCTCTTGTAATTTTGATATGTCATGTTGTCATTCTTCATCTTCATGAGTCATAGTAGAGCCTTATAAAGGCTTAATGGGTGTTGAATTCTTCTTAGGGGCCATTTTGCGAAGATGTTCCTCAGGCTTTCGGCTTCACACTCTAAAAATTTCAGCTTCTGAGCCTTCACAGAAAAAACGTTATAGCAAAAATTCGATGCTGACCTATTTGGAGCAGCGAAACCCTAGAATCTCAAAGCTCTTATACCAAATGTTGTGAAACCAGCTCCAAAAAGAGAATAAAAGAGATATCAACTCCTTAGAAATAAGCCACTTCGAGGGGGAAACCTCCAATACATTACATGAATGAACAATTCTTTGATGATACAATTTACAAAACCTCCTTTCTATATATAGGAGTCCATGGGGCCATAATGTAATCCTAGTGGGCCACAATGTAATCCTAGCCGACCTAACAATAATAATTTAAGGGCACAATAATAACAATATGGGCGTTACAGGGGTACAATAATAACAATAAGCGGGTTACACTAACAACAATAAGGGACTATACTAGTAATATATGGACCTAACATTTGCAATGTGCTTCTTTTTCTGATATGAAGAAATCTAACCTGTGTTAGATTTGTTTTGCCCAACAATGTTGTTGTTGGCAATACATTTGTGAATTTTTACTAGAAGGAAATCTAGTATGTGTTATATTTTCTTCACAATGCCATCTTATTTTGACAATCTAGTTATTATGCTAGAAGTAAATCTAATGCTTTGCATTGTTTTTATTTGGAAATGTGTTTATGTCTATACTAGAAGGAAATTTAGTAGACACCAGATTTATTTTTTCTTGCATTGTTGGAAATATGCTTGTGTTTGTGATAGAAGTAAATCTAACATATGCTACATTTCTTTCACCTTGCAATTTTGTTATGTGCTTTTGTTTACGATAGAATGAAATATAGCGCGCGTTAGATTTGTTTCACCTTACAATGCTATTATTGTCAATGTGATTTTTTTTGTGCTAGAAAAAAAATCTTGTGGGTGCTAGATTTCCTTTTCCTTACAATGAAGTTATTGGTAATATCCTTGTGTTTATACTAGAAGTAAATCCAACATGTACTAGGTTTGAGAGTGCAAGCTTCTGTGATCCATAGCATTTTAATTAAAAAATATTCTGGGAAATCACATAAGAAATTTAGGAACCGACACGTTTCAAACTACCAACTGTAGTTCATCATTAGGATAATGAAGATTGGCTTATTCGACCTACATATTTAAACACGTAGTAGTTTTGAAATGCGTCGGTTCCCAAATTTCTTATGTAATTTCCTGGAATATTTTTTAATTAAAATGTACTAGGTTTCTTTAACTGTACAATGTTGTTATTTTCTTATGTTTGTTTTGTAAGGTTATGTTGCGTGTGCTAGATTTCCTTTTACCCTGTTGCAATGTTGTTGTTATCTAGATGCTTATGTGTGTGCTAGAAGTGAATCTAGCACACACTAAATTTATTTCACCTTGCAATGTTGACATGAGCTTTTATTTCTTCTAGAACGAAATGTGGCATGTTTAAAGTTCTTTCACCTTCCAATGTTGTTGTTGGCAATGTGCTCATGTCTTTATTATAAACAAAATCTAGCACATGCTTCATTTAATTTTGTTTGCAATATTGTTGTTGGCAATATGCTCATGTTTTTTCTAGATTTATTTTACCATACATTGTTGTTATGTGTTTGTTTTTATGCTAAAATGAAATTTAACATGCGTTAGATTTCTTTCACCTCGCAATGTTTTTATTGACAATGTGCCTGTGTTTGTGATAGAGGGTAATATAGAATGATTTTTTTCACAATACAATGTTGTTGTCTGAAACATGTTTCTATTTGTCCCGTATTTCATTCTTAGACCACATATTCCATACACAGGGCCTTCTAATAATTTGAAGTTTTAACATTTCTTATATTGTAACAACGATCTACGTAGGCATGGACTAAAAACTCACTGTCTTCAAAAAGTAAGGACAAATTTCGCAAGCACGAAGATGTCCTAGGAAAGATTATTATTGCAATGTTTTTTTTGACAATGTCTTCGTGTTTGTGATAGAATGAATTTCATCATGCATTAGATTTACTTTACAATGCAACTTTGTTGGCAATCTCTTGTATGTGATAGAAAAAATTCTTCAATGTGTTTGCCTTTTTATGGTCTCTATAGAAAACTAAGAATATACATGACTATAAAAGATATATTTTGTGTAAGCATGACGTTGTTGTAGTATCCACTATTGTTGTTATTTATTCACAGTGTATTGTTATCTTTTGGTAACGTGCTTATGCTTGTCCTAGAAGGAAAGATAATAGGTGCTAGCTTTCTTATAGACATAATTAAAAGAACATAATAAATTATTTAGGGGTGGCACCCTTTTTCTAATCCACGCCGTGATTAGCTATTATTGTGAGTTATACACTTGTTATTGTTCTGGTTTGTTTTGTTACACATACAATGATGCAAGTAGTGGTAGTATTTATAAATTCATATTTTCTTCGATAATTTGAAACTACGATAATAGTTTCTTAGTTTATTTTCAGAAACCATGGACCCTAAAGCTAGTGGGAATTTGAAGGAATAATCCAAGGAAAAAGGAAGTTCACCAAGTACAACACCAAAATATTTAAATGGTATGAAAATTTTAAGATTAGTTTGTACTTTGTTATAATGGTTGATAATAATTTTTTTCTGATTAATGAAGTTCATGTTTTTCTTATTTTTTAAGAAAAATTGCATATGATTTGAGCTTCTTTGCTTTTGTGCATATGTATGAAATGAAATGTTATAAAAGAAATATTCATATTGTTTTTTAATTCATTTAAAATTTTACCACTATAAATTCTTACAAATGTTTGGAGATGCTAAGAAATATGGCACAAACTGTGAGATTCTAAAAATCTATTTTATATTCATTTTCAAATAATTTGACAAAATTCTAGTATGCAATTTACAACTTAATGAATTTTGATTTATTATTTAATAATATCCTACCTAATATTGCTATGAAAATTGAAATACACCATGTTAGTTGGATTTTCCACATTAAAGATCCACTTTTACACAAAAAAAACATGCATATAGCACTAGGAGTGGGTTTTTAATTTGGAAACCCCATACTAACATGGGTATTTTTCTTTTCCTAACAATTTTAGCTAGGTGATTACTGTTGATGTCATATAGTAAACTTGCATTACACATGTGCTCCTTTATTATTGTGTATGTAAATGAAAATAGTGTATTATAAGGTTTAATAATATTTGGTATTTCATGCCTTCATAGTTTTTTTTTCATAACTTGTCGAATCTCGTGTCCCTGACATTCCAAGTAAAGGCGTGGAGAGAATACGAAAAACAAGTGATATACAAACAATGTCTCATTCAAATGGTATGGTTTTTCTATATTTTATGTATACTCTCTTATAAATGGTTAGAGTAGGTGGTCTTGTAAATTTTAAAATAACATTACATGCCAATATTTGAAATTTTAATTTCATTTTGATTTATGCAAATAATGCTTTACTTTTTCATGCAGAATTGGTTGGCACCAAAGCAAGTGGAATGTTACAGTATTCATTTAAGAAAAAGAAAAAATCAACTCAAATGACATTATCAATAATACCTTCAACTTCTACCTTTGAAATGATTAAAAATACAACACATCTAATAAATATGACTTTGTGCATGATTGGTATGTCCAGATAGAAACTCCCATTATTATGTATCCTGATGTACCTATTTGGAGATGGAAAAGAACTTGAGATGTTAGGAATAATTATTAATTTCTATGCTTACAGTGAAAATGACATTGACTTTCAAGCGGAGGTGATTAAAGAAAATGAAGTAAAATTAATTTCTTGCAAGTGGAATATACAAATATTTGATTGAAAATTCAAGTAACGATTCACCAAATACGATACTACAACCAAGAAAAAAATATTATATGGATGATTAAAGATGATTCATTGTTTATATAGTTTTTTAATGCTTTTATTCATTGTCACAATTTATAACATTTTTTATGTTTATTATAGTGACAAGCAAGGAGAACAAATACATTGATCAAATGCATGTGAAACAAAGCTATAATCAAGCAAATGATATCATATTAGGTAGTTAACATGAACTTTGTTGTTTATTCTTTTGTTTGTTTTTTTATTCAATTAATCATTGTCACAAGTTACAACATATACATTTTACATTATAGAGACAAATAATGAGAACAAATACAATAATCTAAAGATTGAGAATCAAAGTTATAATCATGAACAAAATAAAATATCATGTACTTATAATTTGCCCACTTTTTTTCCTTATTATTTAATTATTTTTATTCATTTCACAGTTCAAACTATTTTATATGTTTAATGTAGAGACAACTAAAGAGAAAAAATGATGATGAGGTGCAAAGTTATAATTATGAAGATAATGCCATATCAGTTACTTATTACTTGTCCTTTTGTTTTTATTATTATTCTTCAAATTTTAGTGCTTCTAATACCATAACATTGTATATGTTTATTATAGGAACAAATAAAAATAACAAAAATAACAATCAAAATAATGTTAAAAGTGTGTGTGTGTGTGTGTGTATTTCGTAGGTTACATTTCTAATGCTTTTCTTTAATTGTGAATTGTGTATTGAATATATATTATATTACATAATTTGATCATATTTAATTGAAGGTTTAATATTTTTACCTCCAGGTTCTGTGAACATGATAAAAGAGGGGATTGTTTCATCTATAAATAGTCGAAAAAACACTCATGGTAATTGTATTGTTTCGATATTTTTTTAGTAATTTTTGTAACAAGAATAAAATGGTTTGACTAGACTATTTTTTATTGCATTGCAGCCTAAATAATTGAAAAGAAACTAGTTATTCTTGAATAAAAGGACATTTTTTTATCATAGCATCGATGATGAAGCAACAAACAAAGGAAATATTGAGAAAATGGGAACTGATGTAGATTACACAATACAGAAAAAGTTATTTTAGATTCATCCACATGCAAAAACATTTTTTGAAATGTGTTTCAAAAATGAATATTTTGAAATTGCAATTTGGACAGCAGCTTCGAAACAAAACACAACAAGAGTTCTACAAAATTTGGTTTCAGAAAAATTACACGATAAACTTGTGTTTATGTGGACTGCTTCAGAGTGTAAACCAAAAAAGGGACATAATGCCATTGGAAATTCAACAAAAGGTATACACACTAAATCATTGAAAAAAGTGTGGGAAATTCATATCGAATATGATGCAACCAATACTATTATAGTGGAGTGTTCACTTGAGAGGATGAAATAAAATGTGATTCTTGCCCCTCAATTCATTGGAATAACTCAAAGAGGATAATTGGTTGATCGATGAGCTATGGAGAAAGTTGATTAAATGCAGCAAGGCAACAGAGGTGCAGCTATTTTGAAGGATGTTCAATCACATCTAATAGTACCTTAAGATGATTGGTGTCTATTTCATGTCATAATATGTATGCCATCATGAATTATTACTATATTTTGTAGCCCTTTTAAATTTAATTTGACTTCTATTTCACAATACTAATAAAATAATTGTTGATTTGGTTTGCCAAAAGTAGAATAAAATAATTTTATGTTCTTTATTTTTGTGAGATATTATTCTATTGATAACAATTATTGATTTGAATGGTTTTTTAATGTTTTCGTATCAAAATTTCCCATGCTATAGAAATTTTAACAATGGATTAGATTTTATGTAAAAATTAGTAGATAATTGATCTATTTGTTTGAATTGGATCATTACAATTATTTTTTTCAATTGTGGTTTAAGTTATCATTATGCCTCTTAGAAATTAGTAATGCAAATGATGGTTCAATGCATTCCTATAAACTTTTTTATTTCATATAAGTTGAAAAATCATATTAGGATGTATGTAGCAACAACAATAGACATAGAAACTTTACTAAAAGAAGCACAAAAAAAAAACTAAAGTACAAACTATAGAAATTAGCATATAATTATGTAGGTTTGAAATTTAAAAAATGTATTATATTACATGTGGAAACTAATATATCATTAGTTTGTTTAATTGCAACCATTGTAATTATATATTTCAATCAAATTAAACAAATCATTATAAGTCTTAAAATCAATGATTCAAATGGTGGGTCAATGTGATCCTATAAGACTTGCTTATTGCATACAAATTAAATAAAGGTATTAGATTGTATGTATAAAGTAAACATATCATTAGTTTGTTCATTTTATTGGGGCCATTGTAATTATAATTTTCGATTACCATTAAATCATAATAAATACCAACATCATTTTTGAAATGTTAGGTTTTTATATCATTAAGCAATAAAATGTTGAAGTGGAGATATGTTAATATCATACATGTGGTTGCATTGTAGTTGCAGACGCAAATGGGCATCACTATAAGTCAAAATATGTTGTTGATATTTGAAATGGAAGGATCATTCTTCCAATCGTACACCAAATATGAAAACAATTGTTATATTAAAAGAGAACCTGATTGGGAGTTCGGTGATAGGTCTTTTTTTTAAGGCCTTTTCACTCAGAAGTGTTAAAAGATTGCTTAAAAAATTATGATGTTGCAATATGGACATTAAATGTCACTGACAAGTACATCTGACAAGTACTTGAAATATCAAATATTGATATAGAGGAATTTAAATTTGCGTGGAATAGGTCTCATTTTCATTTGCAAACAAAATTAAAAGCGGGGAGGACAATAAATTTTATGAGAAAAGGTTGACTGATGTGTGGTCCCAATAAGGAGATAATTATGAAGAATCAAATGTATTTCTAATAGATACAACAAAGCATACTTCTCAATTCATCGGATATCGATCAAACCACATCTTGATAAAATATTATACAGGAAAAGAGCAAGATACATGGCTTTTGCAGGTTTTATTCCCCTTTCATGTACTTCATTGTAGTGGACGAAAATAATTTTCTTTATAAATTTGTTCACAAGTACATTCCAATTTTTTAATGCAATTTTAACATATTTTTTTTAATCAATTTCTATGGTTTTATATCTTGTGGAATATTATATGAGACTTTGATTTTTATTTTTTTTGTCTGAGGAAAAAAATCAGAACTTTCTATTAATAATAAAAAAATAAAATTGAGAATTGCCAATTATATTATTATATATTTCTATTATTATTTATAATTATTTTTGTAATGACTTTGTTGTATCAATTTTGTTTTGCTAATATTTGTGTGTACGTGTGTTCTTAAATGAATTATTTTCCATTTAAATCATCTTACACAAACCATCAAGGCATGCTTGTATTTTTATTCACTTCTATTTACTTATATGCATAATACTCATATATAAATGTGAAATATAAGTTTGAAATAGAGCTAATTGCAAACAAAAGTGCAATTTTTATTGAAGAAATTATAATAATTTACTTGATAAATGCTACATGCACTATTTACTATTCAAACTAATGGGAAATGTGTCATAGGTAAATGATTTAAACTTTTTGAAGCATAAGATATGTGATTTCTCAATCCATACATCACATAAATTTATATACTTCAATCAATTAATGGTTCTAATTAAAATCATATCATATTGAAAATCAACATCACTCAAAAGTTAGTTATTGACCTTTTACCTATAAAAGGCATTAATATGAGTGCATAAATGTGATATTTAATTTTTGAGATAAAAATCTATTATAAATAATTTTTCATTTCTAAAAAAAACATATAATTCATGTCTGAAATTTTCGTTACGGATTGTGAATTACGTTCCACGAAGCAATAGATTAGGTTTGTGTCTTCTGATTTTGATTAAAAATTCATAAGAAGTTGCAAATATACAACATAATTTCTACATGTTATCAGAGTTGGATTCACAATAGAGAAGAAATTTGAAGTTGTTTATGAGAGGTTTGAATTTTTAGATCAGTGTTGTAGGTTTTCTTGAGAACCTAGAAGATGGCTTTCTATAGACTAAGGCTAGAGTATGCCTTGTAAGGAAACTCAAATTTTATTGCATGGAAGGATCACATGAAGGCAGTATTGGATGACAATGGTATGCTAGAATACATCAATTCATATGTTGCAAAACCACAAACATCTTATGCCTAGAAACTTGCTTAGTGGAATAGAGATGTAGCCAAAGCGAGGAGAATCATGTTGGAGGGAGTACGAGATGATTTTTTCTCCAATGTCCATGGTAAGGAAACTCCATTTTCTATGTGGAAAGCATTTATATAATTTTTCAATAATAATAGTGATTATAGGAAGATGGCACTCATGGATAAAATTTTATGTATCAAGATGCAGAAGAATGACAAAATTCCACACTATTTGAGTAGGTTAACACAATGTTGTGATTAAATTGGCAGGGTCGGTGTTAATGTACCTAAATAAGACTCGGTAATACTATCCCTTCTGGGCCTTCTGAAGAGCTGACAAAAATAATAGGATTCGGTGAATGGGAGGGAGAAATTACCAAATTGGGAGTGCTTAAGGTTTGATCTGGTACAAGAAGAAATAAGGCAGAATACCATAGATGGGACTTCATCCAAGGGCAAGGATGAAGAAAAGTTTTCATTGACTCGAAAGGCAAAGAAGGGGAAAGGGAATAAATCCCAATCCAAACTATAATCCAATCAAGGGGGAAAGAAGAAATATTTGTCAAAACCAATGCTTCCATTATCATGAATTTGAGCACTATGCCATAAAGTGTCAACACAAGAAGACAAGCAAGGATACCTCAGGAGGAGAAATAGGTGGGGCCTTGGCTTCATAGTTCAATCTTGACTTTACCCTCATAGCATGCATGGCCAACATAGTGATGGGGAGGTTGTGGTACTTGGAATCATGTGCCTCATTCCACATGACATGGAATAGAGATTGTTTTAGTGACCTAGAGGTGAAAGAATTGAAAATGCACATTAAAATGGGGGATGATGGAAGGTACAATGTGACAGGGGTTGGTACAGTCACCTTTCATAGGGAGTTGGGCTCCTCCATCAGGCTCAAGGATGTCATGTTCGTTCTGGGCCTAAAGAAAAATATCATCACTGTTGCAGTTTTAGAAGACCGTGGTTATAATGTGATCTTGAACAAAGGAAAGGTATTCTTGAGAAAAATAGCCACCAAACATGTGAAGCATATTGGGATTCGTGTGAAGAACCTGTAGAAATTAGGCGAGGAGGATTGTGTTGCATTAAGGAAAAAGGCAGAGAAGGTGACGAGCAATGATGTAGGTGAACTTTGGCATTGAAGACTTGACCATTTTCATTATGGAACTTTGAATATCATGCAGCAGATAACCAAAAGCCTCCCCAAAGAAGCACTTGAGAAATAGGATGTATGCAAATGATGTATTTTGTGGAAGTACATAAAATCCACTTTCCATGGCCAAAACAAAAAGGCGCATGCAATCTTAGAAAGGATCCACTCTGATGTCTTTGGACCTTTCTCAACAACTTCCACTACTAGGCACACATATTTCGTCATTTTTATTGATGAATTCTTATAGAAGTGTTGGATATTATTCATGCGGAAGAAAGAAGAGGCGTTCTCAAAGTTCATAAAATTCAAAGAAATGGTTGAGAAATAAATTGAAAATGAGGTGAAGGCTCTCGAAGTGATAATGGAGGTGAGTATGTGTCAAAAAAATTTAAAAACTTTTGTGCAAAAGAAGGCATTCGACGGGAGTTGACAACACCACACAACATTGTGGGAGCAGCAAGGGCGATGTTGCAAGAGGAAGGCCTATCTCTGAAATTATGTGTTGAAGCATGCAACAAAAACTGTCCATTTGCAAAACCAAAGTCCTCATTGGATTTTTTGCATGATTACACCAGAGGAGGATTTCTCAAGGAGAAACCCAGATTTGTCGCACTTCAGGATTTTTGGAGCCTCTGTCTACTGCCATGTCTTCAAATATGCTAGGAAGAAGTTAGAGCCGAAATCAAAGTTGGGGATATTTGTGGGTTACACAAAAACTCTGCACAACTACTATGTGTACTTGTCATCCCTCAGAATGAAAATTATGTGAAGGGATGTAATATGATGAGGATAAGCTCTCTTGAGAGGGAGCTTTAGATCTCACCATAACATGAGCTTTTAGATGTAAAGGAGGAGCCTCAGGAAGTTGTGGAGAAGCCAAAAATTGAGGAGGAGAGAGTGGAGACCACCACTCAAGAAGAACAATCTAGAGGAGGCAGGAAAATACTAGGTTAGCTAAGATACTTGGTGCATTATGTGAGGTAGAATTTGAGTGCTCCTCCAAATTAGTGCATGGAGAGAAGGTCACTAGATCGGTACACTAGCTACATGTCTCTAATGAATGATCTTGTAGAGTCTAAGCCATCCTCTTTCAAGGAAGAAATAGAGAAACATGTATATATTAATGAAATGGTGGAAGAGTACGAAACCATTGTAAGAAACAATGTTTGGGAAGTGGCCACAAAACTAGTGGACAAACTATTTGTGGGTTCACGATGGATGTTTAACGTAAAGCATGCAGAAAACAAAAGCATAGAAAAGTACAAGGCCAAATGTGTAGGCAAGGGGTACTCTGAGGTTGAAGGGATTTACTATGAGGATACCTTTGCTACTATACAAAGGTACTCATCCATCATATCAATTATTGCTCTAACTGCATAGATGGGGTGGAAGATCCACCACATGGATGTGAAAACAACATTCCTCAATGAAGTTATTCAGGAGGAGATGTATATAGAGCGATGAGAAGGCTTCAAGAATTTTGATCAGGAGTCTCATGTGTACAGAATCGAGCGAGCACTCTATGGTCTCAAAAAAGCACCTTGCGCTTGGTACACCATGATCGATAACCATCTCACCGGTTTCAACTTCACCAAAAGTGAAGTGGATGCAAACCTATATCATATTTTGGTAGATGGTAAATTATTGATTGTTTTCTTATATGTTGATGAGTTAATTTTAAATGGTGATGAAAAAAGGATCAGATCTTGCAAGGAGGACCTTCCAAGAGAGCTTTAAATGAAGGACATGGGTCTCATGCACTACTTCCTCAGATTGGAAGTGTGGCAAGCAGATGGGGAATTGTTTGTCTCTTAGGGCTAGTATGCCAATGAGACACTTTAGATTCTATGCATGGATAAATGTAAACCCATGGAGATGCCTCTAGAGACCAACTGGAGGAAAGAGGATGTCACTTCAGGTGTGGAAGTGGATCATACTATTTATTGATAGTTGGTGGGTTCACTAATGTATCTTGTGAACAGATGAATAGATATGTGTTATGTATTCAACCAGCCGAGCCAAGCCATGGTTCAACTAACCAAATTATTTTGGAGGAAATATAAGCATGTTCTATGGTTCCTGAGAGGAACTACCTAGTTTGGACTATGGTATAGACAGACAAAGGAAATGAAGTTGTGTGGCTTCACAAATGCATATTGGGTGGGAAATACATCAGACCGAAAGAGGACATCAAGTGGAATTTTTAGTTTTGGGTCCACAATGGTTTCTTGGTATAGCAGGAAGAAAATATATGTGTCACTCAGCTTGGCAGAAGCATAATACATGGCTACCATTGAAGAAAAATGTGAGGCGATATAGATGAGAAAGATACTTGTTGGATTGTTTAGTGAGATGATGGACCCAACTATGATCTACTATGATAGTTATAGTTTCACCAAGCTCTTTGAGAATCCTACTCTTCACTATCGATCGAAGTATATATATATATATATATATATATATATATATATATATATATATATATTCGGCATCACCATTTCTAGGCTTGTGTGCAGAGGTGGATAATGTTGTTGCGGTACATTCCGATAGAGGAATTTTGATTTCTGTAGGTGTAAGATAGGGATGGTTGAAAATCCCTTTCTTGTTGATAAGGAGTGTTGAAAAATGTAGCAATAAATTATCAATTTGATTTTTCCTTGATTAAATTGATAAAATTCGAATCTCCACATCAGCAGACAACTTGGATGATGTTTAATTGAGTGACATGGCTTGTGTCCCCTAGTTTTGATCAGTAAATTCGAGTTGGAGGAGTGAGAGTTCGTTCAAGCATGTGTGATTGATAATTTGTATCAATAAAGGTCAATTATCTAATGTTTTTTTTAGTTAAACTAGTTCCAACTATTGGAAAAACTAGTGGAGGGTCAAGTCACGCAAAGTTATGTATGAAATAACTAGGAGGTCATTTGTTTTTATTTTTATTAATTGCATTCAATATGGTGAAGGAGTAAAGTCCTACTAACATTATTTTGAAAATATATATGTATGTGTGTATTTGGGTTTTTTCTCTTACACTGAAGCTATTGAGTAAAGGTCAAAGGATTAAACCTGGAGGTTCCTAGAGGTACTATAAAGAAAATCCTCTCTCATGGAAAAATTGGGAAAGAGACCTTGTCCAGGAATTAACCTTGGTACCCATTATACATGTGGAATTCAAAGAAAAACTAGAGATGATTAAGTAAGTTGAGAGTTACAAAACAATAAAAGAAAATAAGAAATTACAACAATCTAATTGCATAGTAACATTCTATTTATAGTAAAATTGAAACCATAGCAACTGTAGAGAAAGAATTGTGTGTGTGTGTGTCCTTGGTGTCAACATGTGTTGTCCTTGGTGTCAACATGTGTTATCCTTGATAATTAAAAATATTCGTTGAACTGTTGCAAATGGCATGAGTTTTTGTATAGGTATTGTAGAGGATAAAGAAGAGTTGGCATCTTAGTCACAAGATGCATGAAAAATGTGAAGTTTGAAAAGAATATGCTACTTTTGTGAAACAAAATCTCATACATATGCTGGTTTCATGAACAAGAGTGGTGTACATAACCTTGTGCATGGAAAAGAAAAAAACATGAGCATTTCCCATGGTAATCTCCCATGGGTTTGTGTTGACAACGTCTATTTGATCTCACCAAAAATTTCTAACAACAAACCTAAGGGATTTTGCTGGCAAGGAAAACTCTATAAAAGGAGAATGAGAATGAGTAGTAGTGTGTTTGAATTCAATTGGTTATTTATATGTGATATGATGAACATGTGTGCACTAGGGAGAAAGGAGAAGGGTCTGATCTAAGAGATATGAAAGTGTATTAGAAAGCTAATGGATATGTTTACCTATTGAAGGTGTAATTATTGGCAATTGTTTAAGTTGCTAACAAATGCAGGATATGTGGTTATAATAGATTTATGGTTTGATTGAATGTGTAGAGATTAATGATTTTGACACAGTTTATATGAAGGAAAGAGGATAGAAGTCTATAATGCAGCTAAGATTGGTTGCATGGCTTACCATTACGAAATTGTCATTATTTGAGTTGTTAATAATTTGTAGAGCTAGAATTTGGTTAAGAATTTACTACAGAACAATTATTGTAGGATATTGACATGTTTGTTATGATGCGTTTCATTGATCTAATGAGTGTTTTATGAGGGTTTTATGACCAATTATTGATATTTGTACACTACTTGTATTCTTGATTAGCACATACATATGTGAGTTTTCTTATGAATAGTTGTGTATTTTATATGAGTAGATGTGGTTTGATTTATATTGTTACTTGTCCATGAGTATGGTGTTTTCTACCATAGGTTAATGATTGACCAAACTTGATGAAGTCTTATTGATATATGGTTTGTTATCAGGATCTAGTGAAAATTATGTTTTGAGATCTTTATGAGTTTTGTATGTATGAGAAGCGCATATATACATATATTTCCTTCATATTAGTTCCATATAGATTTCATTTATCTATTTTAGAGGGTTTTGACATTGATGTTTTGATAACATGAGATCTCTTTGGTTTGGTTCTGAGAAAATAATATGATCTACTATTTAACAGTTTGTTGTAATGATGAATAAAGTGTTTTTTGGTGATGAAATTTGTTTGATTAGTGATTTGTTGCAAATTGGTATTTTGGTTTGATTATTGGTATACAATAATTAGGGTTTGGTTTCAAAGTGGTTATAGGTATTTAGTGATTGGACATATTGTTGGGTGTGGGTCTAATTTGAAATTTTGATGAAAGGTGGATTCAGTATGAAAATTCTAAAATGTAGTCCAAAGAGATGATGAGGGTTGGATCTTGCACTGAGGGAGTAGGAGCTTCCTTCTGGTGGTACCCTATAAACATGTTAAGGGAGTAGGATATTCTTTCTAATAGGAGCTAGTAAACTTGGTGAGCGAGTAGTAGCTTCATTCCAGTAAGAGCTGTAGAAACCAGTAGTTGTAGCCTCCTACAGGTAGGAGTTCGCTTATTGGCAAGAGTTTGTGCTAGTACAATATGTAAGAATATTTTCTTTATAATAATAAAGAAGACAAAGATGACAACTATTGTTTTCTCCCAAATTGAGTTTCCACCTAAAATCTTGTGTATCTATATGTGTTGATGTGTTATGATTTATCTTCTCTTTATTTCTCATGGTTAACACATAATGAATAAGTAATGGAATATTGATTGATAGAATTGATGAAAATAAGTAAACTGCATATACATTGTTTATTTTTATTAATACCACATACATAGGCGAAAATATTAATGGAATTGAAATACAGATTCACCCCACCCCCACCTCCTCACTCAATATTTCTAATAAAGAAAAGTTCCATAAGGAATACATTAGTTGGAATCTCACAAAAAGAGTCCCCAAGGGCTTCTGTCCTACTTGTAGAGTTTGTTAAACTTGAAAAAGAAAAGAAAAAAGAGATTCATAACCATAATTTTTCATAACGCTTGTATTTATAATAGATACATAATATAATTGCATTCGTGTGGAAACCATGACTATGTTATACTAGCATACAAAATAATATATGAAGAATAAATTACAATTGTCTTTATTATAAAAAGAGAAAATTACATCTTTGGTTGTATGAGTATTGGTCGTAAAATACACCACATATGAAGGAAAATTTAAAGATTACAAAAGGGGTAAACCATTAATAAAAATTAAATACCACACTACTTTGTTCACCACTACATGACTGTTTGCCTTATACAATTTAATAAAAGCCACCAGACAATAGATAAAAGAAATTGTAAGCCTTGGCCAAGTTATGGTCGTAGTCCTTAATACAAATAACTTTAAGTGGTCACGGACAAGTTGAAGCCTCAGGTTGGCTTAAGAAACATATGAAGGATAGTAATAATGAGTACTTGTAGGGGTTGAATGTAAATATGAAAAATGGGAAGTCAGTAAAACCTGAAAATGCCTTCGCGTGCTATTGAAAAACTAACCTGCCAGCAATAAGAACCCATTAGTTTTATTTTGATTTAACTAGAAACTCTTATGCAAAGGTTACGAAAGAAATATCATTGTAGTTGGTATATTAACTTGAGATAAATCTCCCCCGCACTGACCTAATTCAGTGGAAAAACATGCTCAGTATATATAAATATAAGAAGAAATCTTCTGGAAGATAACAAATTTAGGGTTTTAATCTAAATTAGTGTTCTGAGAAATCACAGTCATAGAAACCATAAAATTTGAGTCTCCATGAAAGCATTCTGGAATAAAGTTTTATGTCGCAAAAGAAACCTCGAAAGGAGTTGGGGCCACCTGCGAACGCATATCCAAAACCAGTAAGTCAATAGATGTGATTTACATCAACCTTTGCCAAAGTGGTAGTGAGAGCCATAACGATTAAGAAAAAATTCAGAACTTAAAAGAATAGGGTTGAAGGTATGACATGGGCACAATCCATGTCGATTTGCTCAGTTAGATAAGTGGGAATACATTGGAAATTTGCCAAACGCGGGGCAAAATCCTTGTCATTTTACCAACATAAACGTGAAGTTGTATAGATTGGCTCTCAATTCGTTGAAGATGCAAATGAGAGTAATGTGGTGGGGAGGTTAAGGTACGTAGTTACCATAATGGTGCATAATAATTACTAGCATATATCAACACCATGTTATCATGACCATCAATGCTAGACACCTATCTAGGGTTTATATGATCTACTCAGGTGGTTATAATTCCAAACAAATTACACGCAAGAATTAGCGCCATGAAGATTGGAAAAGGTCTATAACCTTCATTACGTGTTATAAACAAATAGCCGCATGGGAAAGTATTAATGTTGTGATACATAGGTTATAACTTAAGTTATGAACGAAATGCGGTCATATAGGTATGACCATAAAAATAAATATAATGATATATGGCTTGGAATGAGGTATAGTAAACATAGAATAATATAAATAAATAACAACAACCTTCCATTTGGAGTTATGAAGAGATTTTATGCCAAATCCATAATCTAGCAAAATCACAATCTTAGAAATTGTGCAAAGGGGACAATCCACACACAAGGCAATGTTTGTTTAAGGTTTTTCTATGATTCCCTAAGTAAATAAAAAAATCCAATGCCATGTTCAATCTCATTTCAAGGCCATGTTTAATTAATTAAAAAAAAAAAAAAAAAAATTAAAGTTGCTTGGTGCAAAATGAGACTAAAAGAGTGTTGGAAATTAATAAGATATTTTCTCTCCAAAATTAAATAAATTAAAAGAAAAATGTATTGATGAGGCAAACATTGTGTGTATTAAAAAAAAAAACAGTATTGTGTAATTCTTTAAAATTCATAATTATTTTTTGAGTGAATTTGGGCGGATGCTACATATGGTATTAGAGTTGTAGGTTACAATACTATAGCCTATAAGCCTTACTATAGCTAAAATCAAACATATGAAATGTTATTTACATGACGTGGAATCACATAAATGGTTTATTTAAATATCAAAACTAAAGATGATTAAAATGGTTTTGTATTATGAGTACTTGATACAATTTTATTATGTGACCTATGTTTGGATACTAACCAATTGTTCTTGGAATACCATTATAGGAATAGTTATCCAGAAATTCAATAATTTTTTTCATAAAATTAATTGAGTAATAATACATGTTAATTAGTGGAATTCTATTACATGATTGTTTGAATAGTGAATAGACAAGGAACTTGTAATATGAAAAATTAAGAAAATACTCACATAATTAGGAAATGTATACCTATATGGATGTCTAAATAGAATTACCTATCTTAATTTTTTAAATAGTCACTAATAATGGATGGGTATGCTAAGGAGATAAGTCAAATGTTGCATATGAAATTGTCTCCAAAAAATCTAAAATTGCCTCCATGATGATTACATGATAATATGATGAAAGGTTGTATGTGTTCATCATGTTGCGGATGTTGTATGTGAAGTTTTATTTACAACGATATCTATCTATAGTACTCTTAATAATTGCGAGATATTTTTAATTTTTGTAAAAAATATAACTCTATTAACTTTAACAAATCATAGACATGAAATCCACAAATCAAGAAAAAAACATCCATAAAATTTGTAAATATATTAAAGCATGTATTTAGGGTGAATAAAAAATTCCTTTAAATGGACATAACACTCTAATGTGGAGCCGAAAGGACTTCCCAAATGCATATAACACAATATATTTGGCAAATTTCAAGTGGCGCTTCCTCTGTCCAAAGAGAGGGTCGCTTTTGGTGGTTACATTTGGTGGTTTAATTCCTAATAAATAAATAAATAATCCAATTAATTAAATTAAATTTATATTTTAATTAATTTATTATTTCAAATTTTCAAAAAATTAATATTATAAATTTAAAATCTTATATAATTATTCAATCATTTTAAATTTTATAATATCATAAAATTATTCAAAGTTTAAAATAAAATATTTATACTTATTAAAAGGCATGAGTGTTGAACAAAATACCTTCGAGTAGAATTCATTTCCTCCGAGCAGTCACATACTTCATTTACATGTTGCCAAAGGCATGTGAAATCTTTTCTTTATCTTGAAATATCTGTAGAAGGTGATATGATAATTGTAGTGGACTATTCTAACCACTTAGTTGAAAGGAGTTTTATATAAATAAATAAATAAAGAAAGAGAGGAGTGTTGGACAGAGTTCCTTCGAGTGGAATTCATCCCCTCTCAGCTGTCACATAGTCAATTGCATGTTGCCAAAGGCACATGAAATCTTTATAGAAAGTGATATAACAGCTGTCACATACTTCATCTGCATGTTGCCAAAGGCTCATGAATTCTTTTCATTTTCTTGAAGTATCTGCAAGCATGATGTTTTTTCATTTTGTTGAAGTATCTGCAGAAAATGATATAATACTTGGTGGTGACCATCCGAACCAACTAGTTGGAAGGAATCATATAAATAAATAAATATAAAGGAGTGTTTGATACAGTTTCTCCACGTGTGATTAGTATTCATTCACTCTGAGCTGTCCATGCTTTATTTGTTCCATTAATATGGGGTGGCAGTACATGTTTATGGTTAAATTATGTACTTGGCATAATCCAACTAATGACATGTACTGAACCAAGATATAAGCCTTGGCCATGTTGCCCAAGATATAGCCTTTTCAGTAGCTATAATTTCTTCCCTTTTGTGATGGAAACTTTTGAAGTTTTATTATTTATTGCCTCTCATCTATATGACCTCCACGAAAGTATAGGGATGATTTATGTCGCAATTTGCTGTATGCTCAATTTCTTATCTCAATCATTTCACATGAAAACAATTGAAGTGAGTGTAAGTATAACTACAGCGGTCATCTGTCACTTATATGTTTGGTATCTCACCTTTTAGTTTATATTAAAGTTATGAGAAAGATTCAAGTTTCCAAAGCATCAATAGGTAACTCCAAATTCTCAGAAAACATCATTCTACATGGATATATATGGGTGGGTAATTTAATAGGTAAATTATGATATATAATGTTTAATATTTTATGGGTTAAAATAAATGGTTAATATTTGATGAGTTTATTAAAAAATAATTATATTAATTAAAAATAGGCAGTTTTATTATTTAATTTACTTGAGTTTTCTGGATCTAATATTATTAGACAGTCCAGTATGATTTCGATTTCAATGTGTAAGTATGTTGAAAGCCAAAAAAAAAACTAAATAAAATTTAAACATTAAAATATAAATAATGCATGCTTAAACAGTAACTTACATAACCATATAAATAAACAATTTAAATTTAGAATAAATTTAAACAATATGAATATAAAATATGAATAAGTTTACTAACACTCGAGAAAAGATATGGTAAATAAATAAAGATAAAAATAAACTAGAGGTATGGTAAATAAATACAACCTATTTTTATACTTACTCTTGAGGTATGGTAAATAAATATAAATATAAATAAACTAGAGGTATGGTAAATAAATAAAACATTTTTTTTATATTAAATTTGGAGAAACCTCTATATTTACAAAAAACTCAAAAAAGATGATCAACATCTAATTATATATGAAGTCTATGGCCCAAATACCATGGACCAAATGATTATTAATACGATGCAAAAAAAACATTATTAACCCTAACATTAATATTAAATTATTATTATTATTATTGTTATTGTTGTTGTTGTTAAATCTAATATTCATATTAATATATTATAATATTAATATTATTAAATCAAATAACTTTTGATCAATACAATATTAAATTTGTTATATTATAATATATATTAATATATCATCAATATATATATTAACTCTCAATATATATGGGAGGGAAGATCAAAGACATATGATAGAGGTGGAGAAGTAGGGGGAGTGACAAGGGAGAGATGGAGATAAATTAAAGGAGGTGGGAGAGGAGGAATGAAGAGAGAGAGAGGGGAAGAAGAGTGAGAGAGGTAGAGAAGGGTAGGATAGGGAGGGAAACATAAATATGGAAGTGGGAGAGAGATCAGGAGAGAAGGAGAGAGAAGGGGAGAGGATTGGAGGGTGGAGAGAGTGAGAAAGAGAAGGGGGGAGGGAGAGGGGGATAGGAGAGAAAGGGAGAGAGAGGAAGGATGTGAGGAGGAGGAGAGGGAGGGATAGAGATATGGATTTGGAGGGGGAGAGACATAGGGAAGAAGAAATGCATAGACAGTGAGAAGTCGAGAGAGAGGCAGTGGAAAGGGAGAGATGGAGTGAGAATGTGTATGTTTAGGGGTGAGATAAAGAGACATAGGAGTGATGGAGACAAGGGGGAAGAGAAGGAGAGAGAATGAGAAAAGGGGGGGATATAGTAACATAGTTGGAGAGATAGATAGAGTGATGGGGGAAGAGAGAGGATTGGAGGGTCGAGAGAGAGAGAGAGAGAGGCACATAGAGGGAGGCGGGAGATAAATGGAGAGAGAGGACATGAGAGAGAGGAAGAGAGCATTGGGGGAAGATAGAAGATTGTAGGGAGAGAGAGAGAGAGAGAGAGAGAGAGAGAGAGAGAGAGAGACGCGGGAAGAGAGAGGGAGGTAGAAGAGAAAGGGAGAGAGAGGAAGGAAAAGAGAGGGGACTTGAAAGAGAGGAGGAGAGAGGGAGGGATAAAGAGATGGAGTTGGAAGTGGAGAGAGGGAGGGATAGAGATGGATCTAGACGGGGAGAGAGGGAGGGAAGAATAAATACACAGAGAGTGAGTAGTGGAGATAGAGAGGGAGTGACAAGGGAGAGATGGACAGAGTGTGTATGTTTTGGGGTGAGATAAAGATACAAACAAGAAGAGATGAATAGAAGGAGGGAGAGATGAAGGGGGGGAGAGAGGGAGGTAAGAATAAATAAATAGAGGGTGAAAGGTGGAGAGGGAGAGAGAGAGGGAGTGATAAGGAAAATGGAGAGAGAGTGAGAGAGGATAGCAAGAGGGAGAGGGAGAGGAGGAGGGGCTAATAGACAGATAGATTGGAGAAAGAGAGTGTATGTTTTGGGGTTGAGATATATATATATATATAGAGGGAGATAGAGATATAAATCGAAGGTGAAGAGAAAGAAAGGATATATGGAGATAAGGAGGTAGTGACAAAGATATTGATAGATATGGAGTGACAGAGCGTGTGTGTTCTGCGGGATGTGATAAAAAGACAAAGAATGAGAGATGGAGGGATATATATATATATATATATATATGGAGGAGGAAGATCGAGAAGAATATTTCTTGCATGAGATTCATTGATTTCAGTGTAGATGGTGATTTCTAATCCTATTTCATTGTGTGCACTAGATGCATTGATTTTAGTGTAGATGTTGATTCCTAATGATATTCGATTACTTGCACTATATGCATTGATTTCAATGTAAATTATTTCTAATCTTATTTGATTTATTGCACTAAATGCATTGATTTCAATGTAGATGGTGATTTATAATCTTATTTGATTTCTTGCACTAGATGCATTAATTTCAACTTAGATGTTGATTTATAATTACATTTGATTGCTTGCACTAGATGCATTGATTTCAATGTAGATGATTTATAATCCTATTTTATTGGTTGAAGTAAATGTATTGATTTCAGTGTGTATGGTGTTTTCTAATCCTATTTGATTGCTTGCACTAGATACATTGATTTCAGTGTAGATGTTGGTTTTTAATCCTATTTTCCTACTTGCACTAGATGCATTGATTTGAGTGTAGATGTTGATTTCTAATCATATTTCATTACTTGCATTAGATGCATTGATTTCAGTGTATATGTTGATTTATGATTTGATGTAATTGGATGTATGATGGTACATTAATTTTAAATTCATTGGATTAATATTGTCCATTGATTTCAGTGTAACCACAAAAACTTATTGACAATGTCTATCGATTATTTTGTTATTGTAATTAAACCTATTAATGTTGGAGAGCAAGAGAGACAAAGTATGATGTTTATTACAACAAGTCGAGCTAAATATTGAAATTGTTTATGATTCTAACTTTCCTTTTCATATAATCGACATAAACAGATTGCAAAACTAACAAGGGTGACATTAAGAATAGTAGAAGAAAATAATTTGAGATTGATTACAATGAAGGTTATTTGTAATTGACTACATTCTTATTATTCACATTTTATATCATTCAATATTATTACATTGTCACTTTGCATTCAAAATTTTTATTTCATCATTTTTCATCATTAAAGTTATTTTACAATATTTATCATCTAAACAAACAAAAGTAACTAAGAAATTTCAAACTAAAATGACTCAATAAATCTCGCACATATTTAGCATATTTAAAATGGCTATATTAATATTAGATGTATTTACATATTATTGATAAAATTGATGATATGTTCCTCATATTATCGATAGATCTTCCGTCGCTACAAACGACTGAAGCCATCCTAGATTCATCTTAACTCCGGATCTATCAAGCACAGAGAGGTATTAAATCTCTCGAGGTGCAAATGTTTGCTTAACTTTTGCACCCAAAAAAGAGATTTACACCTCGAGAGATCTGATATATCCTTTTCAGTAGCTATACTTTCTTCCCTTTTATGATGGAAAATTTTGAATTTTTATTATATATGACCTAGACAAATGTATAGGGATGATTTATGTCGCAATTTGTTGTATGCTCAATCTCTTATCTCAATCATTTCACATAAAAACAATTGGAGTGTCAGCATAAATGCAACGGTCATCTGTCACTTACATGTTCAGTATCTCACCTTTTTAGTTTATATTAAAGTTATGATGGGGATTTAAGTCTCCAAAGTATGAGTAGGTAACTCCAAATCCTCATAAAACATCATTCTACATGGATATATATGGACATATATGGGTGGGTAATTTGATATGTAAATTATGATATATAATGTTTAATATTTTATGGGTTAAAATAAATGGTTAATATTTGATGAGTTTATTAAAAAATAATTATATTAATCGAAACCGGCAGTTTTATCATTTAATTTAGTTGATTTTTCTAGATCTAATACCATCAAGTGACTAATCACAATATAAATTAGGCAATATTAACAACCAGGTTCACTGCCCACAAGAACACCGAGGGTTGGATAAATAAAGAAACCCAATCTCAACCGAGAGAGGCACCTCTTCTCCTTCCTTGGTGAGGCTCCTATGGTTATTGAGAATGACCGTGCCTGCGTCTATAGAGACCATTGTGATACCCCTCACTAGCCTTATTTGGCTGAGTCAGGTAAGATTGAAAGGGTAATGGGTAATGCGGTAATGGGTCACGGTTTAAAGAAAATAGGTATAGTAAAGGTAAATAGTAAGTATTCGTAGTGGTACCCCAAGAATATGTAAGCAAGTATGTGTTATCGAACGCAGGTGAAATGCTGAAAGGTAAGTGAATGTAGCCAGTGAAAGTTCATGAATAGTCACTGATAGCAGTAGATCAAGCCTAAATTCCTCCCCTAAATTTTTATATAATATTTGATTTAATAATAAAAAATTAAAATATATATGATACCAAAATCAAAATGTAACATTATAAAGAAATTACAATGACTTTGATTTATTAAAATATATCTCATTAAAAATAAAATAATTTGAAAGTTAAGTAATTTAGACTAATTTTATATATTAAATATGACCTTTATACTATATAAGGAATATATAAAAAGCTATTTATTCCACTAGATAAAAAAACTATTTATTACATATTAGTTTTAAAAACTAGAAAATTATCTATTATATAGAAATAATACTTATTATCAGTTATTTTTAAAAAGTAGAATCATTATTATATATTAATTTTAAAAAATAAAACATTAACGGTTATATAGAAATAATACTTACGATCCATTATTTTTAAAAAGTAGAATCATTATTACCAAACATTTTTTTAAATTATACTTATAAATCATTCTTTTTAATGTGGGATCAAAGTGTTCAAACCCTATGAAAATGTGACAGATGATGATTATTTATCTCCACACCTTATACATTCAAAGTGGCTAAATTTTTATAATAGTATACGAGTGCTTAACATTTATGAACAAAACAAGAGCTTCTTGACTGTAATATACATATTAAAAAAAATTACCTTTTTAACACAAGGATAATGACTCTATCTAAATGTGTCCTATTAACGTTAATCACCTACAATCAATAACCATATTACACTATTAAACTATTGATTATTTGGGAAGTCTAATCCTTGTTCGCTATATATTTGCATTTTGTTTATAAAGACAAACCCATTTATTATTGACGACTTCACCACCTCATATGCTTTATATTAAGGTCTTGGCAATGTTTCATTTCTCCGTCACCAAACATACCATTATAATGTCACATTGAAAAGTTTGCTATCCTATTGAATACATCCATTGCATCAGTGATTCCATCAAAAATACAACTACTTGGAATTAAAGGTAGCAGGTATAGGCATTTAACTCTTATAACAGTTGTAAGATTTTGCCATAACTATTCGTCATTTCCCATGGTACTAGCCTCGATCTTCACCGTCGGATCTCGGTAGATCAAAGGTCCACATTTGGGTGGGAGTTTGTCTTGGTTATCCATGCCATACCTGATTTACTCTGCAATTTTCACCTTTGTCTTCATCGAAAAGCTTCATTCAGCTCGAGGGTTTTGGTTTCGTGTCTTCATTCGAGCTCTATTGCATATGTTATGAGGGTTATGACACCTCGACAAAAGCTATGGGCTTTTGTTTTATCTGTTGCAAATCTATGCACCTAATACCTCTGCTTTATGCTGGGGTGAGGTTCTTTAACACTCAGAAGAAGAAAAATCTTTGAGAAGTTTTCCTTCAATCTGCCATGGTCCAGCTTCCAAGTTCCCGTGCGCTTCACCACTATACTTTCGGGTAAAAGAAAAGAACTTTCATATGTTTTCCTGATTATCTTGTTATTTAATCTTATTCTGAGATTTGTATCTGTCTTCAGTTTGTAATATTGTTGGCTATTTTTTTTTGTGCTATCATATTTACCAGGTCACTGAGCTGGAGGAAGAGGGGAGCTTCTTTCTCAAGTAAAATCTTCTCACTAATATTGCATATATTTGTTCATTTTTAGCTACTTGGCATAGCAATATCTTACTCATAGAAATTTTGATTTGGTGCTTGTTGGTGCTTGCACGTTAGTCTCTCTGCGAATGACAAGACAGGACTTTCTACTTCCAAAAATCAGAATCCTTTTCCAAATTTTCCAAGGTTCCTGCTAATAATTTCACAATTCTCTTACAGGCATTTCTTGAGAGACTCACTTCCTATACAAAGCACTCTCGTCGATTTTGTTTAAGGTTTAATCTGTCAGGCCCTACTTGCTAAATTCGAGTTCATGTATGATAGATACTTCTCTTAACTGGAAGGTGTTAAATGTTAATTTTCGGCCATTTTATTTAGGCCTCAGTATAATCGTTCTCACACGTCTGGTGCTGCAAGTTATTGTATTAACCCTTACTATAATACAACTCTGGAATGCATTATTGTATTCATGCCGAGTTGGTTGTTAATGTAATATTTAAATGAACTCTCTTGTTACCATTCATGTGTGTTATATGAATTTTTAAGCTCTATTTCATACTGCGTTGATAGGTAATCTATAGTTTTACTTTTCTAGCTCAACTTATTTAGAGAGGCTTTCTTAATCTCCTAGAATCTGTCATATAGAAACTCTGTTTTGTTTATTAACAAACCTAAGCCAAGACTCTGACCGGTATACTTGTTTTTATCCATTTCAGTAATTCCAAATACAAATCTTTCTCCCTATTTATGTTTTATTTTAAAATATTAGTGACGCTCTAACACACTAAATTAATGCCTACGAAAGCATAGTCACACAGATTTTCTTTCTTACTATATTACTTGTATATTTTTCTTTGGATACCCAGATATATAGTTTGTATACTGATTATAGGTTTGTTCTACTTGTGTTTCACTTAATATATTTTTCTAGAAGATGTTACATATTTCAAATAACTGTGAAAAATAGTTTCTTATTCAAGTATATTTTTACTTTCTTCTAGGATATGGTGGCTAGACCACCCAACAATCTGTCCTAGTATAGCGAGAGAGGAATGAACGACGTATTATGGGTTTTTTCTCCATTACCTAGAATCGACAATTCTATTCTGACAGTGACGTTATTTTTTGTTACATTTTTAACTTAACATGGTAACTTGTTTTATCCCATTTTTGACACATGTTTACAGTAAATGATCCATAAATATAGAAAATAAATATAGTAACATCCATATTTGCTCTATATTTATAAATAGAAAACAATATAACTCTATTTGCAATAATAAAGTAACTTCAAATTTACAGAGTTCTGTTACTCAAATCCTAACTGGAATTCCACTTGACTACTCAACCAAGGGTAAATCAGATACTTATCTGTACAAAAGAAAACATTATTGTTGATGATCCTCCCAATCTGCAAGAGCGGCAATGACGTCCAGCTCTTCCCCCATGCTTCCACTGCAAGGTATAGGTTGACAGTAAGTTTTCTTTCTTTTCTGCTATGACCTCAGGACTCCAAGTCCAGTCAATGCCAGAAAACTTCAGGACTTTACTGAGTGTTTTCCACTGGTCTCTACCAGCTCAGGAAAATCTCACTCCTACCTTCACCTATGAACGGAACCCCTACTCCACACTGGGACCAATCTCTTATCCTCAGAGGAGCAGGTAATTGTCTTCAACCACCTTCAATTCTTGGAAAACATTTACCATTAGTTTTTTTTTTCTTTATATTTTCTGAAGTTATTTTCCATAACTGATTTTAATATTCATAATTAATCACTAATGAAATAAATTTTCAGCAAAACATTAATAGTTCCAGTCTTTTCTTTAAAAAAATAATTAAAATGTCTTTTAACTAGTTAACAACTAGTTATCATTAATGTAGCTATCACAACTTCCGCCCTGGAAGTAACATTGTCCTTGGTGTTTCAGTCTAGCTCTAAAAAGAGCTCTGGGTAAGCCTCATGCACAAATATTTCATCCTCCCAAGTAGCCTCATCTGGGCCAAAGTGCTTCCACTGCACTTTAACCTGGGTGATAACTCGCTTCTAGAGCATAATTTCTTGCTGGTCAAGTATGTGTTGCGGCTCGACCAGAAACTCGCCGTCCAGCTCTACCTGAAAATAATAAATTTTCATGTCAAATTCTCATAAATAAATCATTTTCCAAGTTAGGATTTTTAATTCTATCCTACCTGTATATTTTTCCAATGAATTACGTGCTTTGAATCATGCACATAACGCTTCAACAGGGACACATGGAGCATATTGTGTACTTGTATGTGACTGAGAAAAGCCAACCAATAGGCCACAGGTCCTACCCTTTCCAAAATTTGGAAGGGTCTACAGAACCTGGGAGCCAATTTGGCACAAGAGGTCCACTGCAAGGTACTCCTGTTGGGTTTAATCCTCACACACACATGGTATCCCACTTCAAATTCTCTATAAGACCTCTTTTTATCTGCATAGATTGTCTGCCGATCTTGTGCAGCCTTCAGATTCTTTCTTATCTTCTTTACTTATGATTCCATTTCAGTAAGCATCTCGAGTCCCAACATTAATTTTGTTTCAGTACTGCTCCAATTTATGGGTGTGCGACACTGCCTCCCATATAAGACCTCAAAACGACTCATCTTCGAGGACTCCTAATATCCATTTTTGTAAGAAAATTCAACAAAGTGCAGATATTCTTCCCATTTGGTTGGCTGCTGCATCACATACATGTGCAGCATGTCTTCTGGCACTTGTTTTACTTGCTCTGTTTGACCATCGATCTGGGGATGATAAGTTGTAGTAAAGTTTATTTGGGTCCCCAGACTTGTAAACAAAGTCTTCTAAAACGCTAAGGTAAAATTAACATCCCTGTCGGAGATAACAGTCTTCAAAATGCCATGCAGCCTAAAAATTTCATTCATGAATATGTCTGCTATCTGTACAGTCTTGTAAGTAGACTGCATAGGTATAAAATATGCAGTTTTACTCAATTTTCCCACCATCACCATGATGGAGTCATTTTTTCTTTTTGTTCATGGTAAACCTGTAATGAATTTAGGGATATCACCTCCCACTTCCATTCAAGTATCGGTATGGGCTGCAACAATCCTGTGGGATGTTGATTCTCTACCTTTACCTGCTGACACTCCAAACATTTACTTAAATACTCGACAATGTTTTTACACATACCAGGCTAGAAGTATACCTTTCTAATTGCAGTCAACATTTTCTGGTATCCTGGGTAACCTGCGTAATTGCTGCAATGGTAATCATTCATTATCAGCTCCTTTAGGTCCATCCGGTTTGGTACATACACCTTACCATTGAAAGTTAACATTTGATCCTAATTTAATCCATACTCAGAAATAATTCCTTGCTTTCTGGTTTATTCCATTTGCTGCCATAAAAATTGATATTCCAAATCTTTTTGTGCTTCTTCCTTTACTTGATCTGAAAACTTACTTTCAAGCTGATTGTAATAAAGCTCATAAACACCATGCAACTTTCTACTTAAAGCATCAGCCACCCGATTCTCCTTACCTTTTACATGTTGGATGTCCATATCACACTCACTTAGAAAGGCATTCCATCTTGCATGTCTAGAGTTTAAATCAGCTTGCTTGAAGTACTAGTCAAGCTGCTGTGATATGTCTTTAACACAAACTTTTTGCCTAGCAAGTAGTGTCTCCATACCCGGAGCGCATTTACTATTGTTTTTAATTCCAGATCATATTTTGAATACTTTTGTTCATGATCCTTCGACTTTCCTGATTCATATGCCACCACTTTTCCTTCCTGAGATAGAACTGCCCCAACACCCTCTTTACTGGCATCCGTACAAACTTCAAATTCTTTGTTGGGATCAGCTACCCTCAACACTGGTGTAGTGGTCAAAAGCTATTTTAGCTTTTCAAAACTGTTCTGACGTTCAACAGTCCACTTGAAAACTTTTCCTTTCCTCTGCAAATAAGTAATGGGAAAAATAATTCTTGAAAACCTCTCAATAAATCTCTGATAGTACCCAGCTAATCCCATAAAGGATCGAATGTATGCCACATTCTGGGGTACTAGCCATTCCATTATTGTCTTTGTTTTCTCTGGATCAACAATAATCCCTTCTGCTAAGATGACATGGCCCAAATACTGAATCTTTGTTTTTAGTCATCAATGTTTTTACCTGTTTTGATGACTAGATTCCTTGGTTGAGTTTTCTAGAAGCTAATCTAAATCTGTCAATTTTTCATCTAGAAAACACCTCAAACGAATTTTTGTTTTCCTACCCCACTCCTTCAGCCTATAATGAGAAAAACCCTTTAGTTCCCTACCTATCACAATTCAGCAAAGCCTCCCTGTCTATAGTTGTTATAAGATTATCTCTCTACCATCAAAATCCTTCGTTTTTCATGCAACTCAATGGCCAACATTTAACAAAGTGTCTACCCCTCTCTCACTGATCACTTTGTCATGTGATAACCTACTCATGCCCAAAAATCCATTCAAAATCCATGATAAATTATGTAGGTCTAGGTGGTGGTGTTTTAGGGGAAATTCCTTGGCGAGACTGTTTTGAGCCAAAAACCCTGTCTTCAATATCAGTCAACCATCATGTCTTGTTATTTTCCAAAGCAAAACCCTTGTTTATCCCTAGGTCACGCACCATCAAAGAGGTCACTTTGTTTTGTTTCTAGCAAGGCTCAAGAATGTTCAAATCAGAAAAAGAGAAGGATTTTTCCCTGTCTGAAGAAATATGATTAGACCAGGCAAGATCCCCATGAAACATCAAAGAAGCCCTCCAAACTTCAAAAGCATCTGTTTTTACATCTCTGCAGGGATGTACTGATTGATGACACTAAAAAAAGTATGAACAAAAAGAGAATCTCAGGAGAAAGTTTCCTGCTGTGTCAGTTTACTCTGGAAGTCAGAGAAAAATGAAAATTGTGGCTAGCCCTACAAATCATCCTTGTACAACCAACAGTGATAGTCTTCTAGCAAAAAGAGCTTTAAAGCAAATTAGGCATCAAAGTGAAGGTATAAGAAGGACAGTTACTTCTTATACATCATCATGAACTAAACTTTGAAAGACTGTCACAGACAAGTTCACCACACCTTATGAAAACACAGTCAAGGGAAGAAAGAGTTGTTTCAAGGATGCATAGTAGTGAGCGCTCACCATTTACAAAGCACATTATTTTCTCCTGAAGATTCACAGTAATTTTATGCAAAATGGATGTACTTTACTGACAGGTCCTCATGAAGCAAAAGACATTATGATTCAAATGATTTCATCAGTGATAAGTACCAAAGATTCATTGTTGCCTTCTATTTTGTATTTTTCAAACAAGCAGACAGGGGTCATAGCTTTGAAATGAATGAAGTTTTATAGTTTTTAGGACCTCCACCAGTAAAAAAGTAGGGGCCTCATGGTAGGTCTGAAGGGTCACAAAGACTGTGTGTTGGAAGCCTCCTTCAAAATATAGGCAGAGGGTAAAAGCACAGTCTCAGAGGGCTCACATTTGGAGAAGGTAGCCTTTCTCAAAGGATAACATTGTCAGATCAAAGACCTCCTTCCAGAGAAGAAAGTGCACCCATCACAGTCCTAAAGAATCCTTCCTTGAATGACAAGAATAGGATCTCTTTTGAATGATAAACATAGTTTGTATAAAGAGCCACAAACAGTTTGTTCATGGACATTTTTCAGTTGGTTAACAGAGGTCAAATAAGAGCCCATGCAGTTTTTCAAACATTGCCTCCTTCATGATAAGCAGAGGGCCTACAGAAAACTGGTTCAAAGAAATTTTTCAATGGTAGCAAGGATGAAAGAAAACTTTATGTTTATAGTGTCTTTTTTAGCAGAAAGCAAAAGCCCTAAGTTTTCAAGAAGCCTCCTTCATAAATAAGCAGATGGAACTCAGTAGGTCTACAGGTTTTTTGTGAAGGAAAAGAACAGCTGAGTAAGGACCTCCATCAATGATAAGAAGAGGACCTACACAGTGGCTTTGATAAACCTAGGTAGTTGCATCTTGCATTACCTCCTCCTAAGGATAAACAGAGAACATCTCATCATAATCAAGTCACATTTTTGGTCTAAAGTTTCAAAGTAATATGGTGAGGTAAAGCCATAGGTTACAGATAAGATGTCATATAAGCAGAGGGCACACAATTGTTTGAGGATATTGAAGAGTGAAAATGGAAAAGATTACATAGATACCCCTAAATGGTCTGTTTAAAAATCAACAGAGAAAACAAGCAGTCTTGTGCTTAGTACCTCCATCAGATGAAAATTACAAGGGTAAAATGTTGAAGAGAAACTTCTTCAATTGATAAAAAAGGTTGGGCAAGCTTCTGTTTAAAGTGACTTCTGCAAACTGATAAAAAGAGAAATTCACACAGGTGATTTATGTAAAAGAGGCATCTCTCATTTACATAGGCCTATTTAGTTTATCAAAATACTCCCTCCAAATGATGAGTAAAGGGTAAACAAGGATAACAAGGATTTTGCAACTTTGAGAGGCTTTCCATCAAATGATAGACAGAGCCTTGAATTAATAAAAATATTGAAACCTGAAGTGGAAAACAAGTGCCCAGAAAATATTTTGAAAGCACCCCCTTCACAAATTAGCATAGTTTCAACAGTGGTTTCAAGTAACCTAAGTGGTTACATTAGCCAGAATGCCTCCTCCTAGAGATGAGCAGAGGGAAAATTAACAAAGGTTAAAGTTTGTTTGAAAAAAGAGAGACACTGTGTTTTAAGAAAACCTTCAGTTTGATGACAAATGACAAAGGAAAAAGTAAAATGTTAAAATCACCACAAGGAGGGAAAAACATTCAAAAAGCATTTTAAAAAGAGCTATAAAAGCTCTCAAAGAAGAAGTTCATTGTCTATTGTGTAAAGGGACTGTTAGCCAGCTATACAAATTTTTATATCAAATGTTGGCTAAAACATTTTTGGAGTCTTCAAGAAACAAGTTTTATTGATAAAAGATGTTATCTCTTGAGGACTCTTGAAGGCCTCATGCCTCTGTCCAAATCTTCACTGTTGTTTCCATTTCACACTCTCAAATTCTGCTGATTTCATGAGAAAAGACTGCTTATCACATCAGAGCAAATCACAAAGCACTGATTGTTTGCGTTAAAACAAAAACTCTGACTGCGATGGTCTGATCGCGCAATTGCATCGGCCTTCCTTGATCGCGCAATCGCATCGGCCTTCCCCGATCATGCATAATCACATCGGCCTTCCCTGATCGTGGATAATCGCATCGGCCTTCCCCGCGCATTATCACATTGCAACTTTTTCGTCAGGCATGTTAAGATATTTCTCCACCTCCGATTGAATCCTCCCGATTCATTTCCCGCCGTCGATATGATCTGCAGATCGACGGTCCACATATGATCGCATCGGAGTTTTCCATTGGGTGCATCTAATTACTTTACTTTGCCTCCCTCCGATCGCCAATTCCCAATTTATTCTCCACCGTTGATCTTGTGGGCCAATCTCATCCGACGGCCCACGATCATCCTAAACCCCCAACTTCAATTTAAACCATATTTTCCTCCGAACTAAGGTTTTTTTAACCTCATTCCTTTGTATTTTCTCCATTTCTCTATTATACATCTCAGATCGCTCCCGACCGTCGATCTATGCGCGATCAACGAATCTGGCATATTCTCTCCCTCTACTCTCCTTTCAACCTCCACAAACAGATCTACGCCATTGATGATGCCATCCAACAGCTAGGCTCTCTCCCCACACACCCTCTGCAGCAGTTAAACCCACAAATGCAGGATTTCTTAATTCTTTTCGTATTTTGCAGGTTTGAATGGTTTGTTCCATCATGTTAAAGAGAAAGCCGAAGGCCGGGAATGACGATTCCCATGCCTTTGATTTATCAAAGGGAACCATCCACAGGGCTCTACTCCATGTCTCGTCATTGCTTCATGGGAATTGATGCCACATGAGCCCTGTGCGGCCTGCACATCAACAAGACACAGTGAATGAAATCACAATCGAAGAGTATTAGTGTCAAAGACAAGAAGTACCAGAACAGAAGATCGAAAACAAATTTGAGGGGATTACGGCTAAGAATGATTATCAAAATCCTAATCCTCCAAATTAAAACATAGTTAAAAGAAAATCATAAATGTTTAATGGACAAAAAGGCCTCCACCGCCTCAACAGAGGCGAATTGATTCCTCTCAGCGACCACAGTGCCACCTGTAGCCACAAGCATTCAAATAGAGGCTGGATTTACTGATCAACATCATATATTTGCCTTAACGCAGCCGAAGAGTTAATTCTTCCAAAGGAACTTAATGACTAAATATCTGCAGAGTTACTCCTACGTGACACAGTGTTAAGTCCCTCTATTGATAGTGATATTGATAGTATAGTCCCTTATTTTTGTTAGTGTAACCCCCTTATTGTTATTATTGTACCCTTGTAACCCCCATATTGTTATTATTGTGCGCTTAAATTATTATTTCTAGGTCGGCTAGGATTACATTGTGGCCCCACTAGGATTACATTATGGCCCCATGGACTCCTATATATAGAAAGGAGGTTTTGTAAATTGTATCATCCAAGAATTGTTCATTTATGTAATGTATTGGAGGTTGCCCCCTCCAAGTGGCTTATTTCTAAGGTGTTTATATCTCTTTTCTTATATTTTTGGAGCTGGTTACACAACATTTGGTATCAGAGCTTTGGATTCTAGGGTTTCGCTGCTCCAAACAGGTCATCGTGGAATTTTCGCTATAACGTTTTTTCTACAAAGTTTCAGAAGCTGAAATTTTTAGGGTGGGAAGCCGAAATCCTGAGGAAGCTTGTCTAAAAATTTCAGACCTTGGTTCGCAATATTTGCGGAGAGATATCATCTCTGTGGAAGTTGAGTCCTTTTCAATCAACTAAACGAGGTCATCGTGGCATTTCCTTTATAAAAATTTTTCTACAGAAGGTTCGAATCTATTTGTATGGTGCGAAACTAAACCGGAAATTTGTCAAGAGATTTCGGAGCTGATTTAAATATTTTGGGGTATGATCTGTAAGGAAGGTAGTGCTTTTAGGGCTCCTGAATTTCATCTCAAAGAGGTGATCGTAGGAAAATTTCAATAACTTTCTCTCTATGAAGGTGGATTAGATGTAGAAGTGGTCGCAATTACACGGCTTTTAAGTTTCTTCTCTATCGGATTTTACGGAGACAAAAGGACAAAAGCAGTGACTAACGTGGCAAGACTGGTGGTGTGGCAGCTCTCTTGAGTTTGTTTCCAAATTGAAAAAAGGTCATTGTGGGAGATTGGACACAACTTTGTCTTGGAGAATCCAAATCAGGTCAGACCTGTGGCATTTGAAAGAAGCTTCAGAGATCTACTACAGGGCTGAATTTCAAATATCGAAGATTTTCAACTACAGAGATAATTCAATTTCAATATCGAGCTCCTAAAAGCTAGTAAAAGGTGTGTATTTTTTTCCGAATTGCATAAGTCTTGTTTGAAGAATCAAGTTGAATTGATTCCAAGGGAATATTGAAGAATTTTTGTCAGTAATGGGTTATATTATGCCTCCAAAAAATAATTCCATACCCATTAAGCCCTCAGAAAGCTATACTATGATGCATGAGGAGGAAGAATTGCGATATGAGATATCAAAATTACGGTACCAAGTGCAACAAATTTCGATCTTACGAAGAGCAACCGAAGATGACATAGATGGTTTAAAAGCAAAAATGGAGGCTAAGTTGGATGGTTTGAAGGATCAAATAATAGCAAATATGGATGATAAATTAGTGGAAGATCACATCAAGCATCAACAACAAGTTCTCCAACTCTCAAAGGATAACCCAACTTTGGTGCATAATCTAATGAAACAACAGGAAGATCAACATGACATCGAAAGAAGTTATGAAGCAGTCATAGAAACAAGAAATCGACAAGTACGATCAATTTCAGAGTATCTCAGCAAGTGGAAGAACTTTCCTGTAGAAGATTTCACATGGGAGGATGAGAATTTTATACAGAAGCATCAAGAAATAATCAAGCGCTGAGGACAACACTTGTTTGAAGGAGAAGGGCATGTTAAGTCCCTATATTAATAGTGTAGCCCCTTATTATGTTAGTGTAGCCCCCCTTATTGTTATTATTGTACCCCTGTAACCCCCATATTGTTATTATTGTGCCCTTACATTATTATTGTTAGGTCGGCTAGGATTACATTGTGGCCCCACTAGGATTATATTATGGCCCCATGGACTCCTACATATAGAAGGAGGTTTTGTTCATTTGTATCATCCAAGAATTGTTCATTCATGTAATGTATTGGAGGTTGCCCCCTCGAAGTGTGGCTTATTTATATACATTACATTCTTTCTCTTTGGAGTTGGTTACACAATATGCGTAGCCTCAAAGGTCAACAAAAGCTCCCGCTGAGCTTAAATCATAAATGTAAAACAATTAATACAGACAGAACATCTGTAAAATTCTTCATTGAGCCCCTCAAAGGCCGAGAAGTCATTAATCTGTATTAATTATCTTGGGAGATCTTTTATCCTCTCCCACCTCCTCATCCTTTTATAAATACTGCTGTAGAAGATGAGAAAATGTTGGTTGCAGAAATTTTAAATATACTTGAGCTTGAAACTCCTCCTTGTAGATAGTATTCACTGGCTCTTGAAGCTCTGCTTGTGATTAGATAAGTTAGTCTGGGAAGTGTAGATGATTGCTAAACTAAGGCATTAGACTTAAAGCTGTAACTGGTTTGGAGCATCAATACAAGTTGATTTATGGGATCTTGGTCTATGTCGACGATGATGTTATTTCTTATTGTAAATTGTTATTTTGTTTATGTTTTCACTGTGTTCATATTCTCTTATAAAGAACAACATGCATAGAGTTAGGACCTACTGTATATCAGTACCCTTCTATGACTGAAAATCTTTATCTAAATGTTTTCCTCCCACTTGTGTTATTTAGGAATGATTTAACTAATTTTAAGCATAGGAATGTTGGCGTTCCCTCATTCTACTGTCTGAGATAGTTGTTATTCTTAAATGTTATTTTCAGTATATTTTAAGTAGAGATGAACTAAGGAAGATATGGTGTGCCCTGGTCCTAGTTTTATCCCAAAATACTGTCTGAAAATTTCCCTTGGAATGTGTTAAAATATGGCTAGTTTAAAAGTACTTACCAGATCTTAGGCCATTTTTTGTTATCTTTGTGTTTGTCTTGAAAGTTACCAAGTAGAGCAAAGCTAGGAGAGGATTTGTGGTGAGCCTGGCCCACTAGCTTCTTCTCCAACAGTTGCCTTCAAGTTTCCCTTTGTTTTAAAATGTTTTCCATTGAAAGTGTATCAAAGGCTAGTTAGTTTGAAAGTACTTACTAGATCCTAGTTTACTTTTATGTTTTTCTTAAGTGTGTGTCAAAGGCTGGCTAGTTTAAAAGTACTTACCAGATCCTGGGCTGCTCTTTGTTCTTCATCTGTTTAATCCCCTTTCTTGTTGTACCATTTCATTCCATAAATCAAACTTTAAAGAGATCCTTGGACATAGATGACTTGCCCCATGGACCACTCTTGCCTCTTGTTGTTTCAATTAAACCCTATTATGACTCCATAACCCAATGGACTAAAACTTGCAATTATCTATCTTTTTGGCCAAAGCTTGTTCTATTGCTTGCAACTTCTCACCTTTGAAACTCTTTGCATTTGGGACTTTCCACCTCAAATAATAATCATGCTCAACCTTCCAAAAACAAAACAAACCCTCGGCCTTCATAACTAGCCTAATATCATTACCCAAAACTTCAAAGACAAATCCATCTTTGCACTTATTGGAGAGATCCCTCTCCGGATTCAGGAGGGCTAGATTCTAGAATCCCAAAGTGGTTGAAATAATGTTGTTTCTGTGATTGGACTTTTCCAATCTTACTAATCACAGTTTCCTAACAGGGACAAAAGAAGAGCGTTTCTCTCAAAACCTAGGCAAGCAGTGGTAAAAATTTCATGACGCGACGCGCCTATAGCGTCATGCAACGTGCTTGTAGTGTCTCTGCATAGAAGTTTACACATGACGTGACACGCCTGTAGCGTCATGCGACGCGCCTGTGCGTGTCGACCAACCGGTGTTCAGAGGGCACCCAGTGCCCAACCCGACAGCATCCATAATGGCGTGCAGGTGCTACACGCCTGTGCACGGGAGCATAGCATCGCTCAAAAGACCTCCAACTCACCTCAAATCAGATTTTTTACACAGCGAAATTATCTCCAAAAGCACACAATACATTTTTAAGAGGTATTTTACTATTTTCTTCACCTAAGTTTTTCAGTTTGGGAGGTGTTAAGAGTCAATTTGGTCAAGAAAAAGAGCAGTCTTATGAAAGCAGGTATGAGGTTAGTGGTGATGAGGAACATATTGATACTTAGCAAAGTAGTAAGGATGAAGAACAAAGCAGCCCTGAGCAGAGCAAAGAAAATAAGCATGGGGACAACCCACCCATAGCTGGTGATGATGAGGAACAAAGGGAAGAGGTTCAAAGTAGTGATGAAAAACAAAGTGACCATCAGCAGCACAGTGATCAGGAGAATAGTCCTCAAGGGAACAGTGAAGATTCCAAGCAGGGTAGTGATGATGAAGAGAAAAGGGAAGATATTCAAAGCAGTAATGAGGAACACCACAGTCCTCAACAAAGTCATGAAACCAATCAAAGGGATAGTGAAAAAAGTGCCTCCCAGTAAATTAGTGATCATGATGGCAGCCCACACATAAAGTCTAAGGAGAATAGTGAGGGAGGTGACAGCATGAAAAATGACAATGACAACAGTCCCAATGAAGACAGTCGTAATGAAAGAAGCCCTCAACAAATTCAAGACAGTAAGGAGGGTAAACAAGGCAGTCCATAGACAGGCAGTGAAGGAATTCAAAAAGCAAAAAGATATGATGAAGCTACCATCCCTAAGCAAACTCTAAACAGTGAGGAAAATAATGACGAGCGCAGCAAAGCAGGTGATGATGGAGACAACAGTGTAAAGAATCAAGTTGAACAAGTGATAGAGATAAAAACTCCTCTCTCTTCTCCTCCACACAGCCAAGAACATGTGCTTGCTACCTCTCCTAGGCAAGGGGCCATGACTCTTTCTCCAAAAGTGGTGAAGCCTAAAAACACCAAATCTACAAAGAAGATAATCACTCCGGCAGTGACTAGAAATGTCACTATGGAACTAAGGAGTAGAGGAAAACTGCCTAAGAAGAGTATTGTTGAATTTCCAAAGAGAAAAAGAGCTAAGAAGTCTATCCAAAACAAGGGCAAAGAAAAATTTGAACAGCAGGAGAGTAGCCATGAAAAAGAAAGGGAGTTTGACATCATACAAATAGACAGTGATGCTGGAGATGATGAAGCTAGAATTCTTGAGTCACTATTGCAAAACAGAGAAGCCCAAATCCATGACTTAGAAACTAATCTACAAAGGTCAAAGGACCTCATACATTTTCTACAAATGGAAAATAAACAAATGAGTGGGAAAATGGAAATTTATGAGGACCGAGCATTCAAATACCAAAGGGAAGCATAAAAAGAACAAGTCAAGCTTGAAGAGTATATGGGCGAATTTGATGATATTGAGGAATAAGAGTAGCCAGTAAGAAAAAGGCCTAAGACCATGGGTCTTAGGAAAGATTTGGAGAAACATAAGGAAGAAGAAGCAGCCCTTCTTCGATCTTATCCTCTCACACAATTGCTTGCCCAAGAGATAGAAAATGATAAAGAATCATGGCTTGAAAGAGACGACAAGAATTTGGAGGATAAATTAGAGAAGGCAAACAAATACTTGGGTTTACAAAGGAAGATGACCAGGCACTACAAGAAATTGAACCAATTTTCCCCAAGAAAACTAAAACTTGCTCAAGAAAGGCTCAAAACTGCCCGTAGGAGGTGCCCGGTGGAAAAAGTGGAAAAATACATATCTATGCTTGAAATCTTGGCTTCAGATTCCTTGCATGCATCTAAGAACCCATAAGGGGTTTTCTCGCCAAAATTGAGCAAATTTTGACATGATCTTGTTTTTTGTGTTTTTTGGCCCTAATTGCACATTTTTCTAGGCGCTGCCATGTGTGCTAGGAGCATTCTTAGCTCATGAAAGTCATTTTTTTGAATGTATTAAATTTGGGGGTAGCTAGTCACAAATTTTCAGATCTAAAGGAGGTGTTTTGGTCACCCAAAGAGGCAAAAATCAGTCAAAATTCACCTTTCTGCCTCACATATCAGTAGATGAGACCCTCCTGGGTTTTTTCACTCAGTCCACCTTTTGATAGAATTTTGGGGATCATTTTGGGAAAAATAAAGTAGTTACAGAAAATAGACATCCAGGGATTTCCAACGAGCTATCACAGGCCTTGTTTCGGCATTGGGAAGTCCCTCAAAAGTTATCTGCAAAACAGACTTCTTTTTGCTGCTACGCTCCTGTAGCATTTTGGCTAAAAAAGAAGTTTTTTGAATATGATCATCCAAATGTGCATTTAGCTATTTTTAACTCCATGTCAAAGATTAAAACTTAATTTTATTTCTATTATTAGCTTAAATAGATATTTTTGAAGATATTTTGTGCCTTGGGCTTTGCAGAGCCTCAAGGACAAAATCAGATATTTGTATTAGGCCAATGAGCTTCTAGATGCTCTTGTGAGCTCATCTACTCATTTCATATATAACTTATGAAGACTCATTGTAATTTGTTGGAGGTTTTAGAGGCTGAACTTGATGTTATAGAGCAATACATAGCATTACAAGCTTTGAAGAAATACTTTTTCTCATGAAGTGGATGATTTCTTGCTTGACTTGGATGGTGGAGGAGGATTGTTTGTAGGATTCCATGGCTTGGTTAATGGTATTGTTCTCCTTATCTATTATGTTTCCTTAGTTTATCATACATGTTTTCATGCTTCTTGCTTGTTGTAGGTCAATAAAGAATAGATTTGGGATATTCCCACGGAGGCACCTAATGTTTCCTGATTCATTACAGCTTCTATGTTTTCATCATTCTTGGTTATGTCAAAGAATTCTTAACTGCTCTTTGGTACCCTAAGAACTTGTTATCAGTTTCATTAATGGTCATTATGTATGATTTCTAGTATGATTCATGGTACGCTCTGCTTACTCATAGCTAATCAAAACTTCATCACTGAAATATTTCTCTGAATTATTGGTTGTCTTAGTTAAGTCAAAGAGGTATTGTTTTGATCTTTCCCTTTTCCCATGCTCTACAGTATTATTTTGAAGTTCCCAATAGCTCAAAATATGATGTTTAGGAGTTCCCTCTTCATAGATTGAGTTGTTTGTCTATCTTATTTGTTTTCCCAAAAGTCTGAAGGTGATTTTCCCAAAGTTAGAGGGTCTTATAGTTCTATGCATCACCTGATTGTTTATTTTATGCATCTATCAGTTTGAGCTTCATTTATAGTGATTAATGGTTAGCCCTACCACATGAATGTTTGATGTAAAACTATTTATGCTTAAAACCTCTTTGTCTCTCACAAACTTAGTGTCCATCTCATTTCAATTTCACCCAAAGAATCCATTTATCTGGACCAAATCAGCCCTGCAAAATACCTTGTCCACCATTTTAGACAGTATCGACCTTTTCGACCCCATAGCCCAGTTGATCTAACAAAATTTTTATCTATTTATCCTTTTATAATTTCCCCCTCAAAAACCTAAAACAAACTAAAAACATACTTGACAACTAGCCTAAAATAAAATACATTAAAGTCAAACAAGTTACATCCTTTGCATAATAGAGATAGCCCTCTCTGAGTCCAAGAAGGCTAGGTCCTAGTGCTCGAAAGTTGGTTTGAAGTTACCCTGTCACTTGGCTTGTCAATCTGCCAAATCACGGGACCCTAACATAATGGCGATCATGGTGGGACCTACTGAGTGCATAAGAGTCTAGAAAACTCTTGTAGACTCATTAGTCCTTCAAATTTAAAATCAGACAGACAACCTATAAAGTCATTTAGATTAAACTCTTTTTGCTTCACCACCTTAGCTATGTGATGAATCAGGTTTAGAACACTCTTACAAACTAGGCTGCATATAAAAAACTTAGAAAACCCCAAAAAACATCCCTAGATTAGCTTTTTCTCAGTTATTGGTGGTGGACCATAAATACATATCTCTAAAAAAAATCCACCTGGCGACTCCACTAGCCTCCAGTAGGCCTAATACTCCATAAAAAACCAAAAATTTCATTAAATCATACTATCCTGTTGACTTACCTTTCCAGAAAACACAAAATTCATGATGCAGCCTCTGAAATCAGTGACAAACTAAGTACAACTTAGGGATTCAGAAATATTCATCTAAACATTAGAAATCAATAGAATAACTTGCAAATAAAACTATAGTTTTCTCAACAATCTAGCAAACTGTTGAACTGAGTTTTAAGTCATTCTTGCAAGTTTTCACATAAACGTTTTCTAGAAAATAATTTTCCTAAAAAAACATCTTTGTCAGTATTGGTGGTGGACCATAAATCTCAAGAAAATACACCTGGCGATTCCACTAGCCTTCATTTTGTTTTTACCTTACTCACATTAGAGAAACCCCTAGAGAGGACAACCATCCAAAAAACAATCACAACTATCACCCTCTCTTTGCTTTAACTTTGAAATCTGGCTTCACGAAGAATTAATACCAAATCTCACCCAGACCCAAATCCCCCTATCATAGTTGATGACCCAGAAAAGATTTTGTGGCAAACTTCTGAAACTGGTAACTTAGCTACCGATAGGACCATCCACAAAGCAAGCTATGTACCTAAACATCTTACATCCTTGCAAGATTCCCAGTTTGACTTGAGTTCAGCAAAAGCCCTTTTTAGAAGCAAGTCACAAAGTAAAATCAACCTTGACAATCTTGAGCCCTTAGATTTGCAACAGAGTCCTAGCAGAGAAGCCTCACCCACTACACCTCCTGATTTTCAGCTTCTCCACCACTTTGGCTCTTATCACCCCAAATCTTCTCAGAATCAGTCCACAAGTCCAAGTACCTCTACCACACCCATTTAGACCACCACTGTGCAAATCACCTCATCCCATACTACAAACCCTCATACTGTAAATCTACCATAAGCTCCCATCATGGCAGCTTGGTATGCGCCTTTAGTGTTACCACTGCCTTTGGTACCTTTGCAAAATGATTAGCAATCCCGAATCCCACACTTCACCGGAACTGAGGCTACTACTGCTCAACAGCATGTAGATAGAATCAGTGATGCGTTTGACTACATGGAATTAGAAGATGAAACCACAAAGATGAGAATGTTCGACCAAAGCCTAGGTGGAGAGCCCAAGAAATGGTTTAAAAGCTTAGCTCCTAACAGTATACATGATCTCCCAGCACTTTACCAAACTTTCATAAACAAGTGGGAAATCAGGAAAAACCCCATCCAAATCCTTTCTGAATATAACAATCTTAAAAGGAATATGGAGGAAACTGTTCAGGACTATTGCACCAGGTTCAACAGTGTCTATAATTCCCTTCCACCTAACATGAAACCTCCCCTTGGTTCAGCACTAGTAAAATTTCCCGAAGTTTTCGATCCAGATATGACATACCAACTAAGAGAAAGAGACCCCGCAACTTTAGAAGAAATGAAAAAAGTAGCTATTAGTGCCGAAGCCAACCTAGCTAAGAAGAGAGCTAGAATGAGATCAGAAAATAAAGTCACATACCGAGATGAGGCCATGCCTTCTACCTCCTCCTTAGATCCCAGAATAAACAACTTAGTTAGAACCATGGAGAGAATGTGGGAAACAATAAATCTAAATTAAAAAACACCTCTTAAGGACAACCAGCCAAATCCTCAAAATAGAAAACAGAACCAAAACTTTAGAAGAGACCCGCCTCAAAACAAACCAAGGGAAAATGACCAACAGACTAGGCCACCTTTCCATGAAAACTATGTTGATGCGGTAGAAAGAGATATGGAACCACTTGATGAAAATCACTTAAACTTGATAGGTTTCGATAGTGAGGATGAGGTCTTCCTCACAGAAGAAAAACAAGTTTTCTTCTCCTCGAATCAAAAAGAAGAAAATTATGAGGACCCCGAAGATCCTGAGGTAGGATTACAAAATGCCATAATGGAAGTCCATAGGCAATATGATCTTAGGAGTAAGAAAAACCAAGACAACTCTAAGAGAGGTAGCTCAGATACTGCTGTTACAAAAACCCCTGATACCATTCTTAAAAGAACAGTAGATAGTAACAAAATCATGGCTAAGAGAACTGACCAAAACAAAGACAAAACTAGCCAGGCAAGCCTTGATCCCAACTGTCCTAGTACCTCTACTAAGATTCTCGAAACAACTATATTGAATGAAACCCCGAATCAAAATCAGCAAATCAAGAACATAGAAGAATTTATGGCTGATTGAACTGAGCTAAATCTGCGCAAAACCCAAGTACGTTTTAGTTTCGAAGGAGAAATTGCCAAGATCAAGGTAACCATACCCCTCACTGAGCTAGTAACTATAGATAGGTATAGATCTCATATTTTTAAAGTCTTAAACATAGAAAATGATGCAGATACTTTAAATCTGATAGACAACAAACCCGAGCTTTTTTTTGGTCCCAAAATAGAAGGAGAATACCAAGAAGGAACTTTTTCCCCATTGTACGTAAGTTTGAACATCCAGGACAAGATATTACATAACGCCATGTTAGATTCCAGTGCTTCTGACAACCTCATGCCTAAAGTAGTCATGGAGATTTTGGGCCTACAGGTAACTAAACCTTACAAATACTTGTACTCATTCAATTCCAGTAGGGTTAAATGCTTAGGCCTAATAGAGAACCTATGTTTCACTCTAACACAAATACTGGCTAAAAGCCTAGTCATGGATGTAGTGGTGGCTGATATTCCTTCGAAATATGGAATGTTATTATCAATATCATGGGCCGCCAAAATATGAGGTAGCCTCCAAATGGACATGTCATTTTCTACCATCTCGGTTTTTAACCAGACTAGGAGGTTGTATCGAGAAACTCACATGAAATATATGGTAAGCAACCTAGATAGGCCAAACAACACTCCAGTTTATTCCATTCATTCCAATTTAGATTCTTTTATCTTATACAATGAAAGTGATATAAATGAGTAGATAAAAGGAAATTAAGAAGATTTAAAACCATCAGAACAACATTACTCATCCCCATATAGAGAAACTGATGATCAAAGCTCTAAGAAACCTGAAAAAACATCTTAGTAACACACATGAAAAAGAAACTCTTTGGAGTATAAGCTTTGACGGTTCTTGTGGTAAAACTGGTTTGGGGGCTGGCATCTAGATACAAAATACTAATGAAGGTCATTCTTTCGTATTAGAATTCCAATGTACCAATAACATTGCAAAATATGAGGCCCTTCCTTGGTCTACACTTACTTAAAGACTTAGGCGCTAAGAAAATATCGGCCCAGGGAGATTCAGAAGTTGTAATTTGACAAATCAAAGGTGAATATTTAGCAAAAAACTCAAGACTGAGAGAATAAAAGAATGCAGCATTAGACATCCTTAAAACCTTCAAAAGATATGAACTCACTTATATTCCTAGGACTCAAAATAGCCTAGCCAATGAGCTTTCCTTTGCCGCAAGAAATTGCCAAATACCATGTTTAAACGAACAATATAGTATCCAAGTGAAACATCATCCTACAATGCTGGAAAACATTGACCATTGGAAAATATTCAAAGATGATGAAAAAATTGATGATTTTTTGCAATCTAGAAATGAGTTTGAAATAACTAAGACAAACTTAGAACATGAAGAAAGAAGTCTTGACAAAAATGAAGACCAGGAGCCAGATTTACCTTCTCTAATAGATATAAACTTGATTAATCATCCATATAAAGCCAAAACATGGGAGGACCTAAACCAAAGAGAGCTTGAAGTCTTACATTGTGAAAATGACACCATACCCAGAGGGCTTTCACCCTTAGAGGAATTGTTTGATTTTAATGACGTGGCCAAAAAACCAAAAATGGAATCTACCGAGGTCGATATAGAGGAATATAAATTAGGAAGCACAGAAGAACCAAAAATGATCAAACTTTCCAAAACTCTCCCTCCTCACATGAAAAAAAAATACATTTAGTTGTTTAAAGAGTTTAAAGATGTGTTCGCATGGGGATACCAAGATTTGAAATCATACGATACAGGCATCATTCAACATAAGATCCCCCTTAAAGAAAACCAGAAACCTTTCCAAAAAAAGTTGAGAAGAATAAATACAATCTTAATTCCTTTAGTTGATAAGGAAATCAAAAAGATGTATGATGTTGGGATAATAGTTTCCCTTAGGTACTTTGAGTGGGTTTCAAATCTGGTATCAGTCAGGAAAAAGATTGGTGAGATTAGACTTTGTATTGATTTCCGAAATCTGAATAGAGCCTCTTTAAAGGACAAGTATCCTTTGCCCAAAATGGACCACATACTTCAAAAAGTGGTGGGTGCTAAAAGAATCTCATTACTGGATGGTTTTTCTGGATACAACCAAGTGCTGGTTTTTCCTAGTGATTAACACAAAACTGCTTTCACCACGCCTTGGGGAACTTTCATATATGTTAAAATTCCTTTTGGATTAATGAATGTCGGTGCCACATTTCAAAGAGCCATGGACATAGCTTTCTCAGAAGACATAGGTTATTTCATAGTCATATATCTTGATGACATCACAGTATATTCCAAATCAGATGAAGAGCATCTAGTTCACTTGAGAAAGGTTTTCGAAAAATGTAGAAAATATGGTTTATCTCAAAATCCCAAGAAAACACTATTCGGTCTCAAAGAAGGAAAACTCCTAGGTCACATCATTTCTGAATATGGAATAAAAATAGACCCCAAAAGAATCGAAGGTATACTGCAAATCAGTCACCCCAGAAACATTAAGGAATTACAATCCTTTATCGGAAAAATTATTTTTTTAAGAAGATTCATCCCAAATCTTTTCGAACTTTTGAGAGATATCAAAAACATGTTAAAAAAGGAAGTTGGAGTTAAATGGATTGTAGAAGCCAAAAAATATTTTGAACTGGTTAAAAAAACACTCACCGAAACACCAATATTGATAAGTCCTGATTTCACCAAAGATTTTTACATTTTCTCATTTGCATCTGAACACACGGTAGCTGCAGTATTATTACAAGAGAACGCAACAGGGCAAGAAAAACCCATAGCCTTTTTTAGCAAATCCCTAAGAGATGCTCCCTTAAAATATAATATCATGGAAAAACAGGCATTCACATTGGTAAAAGCACTAAAGGATTTCCGAGTTTATATGTTGCATTCTCATATCATTTCTTTCATTCCCCACACTGTCGTTAAAGATATATTAAATCAAGATCCCGATGGTAAAAGAGGAAAATGGATCGCTATCATCTTAGAATATGACTTAGAAATCCGACCCACCAAAATTGTTAAGGGACAAGGACTCGCAAGACTAATGGCTAAAAAAAACCTCCAAGCATTAGATATAAATTTTGTTGACACCTTAGAAGAACAGGAAGAATGCGCAACCACTAATGTTGAAGAAATGTTTTTAAATTCACCTTGGTATGCTGATATTCTTTACGTGTTATTTTATCTTAATGCTCCTCCAACCTTATCAAAGATAAAAGCAAGATTCCTCAAAAAAAAATCTTTAAAGTTTTGTATTCTATATGGAATCATGTATTGGAAAAATCCCACTGGTATGCTGCTTAAATGTTTTCTTGAAGATGATGCAGAAAAAATTATGCACTAAATGCATGAAGGAGAATGCGGAGGGCATCTCTACTGGAAAACCACAGCCAAAAAAATCCTTATAGCCGATTACTATTGGCCTACCTTGTTTCCTGACACTCACAAACTTTTCATGACATGCCATAAATGCAAAATTTTTTATGGCAAGAAAAAAAAAATTCCTTTTCCCTTACATCCCATCATAGTTGAAGGTCCTTTCCAGCAATGGGGTTTAGATTTTATTGGGGAGATTCACCCTTCTTCGTCTGCTTAACACAAATGGATCCTTACAGCCACTGATTACTTTACCAAATGCATAGAAGCCATACCCTCCAGGAATGCTACCAATTCAGTCATCATTAAGTTCCTAGAAACCAACATTTTATCTAGATTTGGTTGTCCTAGGAAAATTATCACTGATAACGTTGTTTCCTTTTCCTCCAAAAGAATGGTTGACTTCTATTACAAATATCAAATTACATTAGGACATTCCACGACTTATTACCCCCAAGGTAATGGTTTGGCCGAATATTCTAACAAGAGCCTAGTCAATATCATTAAAAAGATTTTTGAGCAAAATCAAAAAGCATGGCATGGAAAACTAGTACACGCACTATGGGCTAATAGACTAACCACCAAAAAATCAATCGGTATGTGTCCCTATCAAATAGTGTATGGCATGGATGCCATTTTCCCTACATCTTTAGGGGTTCCAGTGATGAAGCTATTACAAGAAGTTAAAATAGAATAAAATGACATGCAAAGGAAGATAAATCAGACTATCCATTTACAACAAAAAAGAGAAGAATTTTACCAAAGGACTCAGTTAGCGCAAGATAAGATGAAAAATATTTTTGACAGAAGGGCCAAGGAAAATGATTTTCAGGTTGGGGATAAAGTATTAAAATGGGATTCCAGAAGAGAAGGTAAAGGAAAGCATGGTAAGTTTGAAAACTTATGAAAAGGGCCTTTCATTATCAGTTCAGTTAGTGGAAATAATGTTTTTTTCTTGCAAGAACCTAATGGGACTGAGACTTTTGGAGGTCTTGTAAATGGCAGGACACTAAAACATTACTTTTTTCAAGAGCTTCGGCTTTTAAATTTTCACTCATTTTACATATTATTGTTTGAAGAAATAAATCAAAAACAAAAAATACAAAAACAATAGAAAATTTGAAAAGAGGGCAGTTTTAAAATAGCAAAAAATCCCCATGTTCAAGAAATAGTCATACTGAAAGTGCACAAGTCTAAATGCCACTACTAGTGCTCAAAAGATATATTGTTCAGTTATCTAGCCTAATCATTACTGGACATGTTTTAAATTGATTGCTGATAAGTTAGTGAAAGAAGTGATAGTCAAATTGTGTAAGCTTGACTTATCAATGAAAGTAGATTAGGAAAAGATACTGGTTCCACAGGCACAAAATAGAACCAAAGAGGAAAAAAGGGATGAAAAACAAACTATGTATCCTAAACTTGCTTTTTTCTAAATCTCATTTTGTGCGAAAATAATATTTGTCTATAGCTTGTCTTTTATGCCACAAACACATGACAAATTAGACCGTCTAATCCTGATTTGGTCATTTTTCAATTTCATGTTTTAGTTTAGTGAATGAAATCTTGTCAAATAGTTTAATCTTGACAGTCGATCTAGCATAGGTAGAGAAATCAAAGGAGTTCATCAGTTTAATCTGAACTCTTGGAAGATATAAGTGTAGAATTAGATAGTTTTCCTTTTTTCAAAAATATCCTGTCAAAGGGTTGCTAGTCCAAGCGCACCTAAAGAAGAAAAAATGTTAGGAGATATAGCTGGGTAGGTAGAGATGAGGTTGATGCTAATCATGATGTAAATTTTCAGAAATAGCATCAAGAAAGAGAGAAATTTGCGCTAATGGATAAGGCACTGGTCTTCACAAGCCAGATATCTGAAATTCTGGACACCTCCTGAAAGAGAGCTGCCCTCCCAAATTGGAGCCACTGTTAGTCATCAGTATTTTTACCTGTTTTGATGACTAGATTCCTTGGCTAAGTTTTCTATAATCTAATCTAAATCTGTCAATTTTTCATCTAGAAAACACCTCAAACAAATTTTTGTTTTCCTACCCCGCTCCTTCATCATATAATGAGAAAAACCCTTGATTTTCTCTACCTATCACAATTCAGCAAAGCCTCCCTGTCTATAGTTGTTATAAGTTTGTCTCTCTACCATCAAAATCCTTTGTTTTTCATGCAACTCACTGTCCAACATTTAACAAAGTGTCTACCCCTCTCTTACTGATCACTTTGTCATGTGATAACCTACTCATGCTCGAGAAGCGATTCAAAATCCATGACGAAGTATGTAGGCCTAGGTGGTGGTGTTTTAGGGAAAATTCCTTGGCGAGACTATTTTGAGCCAAAAATCCTTTCTTCAATATCAGTCAGCCATCATGTCTTGTTATTTTCCAAAGCAAAACCCTTGTCTATCCCTAGGTCACACACCATCAAAGAGGTCACTTTGTTTTGTTTCTAGCAAGGCTCAGGAATGTTCAAATCAGGAAAAGAGAAGGAGTTTCCCCTGTCTGAAGAAATATGATTAGATCAGACATGATCCCCATGAAACATCAAAGAAGCCCTCTAAACTTCAAAAGCATCTATTTTTACATCTCTGCAGGGATGTATTGATTTATGATACCAAGCGGAGTGTGAGCAAAAAGAGCACCTCAGGAGAAAGTTTCATGCTGTGTCAGTTTACTATGGAAGTCAGAAGAAGTGCAGATTATGGCCAGCCCTACAAATTAGCCTTATACAACCAAAAGTGGTAGTCTTCTGGCAAAAAGAGTTTTAAAGAAAATTAGGCATCATGGTGAGGGTATAATGAAGAACAGCTACTCCTTATACCTTATCATGAACTAAGCTTTGAAAGACTATCACAAACAATTTCATTGCACCCTATGAAAACACAGTCAAGGGAAAAGAGCTATTTCAAAAATGCATAATAGTGAGCAGTCCCCATGTACCGATCGCATGGTTTACTCCCCAAGAGAAAACTTCACAGTGATATAGTACAAAGCAAGGACATATGTTACACAACAAGGTATATTGTTGAGATGGATGTAGTTTCTATGTTTAAGAGGACCTCCTTCAAATAAGTAGAGGGTCAAAATTCATCAAATATTGATAGTGTTTGGAAAAATTTGTCAGTAATGGGAAGTTTGAGAGATAGTGTGTTTGAAAGAGTGCATTCACTAACAAACCAAGGCTAGGATTTGATTAAAGCAACCTCATATAAAGGGTAAAAAAGTTACACAAAGCTCTGTTTAATTGTGACTTCTGCAACTATTAGAAAGAGAAATTCACACAGGTGATTTATGTAAAAGAGGCATCTTTCATTGAGACAAGCCTATTATAGTTTTGAAATGCCTTCCACCAAATTATGAGAGCAATTTTTAAATGTTGAAAACAACCTTTTTCAAATAAGTAGACAGAGCTTTAAAGGGATTTAAATATGGAGTATAGGACAAGCGCCCATAATAGTATGTTGAAGCCTCCTTCAAAAGCTAGGTAGAGGATAAGGGCACAGTCTCAAAGGGCCCAGTTTTGGAGCAGATAGCCTTTCTCAAAGGATAACACTGTCATATCAAAGACCTCCTTCCAGAGAATAAAGGGCACCCCTCACAGTCCTAAAGAAGTCTTCCTTGAATGACAAGCACAGGATCTCTTTTGAATGATAAACATAGTTTGTCTAAAGAGCCACAAACAGTTTGTTCATGGAAATTTTTCAGTTGGTTGACAAAGGTCAAAAAAGCACCCATACAGTTTATCAAACATTGAGGGCCCACAAACAACTTACAAGACCTCCTTCAATTATAGACAGAGATGCAAAAACACAGTGTTTACAAGACCTCCTTCAATTATGAGCATATGGCAAAAACACAGTGTTTACAAGGCATCCTTCACAAATAAGAAGAGGTCCCACAGTTGTTTAAGGATTTTTCAAGAGTGACAAGTGGAAAAGATCACATAGATACCCCTAAATGGTCTGTTTAAAAAGCAACAGAGAAAACAAGCAGTCTTGTGCTTAGTACCTCGATCATATGACAAATTACAAGGGTAAAATGTTGGAGAGAAACTTCTTCAAATTGATAAAAAATGTTGGGCAAGGTTCTGTTTAAAGGGAAATTTTGCAAATGATAAAAAAAAGAAGTTGCACAGTTATTTTGTTTAAAAACATTCCTCATTTAAAAAACAGAGATAGGTCCTTAGAAAACTGTAAGAGGTTGAAGCCTGAGGTATACATGAAGCACCCAGATGGTGTTTCTAAAAGCCTTTTTTCATGTCAAATGGAGTTTTCAAAGACAATGTTGTTTGAAAAGGGCAAAGTTATTTTGTTTCAATACAAAGGAAAATTGAAAATGTAAAAATCACCACAAGGAGGGAAAAACATTCAAAAAATATTTTAAAAGGAGCTATAAAATCTCTCAAAGAAGAAGTTTAGTGTCTATTGTGCAAAGGAACAAAAGAAGAGCGTTTATCTCAAACCCTGGACAAGCAGTGGTAAAATTTGAAGACGCGATGCGCCTGTAAGTTAGCGCGACACGCCTGTAGCGTCTTTACAAAGGTTTCTGAATGTGACACGACGCGCCTGTGGTTTTCGCTCACCCGACGTTCAGAGGGTGCCCAGTGCCCGACCCAACAACGTCCACACAACGTGCAAGTGCTACACGTCTGTGCACATGAGCGTAGCACCGCTCAAAATACCTCCAACTCAACTCAAATCAGATTTTTTTCACAGTGAAATTATCTCCAAAAGCAGCCAAGACATTTTTAAGAGGTATTTTACTATTTTCTTCACTCAAGATTTTGAGTTTGGGAGGTGTTAAGAGTCAATTTTGTTAAGAAAAAAGAATAGTCCAATGAAGGAAAAAACACAGTTTATTCCTAAAACCACCATGTTTAATAAGAGAGAAAAATACAGTGTTTAAAGAGGAAGGAACCTTGTCAGTTTAAAAAACTTGCTTGGTTTGATTGTTTAAAAAAGAAACACAATCCAAAAAGAGCATAGCAGCTTTTGTGCTAAAGGAAAAAAGGCCTGTTTTCAAAGTCAAAAATGTGTTTGCAATATGATGAAAAGAAAACACAATTTATAGAAATAGAATTATTTTAATAGAAAAATACAGTCTTGCAAGAGGGGAAAACAGTGTTTGAAGAAAGGCTTAATTTAGTCAAAGGCCTGTTTTGATAAGAGAGTGAAGGAAAAGCCTAAACAAAACTATGCCTCCAAAGAAAGTCAACAAGGGTGGATTTCACAAAATATTTGAGCCTGTTACAACTCAGGAAATAAATAACTCCCCTTCGGTTCTTTTCAACTTCCATGAGGTAGGTTGCCTTGATTTTTGCCAAAAATTCCAGGAGGTCACCAATTACCCTCCCTTAACACTGTTTTTTTCCCTGAGGCTGCAAGGCATGTCCACCTAGCAGGTCTGGACTTTAAAATCACTCCTAGATTTGTCTCCAAAGCAACTAATATCCCCTATATAGGAGAAAATTGGTTCAAACAAGCATACCTGGATCTAAATCACTATAAAACCTTCCTAAAACCATACCATCAGGATGCTTGCCAAGCTGTATTCCCTTTTTCTCACTTATTGAGCAGCTATGCTCCCCTCATGAGAATTATCATGAAGTATTTCACATGTGAAGGGAGGTATTCCCAGATTTATTCCTATCACATCAGGCTTCTCATGAATTTCAAAAGGACCCAGTTACTAAATCTCCCTTTCTTCCTCTGCAAAATCATAGACAAGATGTCTCCCCTTGTTCAAAAGAGACCTCCTGCTTAGCAAAAAGCTAGTCTTTTCCATCATTCTCTCATCAAAATCATCATCCTTCACCAACTTTAAAAGAAAGGACTGTCTTGGGAGGCTTTAATTTCTCATCTAGATTTTTCTACTGCCTCTTCATCTCATGGCCCATATCACATATCCTCCTCACCCTCCACTCACTATGTCTCTAGTCCATCAAGTAAAAATACTCCTCAAAGGTAAAAATCAACCATGATTGATAGTGAAAAAGAGCAGTCTTATGAAAGCAGGCATGAGGTTAGTGGTGATAAATAAGTCAGTGGCACTCAACAAATTAGTGAGGATGAAGAGCAAAGTAGCCCTAAACAGAGCAGTGAAAATGAGCAAGGGAAAAGTGAAGATTCCAAACAGGGTAGTGATGATGAAGAGCAGCAAGCTAGTGGTGATAGAGAGCAAAGGGAAGAGGTTCAAAGCAGTGATGAAAGACAAAGTGACCATCAGCAGCACAGTGATCAGGAGGATATTCCTCAAGGGAACAATGAAGATTCTAATAAAGGTAGTGATGATGAACAACAAAACAATCCTCAACAGACAGTGAGGGATATGACATCATGAAAAATTCCAATGAGGACAGTCCTAATGAAGGCAACCTTCAACAAATTCAAGACAGTAAGGAGGGTAAACAAGGCAGTCCACAGATAGGAAATGAAGGCAGTCAAACAACAAAAAGAGATGATGAAGCTGGCAGCCCTAAACAAACTCCAAACAGTGAGTAAAACAGTGAACAGGGCAGCAAAGTAGGTGATGATGGAGGTAGCGGTGTAAATAATCAAGTTGAACAAGTACTAGAGATAAAACCTCCTCTCTCTTCTCCTTAACATGCACTTGCTGCCTCTCCTAGGAAAGGGGCCATGATGCATTCTCCAAAAGCACCAAAGGCAAAAAAAACCAGATCAGCAAAGAAGAAGATCACTCCAGAAGTGACTAGTAATGTCACTATGGCGCTAAGAAGTAAAGGCAAACTGCCTAAGAGGAGTATTGTTGAATTTCCAAAAAGAACAAGAGCCAAGAAGTCTGTCCAAAGCAAGGGCAAAGAAAAAGTTGAACAATAGGAGAGTATTCATGAAAAAGAGAGGGAGTTTGACATCATACAAATAGATAGTGATGCTAGAGATGATGAGGCTAGAATTCTTGAGTCACTTTTGCAAAACAGAGAAGCCCAAATACATGACTTAGAAACTGATCTAGACAGGTTAAAGGACCTCATACATTTTCTACAAATGAAAAATAAAAAAATGAGTGGGAAAATGGAAATTTATGAAGCCTGGGCATTCAAATACCAAAGGGAAGCATACAAACCACAAGTCAAGCTTGAAGAGTATATGGGTGAATTTGATGATACTGAAGAATAAGAGCAACCAGTAAGAAAAAGGCCTAGGACTATGGGTCTTAGGAAAGCTTTGGAGAAAAATAAGGAAGAAGAAGCAGCCCTTGTTCAATCTTATCCTCTCACAGAATTGCTCGCCCAAGAAATGGAAAATGACAAAGAATCATTTCTTGAAAGAGCCAACAATAATTTGGAGGATAAATTAGAGAAAGCAAACAGAGACTTGGGTCTGCAAAGGAAGATGATTGGGCACTACAAGAAATTGAACCAATTTTCCCGAAGAAAGCTCAAACTTGCTCAAGAAAGGCTCCAAACTGCCCGAAGGAGGCGCCCGGTGGAAAAAGTGGAAAAATAAATATCTAGGCTTGAAATATTGGCCTCAGCTTCCTTGCATGCTTCTAAGAACCCATAAGGGCTTGCTCGCCAAAATTGAGCAATTTTTGACATGATCTTGTTTTTTGTGTTTTTTGGCCCTAATTGCACATTTGTCTAGGCGCTGCCATGGGTGCTAGGAGAATCCTCAGCTCATGAAAGTAATTTTTTTGGATGTATTAAATTTGGGGTAGCTACTCACAAGTTTTTAGATCAAAAGGAGGTGTTTTGGTCCCCCAAAGAGGAAAAAATCAGTCGAAATTCACCTTTCTGCCTCACATATCAGCACATGAGACCCTCCTGGGTTTTTCAACTCAGTCCACCTTTTGACAAACTTATAGGGATCATTTTGGGAAAAATAAAGTAGTTCCAGAAACTAGACATCTAGGGCTTTCCAATGAAATATCACAGGCCTCATTTTGACATCGGGAGGTCCCTCAAAAGTTGTCTGCAAAACAGGCTTCTTTCTGCTGCTACACTCCTGTAGCATTTTGGCTAAAAAAACAGTTTTCTGAATATGATCATCCAAATGTGCGTTTAGCTATTTTTAACTCTATGTCAGAGAGTAGAAGTCAATTTTCTTTCTATTTTTGGCTTAAATTGATATTTTTGAAGATATTTTGTGCCTTGGGCTTTGCAAAGCCTCAAGGACAAAATTAGATATTTGTATTAGGCCAATGGCCTTCTAGATGCTCTAGGAGGGTTTCTTTCTCTTTGGCCTATATAATCCAAGAGAATTCATTGTAACCAGAGTCTGAGATTGATGTTATAGACCAATACATAGCATTACAAGCTTTGAAAAAATACTTTGTCTCATGAAGTGGATGATTTCTTGCTTGACATGGATGGTGGAGGAGGATTGTTTGTAGGATTCCATGGCTTGGTGAATGGTATTGTGTTCCTTATATGTTATGTTTCCTTAGTTTATCATACATGTTTTCATGCTTCTTGCTTGCTATAGTTCAGTAAAGAATATATTTGAGATATGCCCATGGAGGCACCTCAAGTTTCCTGATTCATTACAGCTTCTATTTTTTTCTTCTTTCTTGGTTATGTCAAAGAATTCTTAATTGCTCTTTGGTACCCTAAGAACTTGTTATCAATTTCATTAATGGTTATTACGTATGCTTTCTAGTATGATTCACGATATGCCTTGCTTACTCATAGCTAACCAAAACTCTATCTCTGAAATCTCTCTTTGAATTATTGACTGTCTTAGTTAAGTCAAAGAGGCCTTGTTTCGATCTTGCCCTTTTTCCATGCTCTGCAGTCTTATTTAAAAGTTCTCGATAGCTCAAAATATGATGTTTAGGAGTTCCCTATTCATAGATTGAGTTGTTTGTTTGTCTTATTTGTTTTCCCAGAAGTCTGAAGGTGATTTTCCCAAAGTTAGAGGGTCTTATACTTCTATGCAATACCTAATTTTTTAATTTCTGCATCTATCAGTTTGAGTTTCATTTATAGTGATTAATGGTTATCCCTACCACATGAATGTTTGCTGTAAAAATATTTATGCTTAAAAAATCTTTGTCTCTCACAAACTTAGTGTCCATATCATTTCACTTTCCCCCAAATAATCCATTTATCTCGACCAAATCGGCCCTGCAAAATAACTTGTCCACTATTTGAGACAATCTCGACCCTTTCGACCCCATAGCCCAGTTGATCTGAATTTTTTTTTATCTATTTATCCTTTGATCAGTTCCCCCTCAAAAACCTAAAAAAAACTAAAAACATACTTAACAACTAGCCTAAAATCAAATATATAACAAGAAAAAAAGTTTACATCCTTTGCATAATAGAGAGAGCCCTCTCTCAGTCTAGGAAGGCTAGGTCCTAGGGCTCCAAAGTTGGTTTGATGTTACCCTGTCACTTGGCTTGCTAATCTGCCAAATCACGGGACCCTAATAGTTCAAAAGGCAGATCCAGGAGTTCACGGTAAAATAAAATCGCAGTGAGGAGTTAATAACTGAAAGGTGGAAAAATAGGTATATTCTTACAGAGAGCTACGAAATATTCTTTGTAACATTCACGATTCAGCTGCAGGAGTGGTTGGCCAGACTTGTAGAATTCCAGAAGTGCTGGAAGGATGAACGAGTCACTCAGTGGACCCCGGAGTTGATCCAACAGCTAGAAAGGACTGATAATACTATCACGCGCATGGTAGATCACTGGGTGGATAACATGCTGGGAGGATTTGTGACGGAATTTGCCATTGATTAGTTTGTCTCTTACTCCGAGGCTGAACAACAATTATTTAAAAGGTTCCGGGGAAAGTTTCTGAGGACGTTACCATTGTTGATTAAGATATTACTGTGCGAAAAGAGAATTCTATGTATTCATACTAACTGAATGACCTCTGATCTAGATGGAAACGCGATGCGTAGTGGTAAATAATATCGGACCAACCTTGACGGAGGAAGATCTACCTATACTCTGTTGCAAGAACCAGCTGCGCAAGACCCCCCAGCTACACCGCCACCTAGGCCGCACAAAGGTAACAACTCACCCATACAACCACCCCCTAGACAGTGATATGGCTACGCACCTAAAACTACCTACCTTCAAGGGGGTAGGAGAAGAGGATATGGACTGGTTTTGGATCGTGGCAAACTCTGTTTGGACTACGCAAAATGTGGCGAGTGATACGGTGAAGAGGGCGCATCTGTCATTAGCATTCAAGGACAGGGCCCTGGACTGGTATATGCGATACATTTCCCAGAACAGGAGTGCATCCATTCAAGATATCAAAGATGCTCTGAAGCAACAATTTCAAAAGCTGAAATCTTATTCCCAGCTGGTAGCGGAAGTAAAGGACTTCAAACAAGGTGCGTCTGAGTCAGTATGGGAGGCTGATCAACGATTGAAGAAGGAAATCAGGGAAGGAGGATTCGAGTATGATGATAGAAAACATACGGAATGGTTCATCGCTATGTTGTTACCTCACCTGCACACGTCGATGAGTCATTATACCTTTGAGTCATAGGATAAAGATGTGGAAGTCGCTATGAAACTAGAAGCTGCCCCCTGAGAGGATACGTCGACAGGGGTACAAAAAATTCAGGAATAGCTTGGGGCTATGCATATGGAAAAATAGAACCTGTGAAAGGAGCAAGGAAAGGACGGTTGCGCAGATCTTTGGTGCATATGATGTCGAGTGTCTAGCCATACAAAGGATCAATGCCCTCTACTAACGAATTACATGCAAGTGGGAGGACCTAGTCTGGTACGCCCAGGAGAAAGTAGGGAACCTATTATGTCATGACTAGGGTCAAGCAGACCTACACTATGGTGTGATTAATGTCAGGTAGCAGGACTGCATGATATGAACCATTGTCCTCGGCTAGGTGCGTATGTCCCAGAACTGAAGAAAAAATGGTGCAGATTCTACTGATCAGTGGGACATGATGAGAAAAAATATCATACTTATGATTTAATGATGGATCGTGGGAACTTATATAGGGTACAATCGGACCCTGAGTCGCCAATAATTTCTGCACACGTTGGAGGATCACCGGCCAGAGGCAGAGGAGGTCAGGGAGGAAGCGCAGGATGAGGATGTGGGCAGCTAATCCGTTATAACTATGGGGAAATAGGAAACTTTGCAAGAGAATTCCCAAATCCCACTAGACTATCGTGCAAGTATTGTAGGCAGCTGGACGATGTGGTGGAGGATTTCTCAATTTTAATAGTGAAGATACAAGAAAAACAACCCACCCCTACGCAAAACGTACAAAGAGTTAAAACTGAGCTAAGGAATGTGAATCCAAGTGTAAAAGTCATGACACGCAGCAGAATGGTCACCCAGGGAGCAAAGGAGGAGCTTTTCCCTTGGGAAGGAGTGAATCTCAAGGAACAAGCACCATTGGTAGGCCCTATGTAGCAGCCGATGCACCTCCAGATAGAGGAAGGAGTTGAGCCCTTTTTGAAGGCATGTATGAAGTTGCTATGAAACCCGTAGGCTATAGGAAATCTCCAAGAACTATTGAATACCTACGCAGTGCGACCCAATTTGATCCCTGGGACCAAGGATGTACATAAACTATACAAATGTAAGAAACGCATAGGAAGAGAAATGCGGTTGAATGCGCAGATTGGTGACTACGAAATGGATCAGGTCATCTTAGATCTTGGATCGGATGCGAATGTATTACCAAAGAAGACATGGCAATGAATTGGAGAGCCTAAATTAGAATGGTCCACCATATAGCTACGCATGGAAAATCAACAAAAAATCATTCCTCCTAGAAGGCTACCAAAAGTTATGGTTGACATCGCAGGGGTAAGGGTCCTAGCTGAATTTGAAGTAATAGAAATTGTGGAAGATACGGATCCCTATCTTGCGCTCCTTGGATTGTACTGGGCTATAGACATGGTGGGTGTCATCAATCTCAAGAAGCGCAACATGGTGTTTGAAAACAAAGGTACGCACGTCATAGTGCCACTAGATCCAGCAGAAGGCGCGTGGTATATAGAGCCAGCCTATGAGGAGGAGGAGATAGATCACATTTATAAATTGACTATGTGGGATGAAGATCGGGTTAATCCCATGGATGAAGGAGTGCTCTGCTGGGAAAAGGATAGTGAATTTTTTTTTGACTCTGATGAGGAGCTGGAAAATTGGCAAGGTCGGTTGCACGAGGTTTCGATGCTACGATGTCTTCATACCACAAGGAATTTCCGTCGCATCTCTACCAAGGAAAGAGACATGCCTTGCCATGATGAAGCAGGAGATAGTACGAATATTGTTGAACCTAAAATTCCCATGGAATGCAGGGTAGGAGCACTACCACTAACACTGCATGGAGGACCTTCGCAAGGGACGGTATTCTTCACTCAGGAGAAGTATTGGAATAGGGTGATCCTGCTCTTAGGGACCCCAGTTTCCAGATGGGCTCTGTGGTCATTAAACCTACGTAGATACTTGCTGCCATACAACACTCAAGGGTGCGATCAAACCCTGCCCGGACAGGCTCACCTGGTTACCGCTTCCCTAAGTGTGTGTTTGATTACGAGCCCACCTGAACCCACGTGCAATTGGGAGAATTTGCACTCACTTCAAGTAACAGATGGCATGAGGATGCTTGACGTAGCCCTACCATATCAGGACGTCCCGCCCAAGGAAAATGAGCATGGTTCGAGAAGATTGGTGGCCAACTTGCAGATCTAGTACCTGAACCCTGTTATGGAACACCTAGCATCAACATTAATTCAGGGTACGTGAACAGCACACAGGCATCATTAGGAATCTGACATTCCATGGAAGAGACATCAAGCACAAATGATGACCATCAGCACATCCCAATTTGATAATAAAGGAACCTTACGGGTACACAAAATAGGTGGCAGATCATCAATGCATCCAATTATGGTAAGATTACTCCGAATGGTCGATGGTACGTTTTACAAATGGGCTCCTCCACCATTAAATAGCTCCGGACGGAGTGCAGTTGGCTAGATGACTTTGCACCAGGCTATTTATTTTCTCTCCACCATGCTCTTGCTATTTTCCTACTGGTTTTCTGAAATCATTAACATTCTCTGGGACACCCATTTTCTTGTTGCTAAGATGGACCCTAACCTGCCGAATGATCTGTTCTCGAGCTGCTCAGTACCTGTAGACATCATCTCGAGAGGGACTGGGAATGTTGGGTGTTGTCAAAGGATCAAGTGTTGGCTTCCTGCAGAAAGAATTGGCTGCAAGCCATGCACAAAAAGGCACCAGTACTGTGCAATGGGAATAACCAACCTTCGCACCCCAGGGACAACTACGAGACCAGATGGATGGTCTTAAGTGCAGAAGAGGGTACGTTAGTACCGCTGTCTCCCACCCACAACATCACAGTTAGGTCACCACTGGTTCTACACCAAGAAGGAACACTGAGATACAGGGACATGCTGCGACTTCTCTGCAACTCCAGAGCACTGCCCAGTAGAAGTAATGTTTGTTCGCTCCCTCGCACTGCCCCAGTTAACAATCATGATCCGACCATGGGGGACATCCAAATAGTTTTGGTGCAACTATATCACACAACTCTCCAAGGATTATACACTAGAGTGTTGCAATAGGTTCACCACCATGCCCAAACTACGCAACAACAGTCTGACATACCTCCCGAAGTACAGGCCCAACGGATTGCATTGGTCACCGATGAAGCACATATTATTCAGGAGTAGCTTACGCAGGGCACACAGTTGGTCGAAAAAGATACACAAATATGGACAGTAGCCCGACACCACTCTATGCTTCAGCATATCCAGAAGTAATTACAAAAGGCGGAAGCTGCTCTAGATCAGGTCGGAACTTCCTCGCCCTTCGACATCTCCACACAACATCTAGCCATCATGAACACGATTGAGAACCTTCACCGCACCAAGCATGTCATCCAAAAATGGTTGAAACCATGGACCCACACCGCACTCCAGCTCGCCCAAGATGCTCAGTCTGCCATTGCACGCCTCCACCGGCTACTAGAACGAGCTACCGTGGCTCCAGACAGTCCTGCCTCCCTGACACTCGTCAACATTGTGCAGCAAGCTACGGCCCAAAGTCAGGAAGTGCTCCCTCCGCTCGTCCACGCTCTTGCTACCTTGCGCGCACAAATAGAAGTTGCATGACCACAGTAACTCGGGATGAGTCACAAGATTGTGTTGGGGAACTGTTGGAACAGGGTCTCCTAACAAGTTGCGAAACTGATCCATTTTGAATATTTTTTATTAGATTTAGTCTAGCGCAGGGGTTTTGGGGCGGGTCAATGACTCGAACGCATTGTAATGAGTAAAAGGGTAAACTAGGGGTTCGAAAACCACGGTTTGCATACCATAGGAAAGTCTAGGCTAGATTTTTATAAATAGAGGAGAATTTTGTATTGTAAAGGACAAGAATGATGAGCTATTGATGCGAATTGTTGTTTAAACTATATGTTTGGGTTTTGGGGAAAGGACTCCTATTGGATGTGTCCACAAAGATCCAAGTCCAGCTGTGTGTGGACCCTACTGCTGTGTGCACAGGTTGGGAAGTGAATTGTAAGGGAGAATTGATGAATGAATGAATAAGAAGGATTGATAGAGAATTGAATCTGTGAATAATCTTGTGCGAATTGTTGGTAATTGCTGTAGTGTGAATTTTCTATCTTTAAGCTACGAAGATCTGTGTAAGTGTGTTTCTGGATCTGGATCTATTCTGTTTTGTTTATATAATGATGTGTTGTTGTCATAAAAGCATATAAATATAGATCTAGCGCACGTGGATGCGAATATAGACCTAATTAACCCTGCGCAAAACAATGTAATCTGGGATTACAATACTTAGCGCAACTCTGCTTGCCTTACCCATCCTTTCTCAAGGTGTGGAAACCTGGTTCCAACACCCACCCATACTACTTTGGGTGAGACTTTGACCTGCGCCAGTAGGCCATTGCCGAAAGGGCCAGTAGTATAGGGGTTTGTTGGCAAACCTTGCACACCAAACCTGGGTCAGGACCCCTCAAGCCAACACAGTTCAAATGGAATAGATGGGTGGCTACCAATATCCACCTGGATCATTAAGGTCCCAAAACAGCTCCAGGAGTGTAGGACCCAAAAAACTGCTAAAAATGAAGCTGTTGGAAGTGAAAAGCTGCAAAAACTGATGGTGCGGGTCTAAATAGAATAGGTGGGTGGCCACTGGTATCCACATGGAGCATTCCTCCCTCCTTAGAAATCAATAGTCCCCATTGTGTTAAGTTCCTCCATGGGGCAGGGAGGGGGGGGGGGGGGGGGGAATTCTGCTGAACTTGGTATTGGATTTGTCTAGGATGTCACGGACCTGTTGGCACACGTGCTAGATGTTGATGTGTCGCCAGTGGGCAACCATTGAAGGATCTAGGAAAATTTATCCATCATCGCGTTCCTCTGTTTCTCGAGGGCCTCCTCGAACAAGATTTTGATAGGATATCCTACTCCCTCATATTTATTTCCTTCTGCCATGGGGAGTCGTCAGGGTTTGCGAAGCAGATCGAGCCTAAAATTCTTATATCTTGACCGCATTGGGGACATGCAAAGAAAACAGAGAAAGATCATACCGCTTTGATACCACTGATCCAGATTTATGTAGGAACACAACCGAATACACATATAACCACAAATAGAGATATGCAACAGAAATAATGCTTCATTTTATTAATAAAAAAATGATTGAAATAGCTTACAGACATAATGGAAACTAACTATGGCACTGGTAGCATATCCCTAAGAAGAGATGTGGCGGCTACATGCCTCTAAACTGTGTTACATTGAGGCTCCAAGGGTCTATTATAGACATAATGGAAATAGATGAGCTAGGGCACTGACAGCGTATCCTTGAGAAGAGATGTGACGTCTACCAGCCCCTGAACTATGTTACAATGAGGCTCGAAGGGCTATTTATTGTTGAGAAACAATGTAAAACCTGAAACGTCCAAAAACCTAACCCTAGGAGATGAAGTGCCAAAACTGTGGGCTCAGTTTGGGTAAATTGGTGTTTCAACTTCCTGGGGACGTAACTTTGACATCCAATCTCTGTTTGACATGCTCAATAGCTTGTTAGAAAGATCTATCTGAGGACTACGAAATTTGGTGTGAGAAACATGGTCCATGGACCCATATTTCTCCTAGTTTTCCCAAAAAACTTCGTTTAGGGCCTCAAAACAGCTCCGAAAGTTCAGGACTCGAAAAACTACTAAATATAGTAAGTTGTGTTGCAACTTGAAAATGGAAAGAACTGATGGTGGGGGTTCAACTGGAATAGGTGGGTGGCCACCAATATCTACCTGGATCAGTAAGGCCCCAAAATGGCTTCGAGAGTGTAGGACCCGAAAACCTGCTAAATATAGTGTTGGTCCTCTAATTTGCACATTTTTTTTACCATTTTCCCTTTCCAAATCATAATCATTTACCCTGTTTTACCTATCTTATGCACCCTCATCCTACACTAATGCGAGAATGATGACACATTTTACACTAACTTCATATTTTACATATTTTAACTTAACTTAGCATTTATTAACTATTTATTATGTGATTTTCTACTTAGAATTACTTTTGTAACTCATCGTTACCTCCTATGTTATTTAATAGTTAAATTCCTATCTTGACCGCTAATTTTTACTGTAGAACAGATTTCGCACTAGGGCCAGCACCGCAAATATTGGCAGCAAATCTGGATCTCTTTGATCGCTGCCTAATTTTGTACCACCATATCTGAAGGCAGCCGAGTCCCAGTGATAACAGCAAGTCAATTTGGAGTAGCAGAGATCAGACTTAGGAGGAATGAACAGCTGGAGATAGCCACGACCCATTTTGTTAGAACGTTTAATTTTGAAGGCCAAAAGCTTATTCTACAATCGGTTATGTAATTTGTTGTAACGATTTCTGCAACTGGCTATGTAATGGTTAAATGATCCTTTTGGCATGCGACCAAAAGGATCTATATAAGGAGAAATGTAAATAGGACAAGTTGTTCAATGTTGGATAGAATTGAATAGATCGGAGAATAGAACTAGTGAGGCAGTAATAAGCCTATCTTTTTGTTATCACCCAAATCTGGGTTGGATATGTAATCACGCATGTATTTTCTTTGAGGATTTAATAAGAAGAGCTCCGCCTTATGCTTCATGGATTTTATCTCTTCATGTTTAAACAGTTGATGAATTGATTCAATACTGAGTAGTGTTTCCATTTGAAAGGGAGATGCGCTGGTTGGCCAGGGCCCAGCCAACCCAGCACATTCTCCCTCCTTTCCGTTCATGCAATTTATGTCTGTTAAGGGTGATTTATTTTACAACATTTTAATTTCTGTTTGAGTGAAAGAAGATCTGTAGTGTGAAGTAGTTAAATTTCCTTTTTTGCATCTGAATTTAAATTTTCTTTCTCCACCTGATTCGAACAGGAGAAATTACCTGCACCAATGCATGTTGGTGTGCTATTCACTTTCTGCACATTTGATTTATTCTCTCTGCCTGGTGAAAGCAAGAGAACTATTTCTGCACCAATGTTGGATAGTGTGATGCAGCGAGTCTCTTTAATTTACTTCTAACAACTTTCTTGCTTTCAGTTACATAAAAATATTGTTTCCTTATTCTCTACGGATATTCATATTTCTGATAAGAAATTTGGTTTCATAAACACTTGTAATAATTAATCATTGATTTCAAGGACTAAAAATTAAAGTGTAAGAAGCTCAGATCAGGTATAAGAACAAGTTTCTTGGTACCAGATCTGAGTGCGGTGGACTTGAGAAAGTCCAGGGCCCTTGCATGAAGAAAATAATTTTTAGTGCGGACATTACTTTACACCTTCTGCATAGATCGTTGTTCCTGCACTAGTGCAAGAAGACTTCACTAGTCCAAGATCGATTCTTGAGGGAAGGATATCTTTACATGAGCAGGTTTGAAAGGGCCCATATATTGAAGATTTCTAAGGTGTCTTTGCTAAAGAAAACACATTCTCAGTAGATGATCAATATCCCGCTAGAGTAATTGCCTTCTTTTTATTTCCGAATCTCTCCTACAAGTACATTTATTTTTTGTTCTGGCCTTAGATTTTTTTGATGGTTTGAGTTGCCTTTTTCTCTAAATTTTGATTCAGAAATTTTTCCTTTAAAAAGTAGGAGTTGATATTAGAAATATTCATACCATCTCTGGCATTTCCTATGCTTCATCTCTAAGTTTACGAATCCCTCGGGTTGACAATTTAAGTGTTGAGGACTTTACTTAAGTGTAATTCCTACACCCAACATTTTGGCATTGTTGTTGGGGAGGTGATTTTATTTGGTAAGAATTTTCTGATTGTATAATAGAGGTAAGTTTCCTTTATTTCTTGCAAGTATTTTTGAAATATTTTTTTACTGGTGTTGATTGATTTCTGACAACATTTTTACTAGAAATTGTTTTGATATATATATATATATATATATATATATATATATATATATATATATATATATATATATATATATATTTATTTATTTATTTATTTATTTTTGAAATGAATGCCTAGGAAAGGTAAGGGTTCAAATCCCACTAAGGGACAAAAGAATTTTTCTCACATTGGGTCTCCTTCTGCAAGTAGGAAGCCCAATCGTATTCAAACCCATCATGCAGGAACAATCCACCCGGTTTCTGGTAATAACAGCTTAGGTGTGGATCAACCTGTGGAGAGTGGTACAAGTAAGAAGGGAACAATGGTAGAACAAGGAGATCATTTGGAAGGAACTGGTGACAACCAGGTAAGTGAAGGACAATCTACTTATGTGTTTCCAATTGTGGATCCTGATACTGTGTCACAGATGAAGAATATTCCACCATCAGCTCGCCCTCATTTCCATGGTAAAGTTCACGAAGATCCTGACTCTTTTCTATTTGAGTTTGATATTTTGTGTAGAAGTTATGATTATGCAATTGAGGCTCAGAAGTTAAGATTATTTCCTATTACCCTCAAGGACTCAGCTTTACGCTGGTTTATGGGGTTAGGAGGAAACACCATAACTTCTTGGGATCAGATGAAGAGAGTATTTTTGTATAAATATTAAGAATATTGCAAAACTCGGGACATGCAGGATGAAACTTTTACAATCATACAAGATGATGATGAAATGCTTGAAGATTATTTGGAAATATTTCTATATATTTTACAAAGGTCAAAACTTAAGCTTGATCCCAACACCATTAGAACCTTGTTCTTAAGAGGACTTACTGATAATTCTAGAAACAATTTGAATCTTTTAGGACAAGGTGATATTTCTCAGCAAAATTTTGATCAAATTTGTGAATTATGTCAGACATTTTCAAGAAATCAGTATAGATCTGGTAGAGGAGCTCAAAATAAAAATAGAAAGACTAAATATATTGATGCTATTATTATTGGACTGGAAAATAAAATGGAAAACATGAAAATTGATATAATGAACACTGTTACTAAACAGTTAGACTCTTTAAAATTTCAACAAAAAATTATGAAGGAACAAGATTCATTATGTATTTTCTGTTCTAAATGTAGAGACAAGAATCCCCCTAAAGAATGTCCTCTTAACTTGAAAGAAACTAATAAGTGTTTTATTTGTGCAGAAGACCATATCACAGAAAAATGTATCTCTATACCTAAACTTAAAGTTGTATTTACAGGGGGGTAGCCTGAAGCTGAACAATTGTATGCTATGGGAGCAAAAATAAATTGGCCTCAGGTAGGTGCAAGTATGGCTCCAGAATTTCCTCCACACTATTTTGGTTATAATCCACATGCATATTCATATCCTAACTCTCATCAGCAGTGGCAGTATGGAAATCAATAACAACATGGGCAACCTTCCCAACCATGGAAACAGGGATGGAGAGGCCCAACTCATTCTCCATATTCCTACCAGCCACCTATGCAACCATATCCATCTACACATGTGCCTCAACTTTCGAGTCAGACCACCCCGTTACCTTTACCTCCACCCTTTCGACCTCCTCAGTTGCCTGCTCAACCTACACCCAATCCCAATAATAATAATAAAGAAGTGAAAATGATCCATGTAACAAACCCACCTTTACCATTCGAGTACCAGTCTATTCCAGTTGGATTTCATGATATTCAATTAAGATCAGGAAGGACTGTAATGCTAGAAAATAAAAAACAACCTATGTTGATTGTTGAAGAGAAAGGAGAAGAGGAAACTCTTAACCATTCTCTGAAATTTGTCACTAAGCAGCCCTTACCCTCTGAGTCCTTGTCATCTTCTTCCAACGAGCCTCCCTTTCCACAGAGGCTAGTAACGGAAAGAAGAGAGCCTGTTTCTGAGACTATTTTGGCATCAGAACTTCGAAATATTTTCATTAAGATACCTTTGCTCCAAGCCATTAAATAGATCCCCATTTGTACCAATATTATTATGGAACTCTGTCTCAAGAAACCCAGGAGGAAGAGATTGGAAGCCCAAACTATTCAATTTGTTGGTAGGGCAGCAGAGTTGATGACGAGATGTGTGTCTGTGGAAAAATATAATGATCCTGAAAACCCTATTGTCACAGCTCAGATTGGTAATTTCCTTGTCTCTAATGTCCTTATAGACCTGGGAGCAGCCATTAATGTAATGACTAAGCAAACCATGGATCAACTTTGCTTATCTCATCTTCGCCCTACTCCCACTGTGCTTGAATTAGCGGATAGATCTAAAATTAAGCCTGAAGGAGTATTGGACGATGTGATCATATCATTAGATTATTGGGAATATCCTGTTGATTTCATTGTGATTTAGCTAAAGAACCCGATAGGAGGACATCCCTTGATCTTGGGTCGACCATGGTGTTGTGTAGATTAATCCGTCTTGCGGAAAAGACTGATCTCTCTAGTACTAAAAGTAACTAGCAACAAACAGCCAATTATACTAATCTCTCTCTAAGCATATAAGATTCATAAAAACACTATATATGTGTAGGGCCTACCTTATGTCCAACGCTTTCTTGATCTCGTTGAAGTCATTCCCGTGCACTGAAAGAACGTTCCTCGTGAATCTGTAGTCACAAACAAGAAAAAAGATTACACAGCACCTGTATAGACATTATTATAAACCATACTCATCATAATGATCAAGGAATTTATGAAATAAACCATGAATAGACAGTTTAATGAGAGAAATGAGTATATTTGTATTAACTTCAAATAAAGAAAACCTTTACAACCTATGCCTTGATGTCGTGCAGGTCTTCCTGGGGTCCGAAGCAGGAATCTCTTCTAATTTGACAAGCATTGCACTCCTTGAACCAAGACAGATAGAGATGAGTGATTTAACCTCACAGAAAGTCTTAGTTAACTGAGTCTGAATCTCAACAGCATTTAACTTCAAATATCTTAAGCTTGAACTTCCTTTGAGGCTACCCAAGGCCTCTTTTTATAGTGGAAAAGAGGAGGTTTCTTGTTCCAAATATGAAGGGATAGAATCCTCCTTCAAAGGGATTAGCTCCTTACATCAAGGGGTTAGCTCCATCAAGTGAGGGATGCACAAACCTTCTCAAAGCGTATCCATTCCCGAAAATTCCCATCTAGAATCTTCTAGAATTTATCTGAAATCCACTTTTTATCTTTACTTTCTCGCCTTTTTGAGTTTTACAGAGGTCCGCACCCATGACACAAGGAACGTGTGGTATGGTTCCGCACGCAAGATGAACTTTAGGTGCGGGACCACAGGTAATGAATAGAGAAAGTGCGATACCAATATTTAGGGGATTTTAGGAACTTTTCTCTGATTATGAAAGCTTGATATGAGGAACAGATATGTTAGACTTACAAAAGGAGGAAGTATGAGTAATAATGAGCTCATACTCATAGTAAAATGTCAAGATGACGGATTTTAGTGTAACAAATTGCCCCCTAAAGTGCAAAGTCTGGAATAGATGAAGCTGTAGTCTGTCATATATGAAGAGTGCAGTACTTTATCATTTCAAAGATCATCCTATGGACACCCCAGTCGGAACCTGTAAAAACATTCAATGCAAAATATATACATATATACGTCATCACTGAGATAGGCATTCCCATACTCATATTAAAACTAACTAGAAACTAACTCAAATCGTTCTGATACAGGAATGATTTTGAATACATCATAGTACAGATATATGTAGACACAGTATGGACGCAGCCATCTGTTTATAAATAGTCTACTATATAGATGACAACAAAATTCCTCGCAGCCTGGATGGTGGAAACTAGATCCAGGGTCTTGATTTCCGCATCTCGAACTAGTACGATTCTATCCATGTGAATAAATGTGTTGAAGTCGAACATGGTAGAAACCATTTGATTACCAGTCAATGATGTGAACTGTTAACAAGTGTGAGAGAAACCACCAGTAATGTCAATGGCTCTCAAAGTACCCAGTACAATCCATGAAATGTGAATGAATGAGCTGAAGTCGAACATGTCACGGAATCATTCGATCGAAGGTCGATGATGCAACCTATCGTCGAAGGCGAGAAACCTGCCATTGAGGCATGTAGATTTCAAGGTACTGACAATTTCTGGATCAACTTCCTAGATAATGTGCTGATGTCGATAGAAAGTGATCTGTCGTAGGCAAGCCCACAACACGAAATCATAGATCAAGTTTTGAAAATATATTGGCAAGGATTGACTCAGGGATGGTCAATAATGGATGACAGATATTTTGCAGATGAATGGTTTTATTTGAATTGTTCTCTTGAACACATAACGACACTGCAGATGGCTTGGTAACAATTGACCCAAAGCTAATACCCAGAAACCGGTTGAAGACTTTCAATGTGGTTTGATTAACTGTTAGGCAAAGGACTTCCCAACCCAGGTAAATGAAAGTGTCGTGTTCAAGAGTGGTTGACTGAATTTTCGAAAAAATTTAAAATACAACAAACACGCCCATTTTTCTCTCTTTTTCCCCCACCATTTCTGGCAAGTACCTCTTTATTTTTGACAAGCTTGAGGAGGATAACATTTGCTTGGTTATAAGCTCATCCTTCGGATGAGTCCAACTTAGTTTAAAATTCGAACCCTAAGAAGGAGTGGTTCGTTCCTGTTGAAAATTAAACGGGTCCTTTACTGTTAAGTTTTAACGAGTCCAGTATAGGAGAAACTCGGTGTTTTTCAGTTTTAGGGAGTCAGAAGAAAAACTTAAGAAAACTCCATGGGTGTTCTTTTTCGTAAATTTAGTCTCTCGGGCCCGAAAAAGGATAAAATAATGCGGGAGAGAACTCTATTGACCGTATTTAGTCAACGTATACCTTTTTCGTAAATAGTCCATTTCAGTCCGTAAAAGGGGTAAACTTATACTGAAGGGACGACTATTCATTTACTTTAACAAGTTCGAATATTCAAGTACTCGGCAATATTTTCATATTTAGAGAGTCTGAAAAGGGCTTAAAAGAGGACTCCAATGTTTTGCTTTTTCGTAAAATTTTTGAAAGAGTCCGAAAAAGTGATAAAAGTATGCTCTTTGTTGAAAAACTATCAGTTCACCTGAAAAATCCATTTTCTGCACAAAAAATTAAAACATTACACATACCTGTTTAAGATAAGTAAAAATGCTTTCAAAAATACCCTTTTTAAAGTGAAAAATAAATAAATTAAAAATTCATCCATTCGAAAAAACTTATAAAAAGGACTTTTTCAATTTCATTTTTACCGTTCAATTTCAGAGTGAAAAGTAAAAAGCTTTTGGATAAGAAAGTTCCCGTGAATATTATGGAAAATTCGTCCGTTGGAATCGAAAACCGCCAGTCCCAGGTAATCCACAACCTCCTTATCTTGTTTTTCATCCGTTTAAAATTTATTTTTAGGCTTTAGTTTGAATTTTTGGGGCAAAAAATGGGTAAAAATTTCGCCCGCGGGGTCCGCAGGTGGGACACAGGCTACCTGCAGACCCCGAATTTTTCCTATAAGGAAAAAGTCGTGGGTTCCGCACCCGGCACACACTGCGCGTGCGGACCTACGCTCTATTTACAAAGAGCGGGTGCGGTACCTGTGCGGTTAGATTTTCAACAATGATTTCTCATTTATTTGCCAAATTTTTTCAAATAAAACTATTCTAACTTGCCTTTTTCTGTATTGTAGGATTACCAAGATGCTTATCTGGCAATAACGTGAGCATGAGGAAGTGGATGAAGCTGCAATACTTCATTTTCCCACACAAAGGGCATTAAAAGCATGTGGCTTATACAAATTTTGGGCCATCTCAGGCATGAGGGCACAAGTAGAACTCTTGACATGGTTGGTAGACAGATGGAATGTGGAGGACCAGTGCTTCTTCATTGGTGGTCACCGGCTCGAAAATGAGCTGGAGGATATATATTTCTTGACTGGTTTGTCCAAGAGGGGCGAACAAGTTTCTTTGTTTGGGACTAGGCCAGGTGGCCAGACTGTCGCTAGTCTCCAACTAGAATTCTGCAATGATCAGGCAAATCCTCGGGACAAACGGATTGACATAAAACACATCATCCGTCCTGAATTGAAAGTTATTGCTTTTACTGTTACCAAACTGTGTGGGAGTGTTGCGCTTCATGTAGCTACTGGTTCCCAAATGCGTGTTGTCGTGGACTGTTTTCGCGGCACCATCTTTAACTGGTGTGAAGCTGTGTTGGCCAATGTAAAAGGCCAACTAACCAGAGCAAAAAATGGGAAACTGAAAAACTTTGGATATGGATTCATTGTCGTTTCTTTCGCTCTGGAGAGGATCCCCATGTTATCTCCACAGAGTATTGCTCTTGATGCTGGTCGACCTCGAGAACCGAGAATGGTTCGTTGGTCCTCGTTGATGGCTCGTCATGCTATTGAGGGTACTGAGATTGTGCGATTCCCTCCTTCATATTTTCGTTGGCTAGATCGCCAAATTTTTGTGATAGATGATTTTCCGTATGCCAGGATATATTTCCGCGGTGACAGAGAGATGGTTCTCCCTGCAGGGGAACAGTGGGATGATTCAGGTAAAATCATTTTTCAACGTTTGCTAAATTCTAAATTTTTTTAATGTTTTATCGTCTTTGAAAACTAATAATCAAATTTTTTTTTTTTTTTAATGCAGACGTGGGTCCACATCGACCAGCTCATCTCCAACCTTATGAGAGAAGACAACCAGTTGTGCCCACACCAGCCCCAGCAGGCCAATCAGCAAAGATTTTGACTGATTTGGAGCATCATCTAGAGCGTTTGACTCTAGATATACCAGAGACTAGCATAGATGACATTCCTCTCAGGCTGCAGAGATATGTGATTGGAGTTCCAGGACCTTTCAGGAGGTTCCTATGCAGGGTAGCCCGGGCAGTGGTTTCTTATCGTGATCACCATCAGTGATGGGATGATCGTGTAGACTCATATTTTTGACTTTTGTATTATCATTTTTGCCGATCATAAGGTGTTTTCAACCTATGATCGAAGACGATGTATATTTTTTGAAAACACTCCTATACTATGATATATCACTATTTTGACGGCTATCTGTGTACATATGTGAATGTTATTTGTTTTACTGCTTTAGATTATTGCAAATGTCTATTTATCATACTAGAAGCAATTGAATCTGCTAATGTATTTAAATGTCTTGGAATATGCTGATATTCAATGTAATCAAACTCACGTTCCAAGAGACGAACTCTCAAAAACAACCGTAATAACACCGGATTTCTAATGGTATAAACCCTGTTAAGCTGTAATACAACAAGTTCAGAATCCAACCTTACAATCAAACTCCGAATTCCATATGATATGGATTCATATAATAACTCAATCACTGCACTATATTCGGCAATGTTATTTGTTTTTTGACCAAGGCTTACCCCATGCATGGATACTAACTCGTCAGAGGGTGAATGGATAACCCAAGCTGCGGAAGAAATGTTCCGTGTACTACGACAAGCACCATCAGCAAAACCAATGTAGGTTTGAAGAGATGTCGACATCTGCAATATCAAGAGTAAAACTCAGATAAGCAGGAATAGTGATAAAAACACACTTCTAAACTAGGCACACTTTTCTAATCTAACACACCAGCAGTAAAGAAATCTAAACTAACAAAATCTCCACACCTCGTTTAAGCATAATATCGCTTTAGATAAAGCCCATTTCTGGGTTTATCCAAAGGGACACCGTCAAAATCTATCAACTCATAGGCCCCTTTTGCTAACTTTTGTTTAACAATATAAGGACCATGCCACATAGGCACGAATTTCCCAGCTCCTAGCTTGTCGTTAGCTTGATCATAGAGTAAAACTAAGTCTCCTTCTGAAAAATTTCGAGGGGTCACATTTCTATCATACTGAGTTTTTATCCTTTTAACATGAGCCTCGTTTGCTATTGCAACATTTCGTCGATTCTCATCTAATTGGGCTAAGTACAAGAAACGTTTCTCCTCTTTAGACGTAGCTGGAAGTAATTCTACGGCTAATTTTAGTGACGGTATTTTGCATTCAATCGGAAACACAGCTTCCAAAATGTAAACTAGTTGAAAATGAGTGAAACCCGTTGATGTTTTGACTGAGGTTCGATATGCCCAAAGCGCTGAAAATAACATGGAATGCCAATTCGTCTTGTGAATACCAATAATTCGTTTAATCATGGTGACTAAAACTTTGTTAATGGCTTCAACCAGACCATTGGCTTGCGGATAATACAGAGTGGAACTATCGTGGCGCAAGCCAAGCTATTCTGTCAGTTCAGTCATCATGACGTTCCGAAAATGACTTCCATGATCCGTAATAATAGCTTGAGGAACACCGAACCTAGCAATTATGTGATTAAATACGAAAGTTACAGCAGTCTTTCCGTCAGCTGAATATGTAGGCATCGCCTCGGCCCATTTTGTAAAATAATCTACTGCTAGAATAATATAGGCATGCCCCCCGGCCGAGTGAGGGTTACATGTGATAAAATCGACACCCCATTTTGCGAAAGGACCAACAGCAATTATAGGGTGAAGAGGAGCGGGTGGTGCGTGCATTTTTCGATCAAAAATTTGACAGTTGTGGCATTTCCGAACCGCATAAATGCAATCTTTGAACAACGTTGGCCAGAAATAACCTGCACGCAATATCTTTTGGGTGGTGGCATACCCAGACATATGACCGCCACATGCTCTAGAATGGCAGTCATTTAACACCTTTTCAGCTTCTTCATGAGTTAGACAACGTCGGAAAACAGAATCCGCTCCACGTCGATAAAGTGTATCACCAATGATATTATATTGTTGGGATTGGAAGCGTATTTTCCGTCGTTGAGTTCGTGAAATGTCAGGCCGAAAAGATTGGGTTTGGAGATAAACGATATTATCTCCATACCATGGATCAAGTGTACTGATAAGAAACAAATATTCGTCTGCAATGGACTCTTCTGCCACTGTTTCAGTATCAGTAGAGGGGAAATCACACATCAGTTCCGCAAATACCAAAGATTTCTTTGCCTTGGATTTTTCAAATTCCAAGTCAAATTCCTGTAGGATAACTATCCATTTGGAATATTTTCCCCCTAGCAATTGTTTGGTCAAAATTTACATCATAGGGTTGAAATTAGAAATTACCTTGGTTTTACGTAACAAGATGTAATGTCTAAAACGTTGAACAGCTTGGACAGCTGCCAAAGCCAATTTCTCCACATGTGTGTATTTGATTTCAGTCGGATGCAAATTTCGACTAAGATAATAAATCACATGTTCATTGTGAGATTCATCTTCCTGAACTAGTACCATCCCAATAGTGGAATGAGAAGCAGCGAGGTACAAAATGTAATCTTGGTTGTAGTTGGGAGGATGCAATAACGGTGCATGGGTCAACGCGTGTTTAAGTGCATCGAAAGATCGATCAGCGATCTCGTCCCAAAAGAATGGAATGTTCTGTTTCAACAACCGGGTAAAACCCTTTGTAAGCTCGGCATAGTTAGGAATAAATCTACGTAAAAAGTTTGCTTTCCCCTGCAAACTTTGGAGTTGGCGTAAAGTCGAAGGAGGAGGCAATTTAACGATAGCTTCGACCTTCGATGGATCGACGCGAATGCCTGCTTTCGAGACAACAAATCCCAGTAATCGACCCGATTCTACGCAGAAAACACATTTATGCGGATTCAGCCTTATCCGATAATGCCTACATCTCATAAAAATTGCTCGTAAATGAGTGGGATGATCGGCCCTACGTAATGAATGAGTAGGTAAATCATCGAGATATGGCTGGACAATGTGCTTAATGTCATGAAATGCATAAGACATAGCCCGTTGAAAAGTTGCTCCGGCGTTTTTTAGTCCAAAAGGTAGTTTACAATAAGAAAATGTTCCCCATGGACAAATAAAAGCTGTTTTGGGTTGATCTGCAGGGAGTATGTTTATTTGATTGTATCCCAAAAAGCTATCCATGAAGGAAAACAATTCACTGCCAGCGCAATCATCTATTATTTGATCGATATAGGGAGTTGGATAATTATCTTTTGGACACGCTCGATTAATATCCATATAATCGATACATACTCTTATCGTTCCTTGTTTTTTAGTCACAGGAACAATATTCGATACCCAATCCATTAAGGGAATTGGATAAATGAATCCTGCTCGAAGTAATTTTTCAACTTCAGCTTTTATAGCAGCAACTTTTCTAGGATGAATTTGACGTAATCGTTGACGAACAGGTTTAGCATCCGGGTAAGTCTTAATTTCATGAACGACGATCGATGGATCAATTCCTGGCATTTCTTCATAAGACCAGGAAAACACGTCACGAAATTCTTGAAATAGGGCTTTATAAGTTTGAATTTCTTCATCCGTACAACAAGCACCTATATGAATGTTTTCAATTATTCCTGGTTTTACTGAAATGTCAATTGGAACTGTTCTAGATATATTTTCCAAATTTAACTCAGAATCAAGATTTTGCAATGGATTCTGAGGTTCCTTGGCATATTCAGCAGTAAAAATTGAAGCGAAACCATTTTCAAAATGATCTAATTCAGGTAAAAATGAAGACCGGTGATGTAGATCTTCCCATGGTAAATCATCAACAGACAAAAACTCACGAATTTTCTCATCTGTATGAACAAGTTCAGGAAATGTCGTTGTAACTGAACTAGATATAGTAAGTGATTCCTCATGGATCCCATTCATTGGATCGGTTTCGGTTGAAGAGTGGTCGGAAAATGACTGTACAGCCTGGTACGCAATTTCAAATGGACTCAAGGGCATCACGCCATCAAATGAATCTATCTCGGATTCTAAAGGAATAATCCAAGGATCATCAAACATAATAGTGTCTGATGAATAGTGTCTGATGAATCATGTGAATATTTGCAGTAGAAGGCGATACGTTAGGAGGAGGAAAGGAAAAATTTCCTAGTAAACCAAAATCTTTAATCAAACCTACTCCAACATCCTTATAAGGGATAGCCATTTTACCAACATTGTTGAGGAGGTAAATCCCCTCTGCGGACAGAGGCGATCCCTACTAGCCCAGCAGGGGTCTAGCAACAAAAAAACAATGCTATGACGCAAGCTCCTAGTTACGAATGAAAGACTTGGGATAAGAGCCTACCTGAATTCCAACGCTAGATCTGAAGAAGAAGATGTCCCCGTCCTTCAGCCCTGGCAGATCACAATCCTTCCACGATCTCCGTGGATGAACACCTGCACACAGAAGAAACGAACATATACATGCATAGGAACCAGCATACGTAACTAAACATCGGTCAGAAAAGATATTACTCGCATTAACATGATAGAAAAAGGAGTGGAACCATAATCATAGTCATCTATTAAAGTGATAAACGAATAGAAGTTACAACCAGGTTCTGACGTCGCAGCTTCCTTCGAACGGGTCTCCGGTTGTCCACGTCTCGCAAAGCTCGCCAAGGAAAGGGAAACCTCTCCAGAGTCTCGTAACAATGGTCTCCTCGCTTGAATGGGCCTTAAGGGAAAGAAGGGATTCTTTACAGCACAAAGGCACTTGGGAATAGAGAGATGCAAAGCTTCAGCACTTCAAGACTAGCTTGCCATGGATCTGAGCAAGCTTTTATAGATGGGGAAGGAGGGAGTTGGGATCCCTATTATTATGGGATTGGCCCTATCAACAAGGAAGGTTCCATAGAAGGTGGCAAAACCACTTCCCTTCCATAGAACTCCCGTAGCCAAACCTCCCAACTCAAGATAGGTAATGGTTGTGAGTTTGTTTGAACTCAACTTCCGCCATCCATATTTAAAAAACAGTCCCTAAAATGGGTGGCGCGATTGCTGCTCTATGACAGAGCACCAAGTGGCGCGACCTCTTTACAGGATTTCCCTGATTGGCGCGAGCACTGAACTGTCTACCCGCGCCAATGCAAAAAGAGTTGTTTTTCATGGATTTTGCAAGGAGATGTCTCAAGGGGAAATGAAGCTCATACTCAGAGGGATGCATTGATGATGTTTTCAAGGCATGACAGTGTTCACAGGTCACATAATGGGTCCTCCATTGTGCGGGATGGGAAATGGTTAGGACGGTGACAAATTACTGTATAACAGATGCCCCCTAAAGTATGAGGCCCGAGAGTGAGAGGGGTGAAATGCTTTACGAGAACATGTCCAACTGAAGGCCCGCCGTCGGAAAACCTGCGCAGAAAGATACAACTGATATCTCAAGTACATGATGTATATATATGGTATGGACGCAGCCATCCGAACAAAGTATGCTATAATCCGGATCCAGGGTATGGGCGCAGCCATCCAACTAAGATCAAACAAATAGACTCAGGTATGGTCGCAGCCATCCAATCAATGAGTCATGTACATAATGATAAAAATCCACAATCGCAGCCTGGATTACAACAGACACAATCCAGGGTCTTGCGCTCCATCTCGACCCAAATAAGTACAAGTTCTAGCATGCGAATGTGTGAGCTGATGTCGAACATGCAAGAACATCGCCTGATTACTAGCCAATGATGAAAGCTGTTAACAGACGCGAGAGAAACCACCAATAATGACAATGGTCCTCAAGGTACTACAGGTACAATCTACGGCGTGTGAATAAATGAGTTGACGTCGAACACCCGCAGAATCATTCGATCGAAAGTCAATGATGTAAACTTCACGTCGAATGCGACGAACCTGCCATTGAGGCATGCAGGCTCCAAGGTACCATCAGGAGTCTCTAGACCAGCTTCCTGGATAATGAGTTGAAGTCGATAGGAAGTGACCTTGATCGAAGGTGGGCCATAATGATTCCCACATCATCGACACGAGACAGAGAAACATAATGTTTTGTTGTGAATCAGGATCATATGAGAAACAGAGGAAGGTTGATATTTGCAGAGGCCAACTTCTCTTGAACACATGAACGGCACGACAATGGACTTGGCAGTATTTGACATCAACGGATCAGAGGTCATGGCGACGAGGCAGTGAACAGATGAGAGGTCAAAAGAGATTACCCAAACCCATGGAAGCAAAGTGAAGTAGCGAGATGAGATGTCCCCAACCCGACACGAATGCAGACAAGTGCCATGTTCAAGAGCGACATACTGCCGACGACAACGACGATGGTTCCATTTTTCCCCCACCATTTCTGGCGAGTACCTCAATTATTTTTGATAACAAGCTTGAAGGGGATAGCATATGCTTGTGATATAAGTCCGCCCTTCGGGCGAATCCATCCTAGTGCATTTAACGAGTCCTAGGAAGGAGAAAATCGGAGAACGTCATTTCGACGGAATCCAATGTCATCAGGGTTTAACGAGTCTGACAAAGGAAGAACTCAGCGTCTTTTCATGTTTAGAGAGTTTGAAAAGACAGCGGAAAAGAAAACTCCACAAGTCCCTTTTCGTAAATAGTTCCCCAGATCCGAAAAGGTAGAAAACAATATCCGGAAAAACCTCCTAGTCGCAATAGGCTAGGGTATTCCTTTTTCGTAATCAATCCATCCCAGCCCGAAAAAGGGTTAAACTTATACTGGGTGGATGTCGATTCGTGTCCATTTTAACGAGATCGAAACGACAAGGGCCTCGGCGATCTTTTCATATTTAGAGAGTCAGAAAAGAGCTGAAAGATGACTCCAGAGTGACTTTTCGTGTATTTACCGAGTCCGAAAAAGTATAAAATACAACTCGTTTCCACCTTTTAAGTCGCAAAAACCTGCCGCTGCACATACCCAACAAGCGTAAAATCCATTTTCGACATAATACATGCAAATATTTGACAAAAATAACTTTTTAAAGCTCATTTAACGTCGAAAAGTTATAAATATGTCTAATTGGTAAAAAATAAAATTACTTTTTACTATTTACCTTGTGGAGAGCAACAGTGGTCCATTTGGAGCAGAATCTTCTGACGGTGATTGCGACCAATCCAGGCAACCATTCAGCGTCTCGTCTGTGACAGGTAAGAGGCGCTCCTTTTCTCTTTCTTTTCATGCATTTTTTTAATGATTTCCCCTTAGAAATCAGCTCTGTAAGGGCACCTTTGAAATTTTAGGGCCGGGCCAAGTGGCGCGGGTATCGGGCACGGACCCGCGCCACTGAGCTCTTTTTACCAAAGGGCCCGCGCCACATGGCGCGACTGTCAGCAAAACAGTCGCGCCAGCGGCGGAACCCAAATTTCCGCCTAAAATTCTACTATTTATGCCAAATTTCTTGAATTTTGAAGCTCACAAAAGATCTAATAAGGGGTTTTGGACCATGTGAATGCAGATAAACAGTCAGAATGGGAATCGAATGGAAGGAACGAGAACACGGAGATGAGGACGAAGAGGCCATGCAAAGCCAAGCATGTATGAATGCTCTGAGAGACTGTGGCTTAAAAAAGTTCTTCCTCACGCCATGCTTACGAGCTCAGCCTGAGCTCCTCCAATATCCGATCAACCTCTGGGATGAAAATGACCAAGTATTCAGAATACGAGACCAGGTGTTGGAATTGGAGGTCGCTGACATTTATTTCGTTACTGGATTATCCCGCAGGGGTCCAATCCCTGTACTGACCGGGAGCAGACCATCAAGGGAAAAGATGGAAGAAGTAATGGCGCGGGTGTGCCGTGGGGCACAAACAGGAACAGGGAGTAAGAAGGTATACATCTCAACCATCCCTGATCTAGCACTGAGAGTTGTACTCCACACCATTACGCGGGCTGCCGGATCGCAGGCACCGCATGAGGCTACAAAGACTCAACTCTTACTGGCCTCAGAATGCATGGGTCCCCGACTGTATGATTGGGCAACAGCTGTTACGATCAACATGAAAAGGAAGCTTACAAAGTGAAAACAGAACAAACTGAAGCAGTTTGGGTATGGTTCCATCTTGGTATCGTTCATTCTGGAACACATACCAACCTTCCAGGGTCAAGAGGCCCCTGTGGCGAGTCCGGTACCACGAGAGCCGAGAATGGCTCGCTGGGCAGCACTGATGCCCAGATCTGGAGGCGGGCAACAGATGCCCTGGAAGCCCGAGTTCTTCAGATGGCTACGGCGCCAACTTATCGTTGTGGAAGATTGGCCCTATTCGGGTACTGACTTTACAGGGGACCCAGATCTCCCGCTACCAGAAGGAGACGACTGGGATGAAGAGCTGGGTAAGACCTCATATTTTGATTTTATGTTTATATGTTTTTTTTTTTGTTAATACACATTTGTCTAAACACAATTATATATGCATGAAGATGTAGGACCTGAGAGACCAGCCGGGATGTCTCCTATCTCCCGGAGGACACAACTCGCCCCTGAGATCCAGGGGGAAGGCACCGGAGGAGAGGCACTGGTTCAGAACCTCGAGGGGATCGTCCATGTGATCCCAGACTATGCCCGACTGTCAGACGTACCGATGGAGTACCAGCGCCATACGGTGGGAGTTCCAAACCGGCTCCACCGAATCCTGAGGCGGCTAGTGCGTGCAGTGACGTGCTATCATGAGCACCATGCCGATTAGTCTCTAGGATTTAGCCACACCTATTTTTTGAGAGACACAGTGTCTCCGGATGTATTAAGACAATTATGTATATTTTTTGAGTTTTATGTGACACACTTCTATGTAAACATTTCGATATCTATATATATGCATATCTATTTTTGGATGAGTCTTCTTTACATGTGATGATGATTTATAAATTGCGCAAATGTCTATCTAACACCAAATTTGCTACTGCATCTGTCAATGTATTCAAATGTCTGGGTATATGATGATATGTAATATATTCAAAATTCCTTTCCAGTAATCGAATACGCAAATACAATCATAAAATGGACGGGTTTCTTACCGAATAGTGCCCGTTCAGCTGCAACACTACAAGCTGCGAATCTAGGTACACGAGCAATTCACGGATACCAAGGTTTACAGCCTCGGTTAATAATTCCAACACGGCGCTATATTCCGCGATATTGTTCGTGGTACGTCCTAAACACACACCTTGCAGGTCGATCAACTCACCAGCAGGATCATAGATTACCCAGGCTGCAGAAGACAGATTCCTGGTACTGCGGGAGGCACCGTCCGCGAAACCAACAAATGGATGAAAAGACATTTGCACAACCAGGAAGACCCGATCAGCAGAAAGATGTTTACAAAGCACACCACACCATGCACACAAATGACAATTACACACCTATGTACACACACCACACCAAAAATCATTTCAGGCGTAGTACTTCTTAAGGTACAGCCCATTTCTGGGCTGCGCCAATGGAACTCCTTCGTAGTCTATAAGCTCGTAGGCCCCATTTTTCAAAACACGTTTTACTATGTAGGGACCGTGCCACATGGGTTGGAGTTTACCGGCACCAAGCTTATCATGTGCCTGATCGTACAAGAGGACTAGGTCTCCTTCAATGAAAGAACGGGGAGAAACAGATTGATCAAAATGAGATTTGACCCTCTTCTTTTGTGCTTCGATAATCAAAGCAGCTAGACGACAGGTTTCATCCAACCGTTCGAGATACAGAAGATGCTCTTCCTCAGGAGAAGTATCCGGTAAGAGCTCCACAGCTAATTTGAGCGAAGGAATTTCACATTCAACCGGCAAAGTAGCTTCCAGACCGTACACCAGTTGGAATGGTGTGAATCCGGTCGCACTTTTAGCAGATGTTCGGTACGCCCAGAGAGCTGAGAACAGTTGGAGATGCCAACTGGATTTATGAATCCCAACTGTTCGTTGAAGCATAGTGACCAAAACCTTGTTCACCGCTTCAACCTGACCGTTTGCTTGAGGGTAGTATGGCGTTGAGCTGTCGTGACGCAAACCCAACGCAACTGTCAGCTCCGCCATCATGTAATCACGGAAATGAGTACCGTGATCGGTGACGATAGCTTGAGGGACCCCGAATCGTGCAATAACATGGTTGAATAAAAATGAAGCAGCCGTTCTTCCGTCAGCAGCTAGTGTAGGCATCGCCTCGGCCCACTTAGTGAAGTAGTCGACGACGACAATGATATACGCATGCCCCCCGGCCGAGTGAGGGTTACACGTCATAAAATCTACGCCCCATTTCGCGAAAGGGCCGACGGTAATAACGGGATGCAAAGGCAACGGCGGCGCGCGCATCTTGCGCTGAAAAATCTGGCACGGATGGCATTTTCGGACTGCAGTGATACAATCCTTGAATATAGAAGGTCAGAAATAACCTGCCCTCAGAATCTTTTGGGTAGTGGCATATCCGGACATGTGTCCACCACAGGCGCCACTGTGGCAGTCATTCAAGACTTTCTCAGCCTCGTCCAAGGTAAGGCATCGTTGGAGCACCGAATCTACTCCAATACGATATAAGGTATCTCCTACTATGCGGTAGGGTTGGGACTGGTGCCGAATCCAACGGCGTGCAGCTTTATCCAACTCAGACCGGAATGTCGCGGTCTGAAGATACACTATGATGTCACCGTACCAAGGATCACGAGTATCAATAAGAAACAGTGTTTCGTCCGGTATATGATCTTCAGAGTGTTCAGGAAGAGAGTCTGTAGGGAGAGAACATATCAAATCCGCGAAGACCAGTGATTTAGTTGATTTGGCAGTGGTGAACTCCAAATCAAACTCTTGCAGGATGACGATCCATTTGGAGTACTTGCCCCCCAGCAATTGTCTAGAAAGAATATATGTCATGGGGTTGCAGTCTGAAACCACTGTTATCGTGCGCAACAGGATGTAATGGCGAAAGCGTTGTACGGCGTGTACGGCTGCTAAGGCCAACTTCTCAACATGTGCATAACGCGTTTCCGGGTCGAGAAGGTTCCGAGAGAGGTAATAAACAACATGTTCATTACCGTTCTCGTCATCCTGCACCAAGACCATGGCGATGGTGCTTAATGCGGCGGCTAGATACAAAGTAAAGTCGCGGTGGTAGTCCGGAGGACGAAGCAACGGAGCATTGACGAGCAATGTCTTCAGCTTCTCAAAGGATTCTTGAGCGATTTCGTCCCAATGAAAGGGAACATTCTGCTTTAACAAACGAGTGAATCCTTTGGCCACCTCGGCGTAATTTGGGATAAAGCGTCTAAGAAAATTCGCTTTCCCTTGCAGACTCTGCAACTGATAAAGGGAGGAGGGTGACGGGAGATTTATAATGGCCTCAACCTTCAGAGGGTCGAGGCGAATTCCGTCTTTCGAGACTATAAAGCCTAAAAGACAGCCAGAATCGATGCAGAAGACGCACTTATGAGGGTTGAGCCTAATTTTGTAGCGTCTGCAGCGAAGAAATATCTGGCGAAGATGTTCAGGATGATCCTCTCGCTTACCCGAATGGGCAGGCAAGTCGTCCAGATAAGGCTGGACAATATGGCGAATATCATGAAAAGCATATGACATTGCACGCTGAAACGTGGTGCCAGCGCTCTTTAGGCCGAACGGGAGTTTTTTATATGCAAAAGTGCCCCACGGACAGATGAATGTGGTCTTATGTTGATCCTCAGGTGCAATGTTAATCCGGTTGTAACCTGAGAAACCGTCCATTAAGGAATAGATCTCACTCCCGGCGCAATCGTCGATAATCTGATCGATAAACGGAGTGGGATAATTGTCCTTAGGACAGGCGCGATTGATATCGCGATAATCTACACAGACTCGAATGGTACCCTGCTTTTTATCAACAGGGACGATGTTGGACACCCATTTTGTAAGGGGGATAGGATAAATAAACCCCGCGTTCAGAAGTTTTTCAACTTCTGCCTTGATAGCGGCGGCTTTCCGAGGATGCATGGGACGCAAGCGTTGGCGCACGGGTTTCGCACCTGGATAGGTTGGAATCTCGTGCACGACAGTACTAGGATCAATTCCCGGCATTTCCTCGTAGGACCACGCAAAAACATCTCTGAATTCTTTGAAAAGTTTCGTATAGACCTGAATCTCGTCGGGAGAACAGGTCACACCCACATGAATGTTCTCAACAATCCCTGGTTTAACAGAGATGTTGATAGGAACCGTTTGAGTAATGTTACTCAGATTACCCTCCGAAAAGACCTCGTGTGTCAAGATCGGTGTTTGAAGAGGAGGGGAAGGAACCTGAGTAGCATAGCGCTCGAGACAGTCAGTCATTGCCCCCAAGCTAGGCATAAACGAGGAACGATGATGTCCATCGCCCCAGGGTAGCTCCTCAAGAGACATAGTCTCAATGATAGCCTCATCTGAGGGGAAAGTCTCTCTAAGAGGATCAGGCGAATCAGCCTGACCAAGCCAAGGGGATTGTGAGTAGACGTCAAGAGCCATGCTCATCGGAGCATGCCGAGGAGGTGGAGGGTCCGATGCGTCAACAATCTCACAGTAGCTGATCTCTACTGGCGTTAAAGGCATGGATTCTCCAAACTCATATACCTGCTCAGGTGTAGGAATCAGCCAGGGGTCATCAGTCCTGGACAACATATTAACTTGAGCGGTATTCGGTGGCGGCGCAGGGAAAATACCCATGAGGACTGGGTCTTTGAAGAGACCAGGTCCTATGCTGTCTGGGGGATTCGGAATTTGATCCACATACGGCACGTTGTTCTCGGAGCTCGAGGTAAAAAATGACAACTGGTCTACTGTGACAATCTTGCCCTCGTGAGGGAACTCGATGAATCGAAAGACAGTAGACGGCACGCAGAGCATGGCATGGGTCCAGCTGCGGCCAAGAAGTATATTGTAGTTGAGTTTAGCGTCAACTACTTCTACTTCTACGTTGACAGTTTTTCCCTGTAATGTAATCGCAAGACTCTCGAGAACTCCTAGGGGTTTAGATTCCCGACCATCAAATGCCTCAAGGGCATTAGGAGATGACGACAAAGTTGGAGAGCCGATGGCCTTCCAACAAGCGGAGGACATAACACAAGTAGATGCACCCTCATCTATGACGGCTCTGTGAACGTTCAGACCGTTAATCCCGACTTGAATAACCAAAGCGATTTGATGTGGAAGCCGGGGAGTAAAATTCTCCAGATAAAAGGTGAGAAGGCTCGAATCGGCGGGATCAATACCACCGATGGCAGACAATAAAGCCTTCCATTGTGAAGGACAACTCTGAAGAACCTCAAGTGCAGACATGGCACATGGCGCCTGTGCCAGATCCTCAACAATACTGTAATGTTGAGCGGCACGAGCGTTTGGATTATAAGAGGATCTCCGAAGAACACCCTTGGGAGGTGGCTTCACAACGGGTTCGAGAGTCGGCTTCTCGATTTCCAACGGACCAGAAACAGGTGGGGGAGGCGGCCCTTCCGCAACTTCCTTCCCGGGTGCCTGTTGCTGACTATTGTAATCCTTCGATCTCGTAGCGATAGTGATAGGTGCATTAGTCTTCATCATGAAAACCCGAGACCCAAACGGTGCAGATGATGAGCCCTGTTCGACCATCTGGGTCTGCTGAGATGGAAATGGCTCTTTTAAAACAGCCGGAGTTCCTTTTGAGACTTTAAGAAGTTGACTGATTTCGGATCGTCGTGGACAATCCTTAGTGTAATGGTCACCTTCACAGATGAGGCAAGGGAATTTCGGCTTACGTTGGGAGCCATCCTCAGTTCGAGTTTTAGATTCCGGTTTCGGGGCATCAGATTTTGATTTGCCTTTGCCCTTCTTCTTCCCCTTGGAGGATTTGTCTGCAGGATTGGCCTGAACAGCATTTACCTCCACGGATTTACCAGAATCGGATGAGGCGGGATTAGCAGAGGTATGGTTGGAAGAATTAGCCTTCTGCTTCCCATTCGAAGACTTCTTCGAATTTTGAGAGACGGAACCAATGACGCCATCCACCGTAGGGGTAGGCGGGGTCTTTTTGGCTCCCGGCCGTGGAGCATCAGGCAGGATGTCATAAAGCGTGCCAGATTGCGAATAAACAAGATCCAGATATTGGGCACGCGCGATAGCTTGTTCCTCCGTCACACACGCTCCCATCGCGATATCCTGAGCGATTTTATTCACAAAGGAGGTTGTGAACCAGTGAGTCAAAATCTGATCAGGTATGTGAAACTTGATCAGTCGACAACGGCGCCGCCACTCATGGATGTGATCCGAGTCCTGCTTCAGGGAAGACAGGAGGTGCGTCCCAGTCTCATACCGGACTGGTAACTGGAAATGTGTGAGGAAAGCCATAGCTAACGAGTTGAAATCCTGAAAAATACCACGGGATAGCTCTATGTACCACTTAGCAGCAGCTCCTGTTAAAGTACGCTGGAAAAGACGCAGACGAACCGAATCGTCAGTCCAAGAGTTAGACGAACACCAGAGGTGATACGTCATCACATGCGCCTGGGGGTCTTCGCCAGATTTGCCCTCAAACTTGGGACAATCTCCCGGTATCTTGGTTGGAACCGGAGGCCAATATGGATTATGAGAAATCGGATCATTGGTCAACTTTGAAACGTCCGGCAGATCCAAGGTAGCCAGGAACGGCAATGGAGGGTTAATTCCCATGCCAGTCCCAGAATAATGTCCGGTACCCATGCTCCACGATGGTTGTGAATATCCCTGCCCCCATGGGTTCTGTCCCGTAGGATTCTGACCGTGAGGGGCATAATTCGTATAGCCAGACTGATTTGGTTGCTGGTAACCATTGTGTGGGGCCTGATAACCAGGGTTCGGGTCCTGATTAGGCGTCTGCCCCGTATAAGCAGCGTTTGGATTTGGCTGCTGAGCATAGTTAGAACCGGGTGGAGGAGGATGATACTGAGAGCCTCCAGAGTGGTTATAGTTCGGTTGAGATTGACCATGAGGATAATAACCACTCCGAGGATGAGTAGACTGCTGATAAGTGGAACCCTGCGGAGCCTGGTACGTAGGGCGTAGCTGTTGATTTGGCTGCGGCATTGAGTGAGAAGGCTGCTGAGCAGAGTGAACGGAATGAGAGGGCTGCCCTGAATGAACAGGTTGACCCGAGTGAGGGGGCGGCCCTGAATGAACAGGTTGGCCCGAATGAGGGGGCGGCCCTGAATGAACAGGTTGGCCCGAATGAGGGGGCGGCCCTGAATGAACAGGTTGGCCCGGATAGACAGGCGGCGCTGGTTGCGCAGGCTGACCTGGTTGTAAGTGAGCCCCAGGTTGCACCGAATAAGCCGGTTGGCCTGGAGGCGGGACACCAGGTTGTACCGGATGACCCGGTTGGCCTGGTGGTGGAACAGGACCAGGTGCTTGCTGGAAACCAGTTTGACCCGAAGCAGAACCATAAAGTGGTCCTCGCTGATATGCAACGTTAGAGACAACAGGATACTGCGGTTGCATCGGTAAAGAAGGCTGGATTTGCCCCCCAGGACCATAGGCCGGTCCCTGTTGATATCCCGGCTGAGGCTGAGCAGGTTGACCAGCAGGGTTATAATACGGTCCTTGCGGATTATAGAATGGCCCTTGCTGGCCCGCAGGGTAGCCTTGATTGGGCTGCCCCTGCGGGTCGTACTGATAGCCAGGTTGGCCTGCAGGTTGGCCTTGAAAAGGCTGTGCCTGCAGGTTCTAAGCCTGGTTGTACGGTAAACCTTAAGCATACAGATAAGCCTCAGGAGCAGGAAGACGCAAAATGTCCCCATGCTCATCAAGCTGACCCGGGAAACCATACACGGGAGTGCCGTCCTGTGCATAGTGCGAAAAGAAAGATCGGTAAGGATCTTGGGGGATTTGTCCAGCTCCGGCGTTCGGCTGTTGCAAAAACAACCGATACTCCTCCGGAGAAATATTCTCCGGAATAGCAGTAGCTAGATAAATGTCTTCAGGAGTCGGCCCAGATCTAGTAGCAGATGCTGAGACAACAGCAGAAGAGGCAGCCACACAAACAGTGGGTCGCACGGGAACAGAAGTGACGGGCGTCGAAGGAGACACCCCGGGTGTAGTGGCAACTGGCCTCGAAGCAGGAGATGATATTCCCATAGAGGCAGCAGCTGAGATAATCTGACCCAGAGATCTGTATCCCTGTGGCAAAGAAGGACCAGCTGACGATGTGGTAGCCAGCTCAGACTCGTCTCCCTCAAACAATCTACGAGGGATGCGCCGATAGTCATCAGACCCAGGAATTTCCTCACCAGAATCACTCATGGTTGATCCTGCCGTTAAATCACGCAGAAGACGGCGAGGACTAGGAGGAAAAACAGCAGCAATAAACGGTGAACCCGATGTCAGAGAAAGGAAATCAGCTCCTAATCTCAATTCAGACACAGGGTCCGAAAAGGGCCAGTTGAACTCAACTGGTTCTCCAAAGGGTTGCTCGGCGAGGACCGGTCCCCCGTTAGGGAACTCGGAGACAACAGGCTGCTGTGGTTCAACAGAAGGCTCAGAAGCCTCTGAAGAATCGTCCGTGTAAGGACTACCAGTAGACGAAACCGAGGGTTCCGCCACCGTGACAAAAGACTAGAAGAAGAGAGCACACACACACACGGGCTGAAAACGAGCTAAGACACACGATCAAACAGTCACAAGCAATATCTAAACGGGTGTGTAATCGTGGGAGATTGATTTTACCACATTGGAAAATAAACAAATTCTACCGTTTCATGTTTTAAGAGTTGAGAAACGATAAAACGATGACTCTATCTCTTTCAGAGTTGATACAAGCGTGAAAGGACAAGCGCTTGACGGTCTTTTCAAGTTTAGGGAGTCAGAAAAGACCAAATGACTGCTCAGGAAAAACTAGGCACAAAGGGTGTACCAAATATCCATGAACTGCAATATACACCTTGGTTTCAAAATGAAACAGAAATCGACCAAGGACTTTCCGTACGTGCAGGTAGTCTCCCCGAATGCTGTGTTCGGTGTATCACGGGTATAGGGCGGCAGACTCGGCTTCCTATGGATAAAGGATTGAAAACCTATAGGGTTCTCCCTTTATATACGCGACGGTACGGGGAGCGCAAGTCCGTACTAGCGCTGTCTAAAGCCAACAGGCGAACGACAGCTGCTAGGTTTAACGACGCCGGAACACGTCTCTAGCCTAGACCTTCTAAATATGTTACGTTAAGTTCCAATGTTGCCTTAGGTTAATTGAATAAATTTTACAGTTGATCTTCAATTAAGTTTCAATTTCCAGGCCCTATCGTATGTAGTGTCTCCTAAATGCAAGCTATATGCCACGGTGCAACATTTCGTTTGATGAAAACTAGTTAAATGAGAGTCGAGAGCTTTTATACAAACGAAATGAACGGAATACAAACAAGAATATCTCTAATGCAACTAATGCAATTGCACACTTTTCATTCAAACACTAATCACTAGCAATATGGAAAAGATCACAATTCGCACTAATTTAACAAAAGCAAAAGAGATTATATATATATATATATTTTTTTTATTTTCAATGTTTAATGGCTAATGTGCACTGAAAACAAAAGGAACAATTTGAGAAATGACATCTAAGAGAGCGAAGCAAACAACATTCACTCAACGAAGCAAGCAACCAAATCTCTAAATCGACCCAAAGTCCCTCAAAGCAAAGAAAGACTTGAAAACTTCCGATGGACCGTGTGATCTAGGTCCAAAGCAAGGCAAACGAATTCTAAATGAAGGAAAGAACAATCACCCAAAAGACGCAGCAAAACAATCAAAGACTGGTAAGAGAGCGTGGAGAATCAATCAACAAGTTGACAGGACAATCAGAACACCAAAACTCCCAATGGAGGGCTCGATTCACTAAGCCACTAGATGCCCTAGGGCTCAAACCGTGAAATCGATAGACAGAGGCAAACAACCAAAGGATAGCGGTGAATTCCAGTCAAACAAGACTCCAACACACTCAGACAATCAGAAAATCAAGAAGAAAAGTACTGGTCAAGCTCAGAAAGCCAAAAAATGAAGAAACTCAAAAAGTCACAGGGGTGGCGCGACTGTGGCCTTGAAACTGGCGCCAGAGGCCGATTGGCGCGAGACAGACAAATGCAACAAGCGCCAAGTGGCGCGACTGTCGGGTTAAAACCCGCGCCAGTCGAGTTCTCCAATAAAAATTAAAAAACAAGCTACTCTGAAAGTAGACCAATACAAGCTAAGCAAACCAAGAAGCTAAAATAGTGAAAGAATCCAACCCAGAAGGTTTATCAAGCAAGGAGAAACAATCAAAGCGAACCAATCATAAACGGGACAAGGAAAACCGGACGATCCCCAGTGGAGTCGCCAATTTTTTGAGGAGGTAAATCCCCTCTGCGGACAGAGGCGATCCCTACTAGCCCAGCAGGGGTCTAGCAACAAACAAACAATGCTATGACGCAAGCTCCTAGTTACTAATGAAAGACTTGGGATAAGAGCCTACCTGGATTCCAACGCTAGATCTGAAGAAGAAGATGTCCCCGTCCTTCAGCCCTGGCAGATCACAATCCTTCCACGATCTCCGTGGATGAACACCTGCACACAGAAGAAACGAAAAGATACATGCATAGGAACCAGCATACGTAACTAAACATCGGTCAGAAAAGATATTAATCGCATTAACATGATGGAAAAAGGAGTGGAACCATAATCATAGTCATCTATTAAAATGATAAACGAATAGAAGTTACAACCAAGTTCTGACGTCGCAGCTTCCTTCGAACGGGTCTTCGGTCGTCCACGTCTCGCAAAGCTCGCCAAGGAAAGGGAAACCTCTCCAGAGTCTCGTAACAATGGTCTCCTCGCTTGAATGGGCCTTAAGGGAAAGAAGGAATTCTTTACAGCACAAAGGCACTTGGGAATAGGGAGATGCAAAGCTTCAGCACTTCAAGACTAGCTTGCCATGGATCTGAGCAAGCTTTTATAGATGGGGAAGGAGGGAGTTGGGATCCCTATTATTATGGGATTGGCCCCATCAACAAGGAAGGTTCCATAGAAGGTGGCAAAACCACTTCCCTTCCATAGAACTCCCGCAGCCAAACCTCCCAACTCAAGATAGGCAATGGTTGTGAGTTTGTTTGAACTCAACTTCCGCCATCCATATTTAAAAAACAGTCCTTAAAATGGGTGGCGCGATTGCTGCTCTATGACAGAGCGCCAAGTGGCGCGACCTCTTTACAGGATTTCCCTGATTGGCGCGAGCACTGAACTGTCTACCCGCGCCAATGCAAAAAGAGTCGTTTTTCATTGGATTTTGCAAGGAGATGTTCTCAAGGGGAAATGAAGCTGACACTCGTAGGGGATGCATTGATGATGTTTTCAAGGCATGACAGTGTTCACAGGTCACATAATGGGTCCTCCATTGTGCGGGACGGGGAATGGTAAGGACGGTGACAAATTACTGTGTAACAAACATGCTGGATTGTTTCTGTAGAGGATGGGTCAGATGAAAAATAAGTTAACTGATCTATTTTCACAATCTTTCCTTGATATGGAAATTTTATGAGTCGAAAGACCGAAGAAACAACAGCAGTCATAGCATAAGACCAACTACGACCGAGAAGAAGGTTGTAATCTAGAGGGGCATCAACCACTTCCACATCTAGATTAACGATTTTACCTTCGACCCCTATGGGTAAATCATGCAGAATACCAAAAGGTTGAAAACCTCGACCATCAAAAGCCTTTAGAATTGTCGGGGATTGGTTAAGTGTAGGAGATCCAAGCGATTTCCAACACTGAATCGACATAATACACGTTGAAGCTCCCTCATCAATCACAGTCCGAAAGATTGGTCTGTTTTTTACTAACACTGGAATATGGAAAGCCATTTGGTGAGGAAGACGTGGTGTACTATTTTCTAAATCGAAGATTATAAGGTTAGAATCCTGAACATCGACAGCTCCTATGGCAGACAATAATAATTTACGCTGTGCTGGACACGATTGCAGCACTTCCAAAGCCGACATTGCTGAAGGAGAAACAGCTAAGTCTTCAACAATGTTGTAATTCTGAGCAGCTCTCGCATGTGGATTGAAAGCTGATTTACGAAGAACACCTTTAGCAGGTGGTTTTATTATCGAGTCTGGATTTTGTTTCTCGATCTGTAGCGGACCAGAAACAGAAGGAGTTGTAGTTGATGTATTTTTATTGGAAGACTCTGCTTCTTTGCCATCAACAGGATTCTTAGAACCGTAATCTTGCGATTGCGTCGCAACCCTTACATGAGACATCATCATAATAGGCTCTTCTAAAGTAGTCGAGGAAGAACCAATCATCTTACTATCTTGAATTGGAAAAGGATCCTTCAAGACAGCAGGTTGTTGCGAACCTGTAACGAATTTCGTAACCTCATCTCGATATGGACATTCTTTCGTGAAATGATCTTGTTCACAAATGAAGCAAGGATAGTGAGGTTTACGTTTTTCGTCATTGGATTCATCTTTATCAGTTTTCTCTTTCGAATTCTTTTTGTTTTTGTTCCTCCCCTTCTTTTTACCACCGGTTTTTGATTTTGTCGTAGATGTTTCAATGACATGAATATCGGCAGAAACTTCGGGAGAAGATTCTCCTTTCGGGGAATCAGGTAAAGTTATAATTGGAGAAGAATTCTTTGAGGATTTCTTCTTGCTTTTAGAATTGACTGTACCAATCATACCGTCAGCGGCATGAGACCCTGAAGGAGTAGCAACTATTTGACCTTGTTTTGGAAGGTCTGGGATTTTTTCATGTAGAGTACCTGACTGCGTATAAAGGAGCCGGAAGCCCAGGATAACTAGGAATCGGATTTGCATTAGGTATTGTGTAACCTCCCGGATAACCAGGATGAAGTATAACCAGGGTATGGTTGATACTGATAGCTTGGATTCTGTACATAGGGACCGAATTGCGGCTGTCCCTGGTACGGTTGATACGTAAATTGAGGTTGACTTGTAACAATTGTACTTGTACCGGCTTGTCCTGCAGGCATCTGAACTGTAGTCTGAACGGAAGGTCCTGATTGAGGTACAGAGACTTGAGGGATTTGCACAGATACAGGGATAGAAGAAGTCGGTGCTACAGATACTCCAGAAACAGGTGTGACAGGTTGAACAGACGTTGCAGCAGTTACAGCAGTTTGAGGCGGAGTCTGAGGTGTACTAGGCCCAGCCTGCTGAACTGAACTAGGTGCAGGAGTTTGGATAGCTGGCTTAATAGGTTGCTGGGTTGAACCAGAAACCAAAGGCTGGCCAGGTTGATAAGGCAACTGCACATTAGGCTGCAAAGGCTGTTGATATTGGGACGGATCCAACACCATAGTTCCGGGGTATTGTCTCATAGAAGGTTGAACGTAAGGACCAAAACCTGGTTGAACGTAGGTTTGATTAGTAAGTGGTAAATTTCCGGCTCCTTGAAAAGATGGTTGACCAGAAGGCTGTTGGTAACCTTGAATTGGGTACTAACCTTGAGGTTGATAACCCTGAGGCGCGTACTGAAGCTGGGGTTGATAAGGACCCTGAGGAGCATATTGTGCTTGGGGTTGACCTTGAGGAATGTACTGTCCTTGAGGTTGATAACCCTGAGGTATGTACTATCCTTGGGGTTGCCCCCCAAAATAATATGATTCCAAAGTTTGTCCTGGGAAAAAGCTACCTTGAGGTTGTGCCCCGGGTGGTAATTGACTACCTTGAGGTTGCCCCCCAGGCGGTAACTGACTACCCTGAGGTTGCCCCCCAGACGGTAGCTGAGTTCCCTGAGGTTGCCCCCCAGAAGGAAACTGACTGCCTTGAGTTTGAGGATTGGGAATATTACAAGACATCATAAAAATTTGCTCTGCGTTCGACGTTTCAATTTTAAGTCCATCAAGACCAGATGATAACACATTTTCGATGGGTTGAGGAGTTGCTCCCGAGAAAGTACCAGACAAAGACTGATATCCCGAAGGAACAAAAGGACCACCATGTAAAAATGATTCCGGCGTTTGAGAAAACATGGATGACTCTCCAGCCATAAAAGATGACGGATAATAACCTCTGGGTGTAGGATGAAATGGAATTCGAGGTGGATAAAAAGCAAGTCCCGGATTCTCTAAAAGGTTTGTTAAAGAGAGATACCAAGGATTAGTTTGAATGGGGCTGTAGAAAATAGATTCACGCTCCCTAAGATTTAACGATTGAGGGGAGTCGGGAAGAGATATGTCTTCGTCTGGATTCGTAAGTTCTTCAATAGAAATAAGTCCAGAGGGAAGATTGTCTGTAATGATATTTCTTACCCTAGGTGAACCTAGATCGCTAGAAGTTGGTGTGATAAATCCTGAGGATGTTTCTAACACAGAAGATTCAGTTTCAGGTTCAGAGATTTCAGGTTCGTCAGATAATTCACCAGAAGGAGAAATACTTTCAGTAACTTCAGAAACTGAAATCGGTTCTTGAATATATTCTGTTGTAGGTATTTGATGATCAGGATGTATAACTATAGCTGAACTTCCAATTTCTGTTGATCTAATTCTACTACTACTGGATGCTACCAGAGCACGAAGCCTTTCAAGTTGACTTGGTGAATATTTAGGGGGTTTCCCTTGTATTCTCCGGGATTGTCTCGGCAATTCCGCCACGATTAAAAATTATCTAATCACACGCAAACAAAGAAAAATTTCAATGAAAACACCTAAAGTCTCTAAGAAACAAACAATTGAATCATTCGCTTAAAATCTAAGAGTTCAAACCACACACAAACAGGTAACTTTCCATACTAAAAACACTAGTTGGTGATGAAATCCAACTTAGTAGATTTTTAACACGAAAAGGGCGGTTGGAATAGTTACCCCGACAACCTGCTTAATGAAACAGACTAGCACAAGTTTCTTCAAAAAACCATCTCGAGTGAAGAAAACCCCCCAGAGAGTCCAAGTGAGTCTATTCGACGTTTGTTCCAGGTACAGTGGGATCTTACCTCCACCGTCACCTTAGGAAAGAATCCTAAAGATTATGGCCTCTAAGGTTACCAACTGAAACAAATATACCTGGGGGAACAATCTACGATCCGACACACACGCAAGGGCAGAGTAACAAAGCTCAATCCCCTTGAAGGCTCCTTGAAATAATCCAAGGTTTACCGACAAGTGACCCCAGGCTCCTCGACAATGGTCTATCCGAGGTTTACCATTTTTAATACGTGTATATCTTCTATCATTCCCAATGAGGAAGGATTGATTACCCCACTGGTTCAGATATGATCTCGTGCTTAAATCCTTTAAGAGGAGCTTCCCAGAGCATACATGCAACAATTGGAATTTCTTCCTACCGCAAGATTTGTCTACTTGTTTGTTTTAGCTATCTTGGAGAGTTAATTACTCCCTACTCCAAGATACTAGCCTAAGCTATGTTGGTGATAAGAGCCCTAGAAATAAAAGATTACTAGATGAATTTTTAATTAAGCGTTATTTTTAAGAGCTGTTTCTTAAGTCAATGGGTGCGGAAATGAAATTTTGGATGATGTGAAGACTCGACTTCCAAAAAACACTAAAATGCACCTAGAATGATAATCAATTCTTTTTCTTTCAATGAACTTCTATCTAAAGAAAGAGTTGGAGAAATGCAATTCTTTTAATAAACAATTCCTTCTTTAAACATGAAGAATAGTTGAAAGAAAATATTTTGTCTTTTCAACGATAATATATCAAGCTTATAACAAAAATCCTTTTCCTTTCCAAACTAGAAGCTACAAAACAATTTTCTTTCGAAAGAAAGCTACAAAAACTAAAACTACTCAAAACTACAAAATCTAATCTTGAGATCTAAAATCTAAATCGAGTAAAAGCTTTAAGATTTTTTTTGAAGAATGTTTTCCTTAGTTGTTCAGCAAACTAAGAATCTATTCGTTTAGAATAACAAACAGATCAAAAACACTCAAAATATGTTTTTTTTTAAAAAAAAAATGAAATTCAAAACTTTCAACCAAGTTTTTTTTCGAAGATTTGCAAAGAAACAAAAGGCTCAATTTCTCAATATAGGATGTTTTCACAATCAGGTCGGATTCAAAAGACAAAAAGAGATCAATGTAATCTGAGATACTGCAAATTGTCAAAAGTTCGAATCGCTACAAAGACCAAGTGGAAAAACAATCCAAACTGCAAAATCTTCTAGAAAATCATCAAAACATGAATACTGTTGGAATTCATTCACAAAAAATTCTTGACAGAAACAATAATCAGTCTGGGCAGACACCAAAAGGAAAAATTCAAATAAAAATAAACTAGAGAAAGAAATCTAGAGGTTTTCTAAAAATTTTACAGGGTCCGCAGGTAACCGGTATTGACAGGTGCGGTCCCGCACTGTATTCTTTACAGAAAGTGCGAACCTGCCCGCACTGTCTAAGTAAGGCAGAGTGTGGTCCTAGGAAAAATTATAGAAAAACTTAAAATATTTCTAAATTTTCAAAAACAGGGAAAATCTAAATTACCCAGACAGAAATGTATCAATCAAAAACCAGGAAAAAATGTTTCCTCAAATCAAAAATAAAAGAGAACAAAAAAAAACAAGTTCTTTCCCCAGTGGAGTCACCATTTTGTTGTGTAGATTAATCTGTCTTGCGGACAAGACCGATCTCTCTAGTACTAAAAGTAACTAGCAACAAACAGCCAATTATACTAATCTCTCTCTAAGCATATAAGATTCATAAAAACACTATATAGGTGTAAGGCCTACCTTATGTCCAACGCTTGCTTGATCTCGTTAAAGTTCTTCCCGTGCACTGAAAGAACGTTCCTCGTGAATCTGCAGTCACAAACAAGCAAAAATATTACACAGCACCTATATAGACATTATTATAAACCATACTTATCATAATGATCAAGGAATTTATGAAATAAACCATAAATAGACAGTTTAATGAGAGAAATGAGTATATTTGTATTAACTTCAAATAAAGAAAACCTTTACAACCTGTGCCTTGATGTCGTGCAGGTCTTCCTGGGGTCCGAAGTAGGAATCTCTTCTAATTTGACAAGCATTGCACTCTTTGAACCAAGACAGATAGAGATGAGTGATTTAACCTCACAGAAAGTCTTAGTTAATTGAGTCTGAATCTCAACAACATTTAACTTCAAATATCTTAAGCTTGAACTCCCTTTGAGGCTTCCCAAGGCCTCTTTTTATAGTGGAAAAGAGGAGGTTTCTTTTTCCAAATATGAAGGGATAGAATCCTCCTTCAAAGGGATTAGCTCCTTACATCAAGGGGTTAGCTCCATCAAGTGAGGGATGCATGAACCTTCTCAAAGCGTATCCATTCCCGAAAATTCCCATCTAGAATCTTCTAGAATTCATCTGAAATCAACTTTTTATTTTTTCTTTCTCGCCTTTTTGAGTTTTACAGAGGTCCGCACCCATAACACAAAGAACGTGCGGTATGGTTCCACAGGAGGGCTGAAATTTAGGTGCGGGACCGCAGGGAATTAATAGAGAAAGTGCGATACCAATGTTTAGGGGATTTTTAGGAACTTTTCTCTGATTTTGAAAGCTTGACATGAGGAGCTGATATGTTAGACTTGCAAAAGGAGGAAGTATGAGTAATAATGAGCTCATACTCATGGTAAAATGTCAGGATGACAGATTTTAGTGTAACATATTTCCCCCAACAATTCCATCATTTCAGTTGCTACATGCCCTAAGACAAAGAACAAAGACAAATCATCCATGACTTCCATTGCAAGGTTTCCAAGATTTTAAGTACATGTTATATCACCGATGAGCTCACCAACGCAGTCTCTCAAGGGGCTAAGTGTGTTGCATATGCAGGCAACTCCACTCAAGGGTGCTCTACAAAGCACTTCCTGACACTCAAGGGTGCGTTGGTCAATTAGGAGCGAAATTCTCATTATTCCAGAATCTTCACTTGGCCAATGCCTTCTAGAAGAGTGCATATGTGTCAAAATTCGAGTCTATGTGTCCATTTGATACCTCCGAGCTTAGGAACATGTCTTTCCTATTATTAGAAAGTCATTGATTTTAAATCTACCTTCTGTTAAGAAAGGTTGTCATTGATGACATAGGATGCTTGATGATGATGGTAAATGATGATGAATGACCATACTGAAGGATTAGATGATCATCTGGATAATGGAGGACTCATGTAGACATATCATTATGGCATGATAACCTTATGATAAAGTAGGCTATAATAGAGAATCAATCCATAAAGAACCTCCTGAAATTCTGTCCTACCTCTATTTCTGCTCCTGCAAATGACCAGACACATTAAAAATTATATTTTCACTACCTAGAGGCAAAAATTTTCTATGAAACCTTCACCATCATTTAGAGCATAATTTTAGCTTTCATTTGAGCTCTTACTTGGCCCAAAATTCTAAATAGTTTGGGAGAAATAGATTTTTCAAGTCAAGGATATTTATCTGGTCCTTGAGCCAACCAGTGCTAGGTCTCTCATGTCGGCCTCTATATCATTGACGTGGCCCTTCATCTCCTAACAAAAACAAACACTATAAATACTTGTTTCAGATCTCCATTTTTCAACAGGCAACTCGATGAAGAAGGCAGAGCACAGAAAAAGGAACAATTTCACATCTCGTGAACCCTTAAGGAGAAGAACAACCCATTTATCTAGCACCGCAGAAGCTACAGGACTATGGATCAATATAGCAAGGGCTCAGTATTGTGAGAATTTTCAAAACATAAGTGTGATTCTACTTCAGGAACTCAGATTTGTATTTGTGATCTCACTACACCTCAAAATTGCAGCTCAGGACAATCACATTCCAGAATTGTTTATCTGTGGGAGAATAGTCATATTTCTCAGTGCTATAAGGACAGTCATTACTGTCACCCTTAGATTTGGAACTGTGAAAAAACACATCCAGTTTAGGAGGCTTGAACCTGTGAAGCATTCGGATTTGTGATTCAAGCATATACTTGGTGCAGCAACATTTCTTACCTTGGCTCGGTGAACTCAGAAGTATTACTAACTTTTTCTCAGACAGTTCATTGGATTGAAATCAAATCTCCTCATTGACTCTGTGATTCAGACAATCTCTCTTTTTGGACTGTGAAGAATTTTGGAATTGAAGTGCAGTGATGAACAAGTAGTCAGTGAAGAATTTTGAAGTGATTAGACAGTGAAGAATTTTGGAATTGAAGTGTAGTGATGAACAAGTAGACAATGAAGAATTTTGGAATTGAAGTGCAGTGATGAACAAGTAGACAGTGAAGAATTTTGAAGTGGTCAGACAATGCAGAATTTTGGAAGTGATTAAACAATGAAGAATTATTTCAAGGATGTTCAAGTAAATACTATTCACATTCTCTATTAGAAGGAGACAAAAGGATTGGTGTCCTTGGAGTAGGAGCTCCTAAACACAAGATTGGTGCCTTGAGAAGATAGGGTCAAAGCCCTAGAGGTCGGAGCCTCATCAAAGTCCAAGTTGGTGCTTGGAAACAGGTTGGTGTCTGCTTCATTAAAAGGGTTGGTGCCCTCACTCATCTATTGTATACTATTATTAAAAAAGGGAATGAAGTTCTTATTAATCCTTAATATTATTATTATACACCTCTCTGTCTTTAATTGTGAAGAATACAAATGGCAATAATTAAAAATTGAAAAGGAATATTGATTCACCGCCCTCTCAGTATTTCCAACAATTGGTATCAGAGCCAACTTCTTCTTTATCAGCCTAACAGCTGGAAGAAGGATTCTTAGGCACAATGAAGAACATGGAAGAAACAGGGAAACTGCCTATCTTTGATGGAAAAAAAATTATTTTTTGGAAAAAGAGGATGTCCTCCTATCTAATGTCTCTTGGCCCTGAAGTATGGCACTCTGTTTTGGATGGGTACAAAGCTCCCGCCGGTCTTCCAATTGATCAAGATGAAAGAAGAGCCTACATTGCTAATGCCAAAGCTTTAAATTCCATCACTAGTGGAATTACTGATTCCGAATTTACAAAAGTCATGAATTGTGACTCAGCCAAAGAAGTATGGGATAAGTTGGTTTCTCTATATGATGGGGACTCCAAAGTTAAGAAGGAAAAACTTAAAGTAATAAGCTATTTTGATGGAGGTAAGTGGGCTTTACCTGTTCCATACTTAGCTCTATTACTTAGTTAAGCTATTAACTCCTAAACTTAGCTCTATATGATGGGGACCCAAAAGCTGATAGAAAAACTTCCTAAACCTAGTTTTCCTTAGGAAGCTTTAGGAAGACTAAGGAATCCGAAAACTTCAAACCTATAGAAGAAAATTCGAGAGTCTGAAAATGGATGATGAAGAAGATATTGCATCATACTTCTTTCGAGTAGCTGAAGTGGTTAACTCTCTTAAAGGACTAGGGGAAAATATTGAAGAAAGCGCCAATATTGTTCAAAAAATCCTAAAACTGTTTCCTGACAGATTTGACTCCAAAGTAAGTTCCATAGAAGAAATGAAGGACCTAGATACTCTCAAGATGGATGAACTTCATGGAATTCTTATTGCCTATGAGATGAGGAAAGAGAGCTCAAATTTCAAAGAAGCAACTTTCAAAGCCTCAAGATCTACAAAAGAAGGAAAAGGATGGAATTGCAACAACGATGAATCTGATACTGAAAACAAGTTAGCTCAATTTGTACGAAGACTAAAAAGGGGATCTAAGCTAAAAGGTAAGTACCCTCTTATTTGTTTCAATTGTGGAATAATAGGTCATTACGCTGCAAAATGTCTTCATAAACATGATAGTGATGATGAAAAGGATTCTAAAAGAATGATGTACAAAAAGAAAGGTTTTAATAAGAAGAACTTCTTCTCCAAACAAGATGAGTATGATGAAGATGAATTTGTAGTCATAAAAAATAAATCAACTAGAAATGTGCGTCATTACAAAGAAAGTGATGATGAATCAGATGAGGAAAGTAATTATGCTGGAAGCAAAGAAATGTTATTCATGGCATTTACAAATGATGATGACTCAGAACTAGAAGATGAAAGAAACATGGATAGTTTGCTAATGAGTGCCATTGAAGAAAATGAGAATCTACAAAAGAAGATAATTTCTCTCAAAATAGAAAGAGAGGAAGCAAAAAGAAGGGAAGACTTCTTGAACATTAAGCTAAAAGAGAAGGATGATATCTGTGAAAAACGTGAAGCTGAAATAATATCTCTAAGAAAGGAATTAGAGCAAGTCAAAAGGAGTTGGCAAAGCTCTCTAGCTCTTGACAACATTCTTAATACTCAAAAACCTCAACATGACAAGTTTGGAATTGGTTTCAAAGGAGAATCATCAAGTACAAAGAATAATGCCAGAAGTTATGTTGATGTACTCTCTTGCCATCCAAAAGAAGAAAAGTCATCTCGTCAAGAACAAAGTCCCATCTCAAAACCAAGAATTGAAGAAAGAGCAACTCCAAGGAAGAATGTTGGTTCAAGCTATGGATACTACAACAGGTATCAAACTATTTTTCTTGGGCCTTGTTACAATTGTAAAAACTTTGGGCATTAAGCTAAGCATTGCAAGGATCATAAGAATGAAGCGCCAATATTGAATGATCAAACAAACCAACTACGTGGTCCTAAAGAGCAAGGAAAAATCAAAACTTACAATTCCTTTGATCCTTTGGCTAAGTTTGATCCACCTTGCTCATTATGTGATAATTATGATCATAATGAACAAAATTTCCCTCTCAAAAGGGAAAAAGCTAAAAATGTAAATCTCAAAACTGATAAATGTGGCCTAGCTCTATGTGCTCACAGTGAAGAAAATCATTGGTTCGTGGATAGTGGATGCTTAGGACATATTACATGTGACCAAAAGAAGTTTATCTCATTGAACAAGAAAAATGGAAATGTATCCTTTGGAAGTGGATCCGCTAAAATCACTGGAAATGGAATTGCTACCCTTGTCAATGGACTAGGAAAGGCTCAATATACCTTGCTGGTAGAAGGGCTCAAACACAATATTTTAAGTGTCATCCAGATTTCTGACCAAGGACATAATGTTGTCTTTAGTACAAAAAATTGTGAAATAAGAGACTCATCCTCAGGAGAACTTGTGGCGAAAGGAGTAAGAACACCAAATAATGTTTACATTCTCAGTAGAATCCAAGAAGATAAATGTTACTTAAGTCAAACAGATGAAAGTTGGTTATGGCACAAGCGATTGGGGCATACAAGTTTTGATAACCTAGTCAACATCAACAAAATTAATGCAGTAAGGGACATTCCAAAAATGTGCAAGCGAAATCAAGTTGTATGTGGCCCATGCCAACATGGAAAGAAAACCAGAACTAGCCACAAAACTAAGGAGTTCTCAACATCAAAACCTTTGGAAATCATTCATGTAGATTTGTGTGGGCCAACTAGAACTCCAGCTCTTCAAGGTGAAAGGTACTTTGCTCTATTTGTTGATGACTATACTAGAATGATGTGGAAATATTTCATAAAATATAAATCCGAAGCATTTGAATGTTTTAAGAATCTTAAGCCTCTCATTGATATTGAAAAAGATTCTAAGATTAAATGTCTTAGAACGGATAGAGGAGGAGAATTCACCTCAAAAGAATTTGATGAATTATGTAAAGAGCATGGAATCAAAAGAGAATTCTCTACTGCTAGGACACCCCAACAAAATGGAGTAGTTGAAAGAAGGAACTGAACCATTCAAGAAATGGCAAGGACAATGCTACTAGCAGCTTATTTGCAACCAAAATTTTGGAGAGAAGCAGTTGGCACCGCAGTTTATACCTTAAATCAAACTCAACTAAGACCAAATAATGAAAAGACTCCTTATGAATTATAGAAAGGAAGACAAGCTTCAATAAAATATTTCAGGGTTTTTGGAAGCAAATGTTTCATAAAAATAAATGATGACTCACCAGGTAAATTTGATTCTAGAGTTGACGAAGGAATATTTCTTGGATACTCCACTAGGAGCAAAGCTTACAAATGTTACAACAATCATCTACGAAGAATAGTGGAAAGAATTGATGTGAAGACTGATGAAGGCCTTCCAGAAAAAAAGAATTGAAGGTCATGAAGTTGAGCCTTTCTTTGAACAAAGTGAAGAAGAAGAATCTGAAAAAGAAGAGGAGAATGGAGAACCCCAAAGTGAACCTTCACAAACTCCCTCTAAGATCAAGTTTATTCAAAGACATCATCCGGAAGAACAAGTCATCGGAAATATAGATGAAGGAATTCAAACTCAAAGAAGGATGATAAACACCCCAAGAAAAGATGATGTTGCTCTATTATCTTTAATAGAACTTGAAATTTTTTCTCAAGCAAGCAAATATCCTTATTGGATAAAGAACATGGAAGAGGAAATGTCTCAAATAAAAAAAATGAGACTTGGGAACTGGTACCTCGCCCAAAAGATAAAAATATAATTGGAACAAAATGGGTATTCAAAAACAAGATGAATGAAGATGGACAAATCATCAGAAATAAAGCCAAACTTGTCTGCAAAGGATACTCGCAAATTGAAGGAATTGACTTCGAAGAAACCTTTGCACCAGTAGCTCGATTGGAAGCCATAAGAATTTTTTTAGCATTTACTTTCTCAAAAGGATTCAAGGTTTATCAAATGGATGTAAAATCAGCATTCCTAAATGGAGATCTCAAGGAAGAAGTTTACATGGAGCAACCAGAAGGATTTGATCTTGCTGAAGGAAAAGACTTTGTATGCAAACTAAAAAGGGCCTTGTATGGATTAAAACAAGCCCCTAGAGCATGGTATGCAAATTTGAATCACTATCTGCAACAAGAAGGTTTCAAAAAGGGTGTGGCAGGTAGCAATCTCTACATGAAGATGGACAAGGAAAAACTTCTGATCACTCTTGTTTACGTTGATGATCTAATCTTTGCTAGCAATGATGAAGAAATGAGCCATGAATTTGCTCTAAATATGTCCAAAAAATTTGAGATGTCAATGATTGGTGAGTTGTCTTACTTTATTGGGCTACAAATATCTCAAACCTCTGCAGGCATGTTTATATCTTAAGCAAAATATCTTAAAGACATGCTCAAAAGTTATGGGATGAAAGATTGTGCACCTATGAGCACACCGATGACCACAGATTGTAAATTAAGCAAAGATAACGATACCCCTCTCATAGATGCAACTCTTTACAGGTCAATAATTGGAGCTCTCATATACTTAACTGCTATAAGACCAGATATTATGCAAGCAGTAGGAATGGTAGCAAGATTTCAGTCAAGTCCTAAACAATCACATCTAGCAGCTGTGAAAATAATTCTTAGATATCTGAAAGGAACTACTAATTTCGGTCTTTGGTATCCTAAGAGTTCAACTCTTATTATGAAAGCTTATTCTGATGCTGATTGGGCTGGCGGCGTGGATGATTGAAAAAGTACCATTGGAAATGCATTCTTTATGAGAGATTGTCTTGTATCTTGGCTCAGAAAAAAGCAATCATCTATATCCCTTTCTACAGTTGAAGCCAAATATATAGTCGCTGCTGATTGTTGTACAAAAATTATATGAATGAAGGAAGCCTTGAAGGATGTCAACATAGAAACTAAGAAACCAATTACTATTTTTTGTGACAATACTAGCGCCATCAGTCTTTCAAAGAATCTGGTAATGCACTCAAGGACCAAACATATTCCAATCAAATACCACTTTCTCCGTGAACAAGTTGCTGAACACAATATCAGGTTGGAATACGTCAATACAAAAGAGAAAAATGTAGATATCTTTATAAAACCCCTTCCATGAGAAACATTTGAGTATCTTCGCCAAAAGATGGGGGTTATTTCTCTTGCATCACATTAAATCAAGCAACATGTCAGGGATACAGTATGTTAGGGGGAGCAGCATGACATGGGGAGCACATTGGCACCCTGTTGCCATTGATGTCAAAGGGGGAGAGAAGAAAAATATTGCCATCCAATGACAAAGGGGGAGATTGTTAAGCAAGGTTCTCATTGATGACCATAGGATGCTTGATGATGATGGTAAATGATGATGAATGACCATATTGAAGGATTAGATGATCATCTGGATAATGGAGGACTCATGTAGACATATCATTATGCATGATAACCTTATGATAAAGTAGGCTATAATAGAGAATAAATCCATAAAGAACCTCCTGACATTCTGTCCTACCTCTATTTCTGCTCCTGCAAATGATCAGTCACATTAAAAATTATATTTTCACTACCTAGAGGAAAAAATTTTCTATGAAACCTTCACTAGTATTTATAGCATGATTTTAGCTTTCATATGAGCTCTTACTTGGCCCAAAATTCTATATATTTTGGGAGAAATAGATTTTTCAAGTCAAGGATATTTATCTGTTCCTTGAGCCGACTAGTGCTAGGTCTCTCATGTCAGCCTCAGTATCATTGACGTGGCCCCTCAACTCATAACAAAAACAAACACTATAAATATGTGTTTCGGATCTCCATTTTTGAACAGGCAACTCGGTGAAGAAGGCAGAGCACAGAAAAAGGAACAGGTTCACATCTCGTGAACCCTTAAGGAGAAGAACAACCCATTTATCTAGCACCACAGAAGCTACAGGACTATGGATCAATATAGCAAGGGCTCAGTATTGTGAGAAGTTTCAGAGCAGAAGTGTGATTCCACTTCAGGAACTCGGATCTATATTTGTGATCTCACTACACCTTGAAATTTCATCTCAGGACAGTCACATTCCAGAATTGTTTATTTGTGGGAGAATAGTCCTATTTCTTGGTGCTGGAAGGACAATCATTACTATCACCCTCGGATTTGGAACTGTGAACAATCACATCCAGTTTAGGAGGCTTGAACCTGTGAAGCATTCAGATTTGTGATTCAAGCATATACTTGGTGCAGCAACATTTCTTACCTTGGATCGATGAACTTAGAAGTATTACTAACTTTGGCTCAGACAGTTCATTGGATCGAAATCGAATCTCCTCACTGACTCTGTGATTCAAACAATCTCTCTTTTTGGACTGTGAAGAATTTTGGAATTGAAGTGCAGTGATGAAAATAAAAGAACAATTTTAATGATTAGACAAAGGAAGACTTGAATTGAAGTGCAGAAATGTAGTTGGAGCCTCATCAAAGTCCAAGTGGGTGCTTGGAAACAGGTTGGTGCCTGTTTCATTAAAAGGGTTGGTGCGCTCACTCATCTATTGTATACTATTATTAAAAAAGGGATTGAAGTTCTTATTAATCCTTAATATTATTATTATACACCTCTCTGTCTTTAATTGTGAAGAATATAACTGGAAATAATTAACAATTGAAAATAAATACTGATTCACCCCCCTCTCAGTATTTCCAACACCTTCAGCTCATCTATAAATTGAGCACAGATCCTAGTGCTTGAGAAGGAAGAATTTGAGTAGAGAAATGTTGGTGGAATTTCAATTGAGGAATTGATTTGAGTGATATGTTGCTAGAGAGATGTACATTGTGATGAGGCTGGGATGATGCTAGAGATGGTGACATCAAATCAATCGCTGGTTGTAACCTCCCCTTATATCCATTAATAAAGGTTGTTGTTTACTTTCCCACATATATATTTGTATAAGCTTCTATCTTTCATATTATGAATTCTTATATGATGTATATGGTTCATATTTCATTGATTTAACTGAATAACTTGAATAGGCATCTGTATATTGCTGTCTCTTTGATGTTTAGTGTTCATTCTTGCAGGAAATATTTTGGCGATCTAGCTTGGATTTGAAGCTACAGCAAGAGTGACAGAAGGAGAATTGGAAGCGCTTGGACTCCAAGTAAGTTTCTTGATATGTTATGTGTGTCTAATTACTGTTAGGAAAAGTATATGCAATGTCTTTAACCTATTTTTCTAAATGCATAGCACCACATTTAGGGAAGAATGTTGTATCCGTAATTCATAATTCCACATAACAGTTGTGATGCGATGTGATCGCAGATCGCATGGAATAGGGAGTACCCATTGGGGTAAACATTAAAATGTGCGAAGTGCAAAATCGTGAAATCGTGAAATCGCAAAGATTGTTAAATTAAGAAAAGTGCGAAATTTCGGGGAGGTAAATTGTATTTGTTGTGAAGTGTGATCTTTTGTGATTAGTTGTCACCGTGTGGGCCCATAAACCATAGGTCCGCATGCATATTATGATATTTTCAGCTTTTCTACATTAGTTAGAGTGGAAGCTTGATGGTACCTATAGAGGTTTAAGCTTGGAACACACCTTAGTCCCACCTGATTAGAGTACCCTAGTCAAGTACCTAATTTGTAGCATTGTGTGTGTTGTGACTCTTCATAGAGTATATCAATTTGAGATCTTCCATGTACCTTTGTATATATGTAATTATTAATATCTCACTAGTTAAGAGGGAGTGTTGAAAAATGTAACTAGTGTCAACCTTCATAATTGTATTTGAGTCATGATATAATGTATTTGTCAAAAGAAAGAAAAATAAATTTTATTATAAAATAAATTGACTTATTAAAGCATGGGTTTCATGCTTGGGTCAATGGTTCTTAGGTAAAAGCCTCCATTATAGGCTTCTAGGCTTTATTTCAAGTGTCCTTGTCCATGTCATTATGTAATAGAGCTTTCTTGGGATTCTTGAGTCGTGAAAGAAATTTATTTTTGTATAAAATAAGTCATTTAGGCCTCCTCCACCAAGTCGACCTCAAAGAAGGAAAATTTGTCCTCATCAAGGGAATTCAACCTCACACAAACACTATATAAAGGTAGCAATTCTACCTCTTTTAGAGCATCAACACAAGAAGTTTGATTTTTAGTTGATGGAGGCAGAAAAAAGAATGTGAAGTTCAAGGAAGAGTAAGAAAACCCTAGAGAAGAAGGAAGGATTTGTGAAGCAAAAGGAAGTTGAATTTTCTCTCTCCTTGTCTCACACGTATGAATTTTTTGGATTGTTTTTGGGCTGAAATTTTGCAGTAGCTAGGGTCAAAATTATGGATTTTTGTTGGGCCAAAATTCTGGAGTAGGTTGGCCGAAATTCTGGAATAGTTGGGTTGAAGTTCTGGAGTGTTGTAGGGTTGTAGCTATTGAACAATAAGAGACTACTGAAGTTTTCTTAATCGTATTGGAAGCCTGACTTGGTGGAGGAGGATGGTCTTTTTGTCAGGTCTAAGGTCTTGTTTTATCTCAATTTGATTAGTGGAAGAGTTTGATTGGGTTTTTCCCCTAGAGAGGGGTTTTAGTCTTGGCTAAGTGCCTACATATGGTGTCATTGATCTTCATGTTTTGATTTGATGATTGCCTCTTGGAATTAAGATAAAAGAACAACATAAAGACAAGATATTAAAAATACAAAAATATCACAAGTATTTATCAATATAAGAGAATCTTTTTGCCTTTCTATTTTTTTAACATCAAGAGAGTCAATATCATTTGTATAGGACCATATTGGGAAAGTTGTAACATTTAAAGGATATTATTTTTACATATAAAAGTAAAAAATACCTCCGAGCACAAGTCATCCTTGCCAGTGACAAGTCAGCCTAGAAGAGGATATTCAACCTCCACAGATGTGTGTATATAGAAGCATCTTCAACCTCATTTGACACACATTATATTTGTAAAAGAAACAAGTTTGATCTAAAGAAAACAAGAAGAAGGAAGCAAGAGTGAAGTTCAAGGAAGAAAGAAGAAGTAAAAAAAAGAGAATCTAATTTTGAGCTTGGATTCTCTCACACGTTTGGAAATTAGGATTTCTGCATCTACTAGGAGGCTGAAAATTGTTGGTCTGAAATAGAGGGTTTAAACTTTGCTTTGAACAAGGATCTTGAAGTTTGACTAAAGCTTGTGTGAAGGAGGAATCTTTAGAGGGTTGACTTGGGGCTTGTAGGAGGTCTTGACTTTGGTTTTTGGGTCTTGTTTTTCTCATTTGATTAGATTCTATAAGAAGAGAAGAGATTATTTTGGCTTTTCCCCTTAGAGGGGTTTTTCCCTGGCTTGGAGCCTATATTTTGTGTCCTCTTTCTAGTACGTTCTTAATAATTATTTGATGAAGAAAATTTAATAAAGAATATGAAGAAGCTAACTAAATTTCACAAGTAATTATTAAGGACAAGGAGAATTGTTTAAATAGTTTCCCCACTAGATTCTCCAACATTTGTTACAATTGTGATATAAAATACACTAAAGGTGATAAGTGTGTTGAGAAGAAATTATTTTACATAGATTGTGAAGAGGACGAAGAAAAGGAAAAATAAACATCAAAAGAAGAAGATATACACCAAGAACTAACCCCAAGGATTGAAAAAGAAGAAATGAATCTAACCTTATCTTGTAATGCATTGGCAAGAATTACCACTCCTCAAACTCTCAAGATAGAAGGATATATCAAGAAGAAAAAGGTAATGGGGCTTATTGATTCAATAAGTGCCCATAATTTTATTCATTTTAAGATATCCAAGGCATTGAATTTCTTTTTATAACCAACACCAGAGTGTTAAGTGATCGTTGTAAATTGAGGAACCATAAATTTCTCAGGGAAGTGCCACAATATAAATCTAACCACGGAGGAATATTTGTTGATTATTCCAATGTTTTCCATTCCAATGGGTGGTGTTGATGTTATATTAAGAGTCAAATGGTTACAATCCTTAGGGATGATAGCTTTTAATTTTCAAGAACTTTTCTTGAAAAATTTATGGAAGGAAATAAAACTGAATGAAGGGGTACCACAGGGAAATCTCAAAAGATAATTAGCTCTAATGGCATGGAAAATATTTTGAAGAAGGAACAATGAGGGATAATTGCGCAATTATGCTCACTAGATGTTCAAACATTGAAGTCATTCATTTCTCCATACCTCCGAAGAATATGTGACAATCATTCCAAGGTATTTGAGACTCCCAAAGGTCTTCCACCTATTTGCAATCACAATCATGTTATTCATTTGATTCCTGAAGTTGTTCCTCCAAACATCATACCTTACATATATCCCTATTCCAAGAAGATTAAAATTGAATGTATGGTTGCAACAATGCTAGAGGTAGGTATAATTCAACCTAGCAAAAGTTCCTTTTCTTCTCCATTAGTATTGGTCCACAAGAAGGATGGATCACGGTGTATGTGTTCAAATTATATAGAGCTCAATAAGATAAATATATCATTCTTGTCATTGGTGAATTGTTTAATAAACTACATGGAGCAATTTACTTCACCAAGCTAGATCTTCGCTCAATATATCATCAAATTAAAATGCAGACAAGAGACATTCCAAAAAAAATATTCAAAGCTCATGATGTCTTACTGATGCACCTTCCACATTTCAAGGTATGATGAATTCTATTTTCAAACCATTGCTTAGAAAATTTGTGTTAGTATTTTTTGATGATACCCTAAGATACAAAAAGTCTTGGAAAGATAATCTTCAACATGTTGACAAGGTGCTCAAACTATTAAAGGAGAAATAATTGTATGCAAAACCCTCCAAATGTTTCTATGGGGTACATGAAGTGGAATATTTGGGTCATGTTGTATCTCATTAGGGTATTAAGGTAGACCCTACAAAATTAAAATCATAAAAGAATGGAAAATCCCCACAACCTTAAGGAATATTTGAGGATTTCTCGGATTGACAAGGTATTATCGCAAGTTTGTTAAAAAATATGGGGAAATAACAACACCACTAACAATATTACTGAAGAAAGATGAATTTTTTGCACTCCATAAGCAACTAATGCCTTTGAGCATCTTAAAAAGGCAATGTGTTGAACTCTGGTCTTAGCTACACCAGACTTTCACAAAAACCCTTATTATGGAATGTGATGTCTCATGAAATGGAATTGGTGTTGTTTTAATCCAAGAAGGAAGACCCATTTCTTTTGAAAGACATCTAATCAAGGGAAAATATTTACATAAACCCATTTATGAGAAGGAAATGTTGGAAATACTACATGATCTGAAGAAATGGCATCCTTACCTAATGGGAAGACACTTCAAGGTAAAAAAAAATCATGATAGTCTTAAATATGTCTTGGAACAAATATTATCTTTAGAAGAGAAACAAAAATGGGTCACAAAGATGTTGGGTTATGACTTTGAAATCATCTACAAAAAAAGGAAGTGAAATGTTGTTACAAATGCACTCTCAAGAAAGGATGAGGATGTGGGAACATTGCTTTGTGTCATTTCTATTATCCAACCTGATTGGATTATTGAAGCAAGGGATGAATGGAATAATGATGAAGAGGTTTGGACACTCATTCAAAATTTACAGTAAGATCCTAGTGCATCAGATACATATATATGGAAAAATGAATCATTATGGTACAAAGATAACTTATATCTATGTAACCACTCCAACTCAAACAAAAGGTTCTTTTGGAATTGCACACCTCTCCTATAGGAGGGCACTCGGGATTTTTAAAAACTTTCCATGAGGTCAAGAAGAATTTTTTTGGGATGGTCATAAATATGATATTCAAAAGTTTGTGGTAGAATATTTGGTTTTTCAACAAAATAAAGTTGAGACAATTAAGACCCTGGGTCTTTTACACCATTAGCCATTCCAAGTTATCATTGGGAGGAAGTCTCAATGGATTTTATCACAAGTTTACCCAATTATGAAGGAAATAGTGTCATCATGGTGGTATTTGATAGACTTACGAGATATGAACACTTTTGTGCACTATCTCATCCTTTCAAAGCCAGTACAGTCGATACTTCATTTATGGAAACATTTCAAAAACTACATGGAAACCCAAAGATTATTGTAAGTGACAGAGATCCCATTTTCACGAGAATTCTTTGGACATAATTTTTTTTTGTCTTGGTACTCAATTTGATAGGAAAAATAATATAGTGAACACATTTTTGGGAGGATGTATTTGTTTATTTGAATCTGATAAACAAACACAATGGGTCAAGTGGTTACCTCTCGCAGAATGGTGGTATAACACACACTTCCATACCACAACAAAAATGACCTCATTTATGGTGCTTTATGGATATCATTCACCATCCATCACATCAACAACAAGTTCTCCAACTCTTAAAGGATAACTTGACTCTGGCACAAAATGAATGAAACAACAGGCATATCAACATCGTAGTGAAAGAAGTCTTGATGTGGGTGATTGACTATTTTTACAGCTACAAGCATACAAAAAAATTTCCCTCAAGCAAGCCAAGAAAGATAATAAATTATCACCCAATTACTATGGCCCTTACAAGGTATTGCAGAGGATTGGTACTATGGCATACAAATTGGATTTTCCTGCGTATTCGCTAGTACACCCAATTTTCCATGTTTCATGCTTAAAGAAGGTTATATGTGACAAGCTCTCACTTAAAACTATATTGGAATGACTTGAAGGGGAAGAAAAAATCATATTGGAACCTAAATCAATCACAAAAACAAGATTATGGAAACTATGGAATCGATCAATTTTAGAGTGTCTCATTAAATGGAGAACTTACCTGATAAGGATTCTACATGGGAGGATGAGTGTTTCATACAAAAGCATCCAGAACTACTCAAGTGTTGAGGACAATACTTTTTTTAAGGAGAGGGAAATGTTAGTTCCCTATAATACTAATATAGCCCCCATATTGTTATTTTTGTGCACCATAGATTCCCCATATTGTTATTGTTGTGCCCCATAGAAACCAATTATAGTTATTGTAGAGCCCTTAATTTATTATTTTTATGTAGGTCCTAATTATATTTTTACCCTTTAGACTCATATACATAACAAGGAGGTCTTGTCATTTGAATCATCCAATAATTGTTCATTTATGTGATGCAAAAGGAGGTTTCCCCCTCAAATAGGCTTATTTTCAATTCATTGATATATTTTTTCTTCTGTTTTTCTTATCTGGTTACATAATAGTCCTAGGAGAAGAAATTTCTCCCCTATGATTATTCATCCAACCAACAACCCTATTATGATCCATGAATGGATTTGCCTCAAATATCTCCACCTATGTTGCAACTAGTGCTACCTCCCATCTAGCATGTTTATTGAAGGAATGTGGGTCATCTATTAGAATGTACACTAACCATTTTTATTATCATGTGCTTTTATTTAAGGTTATGGGTATACTAATATAGATCACATGTCAAGCTCAATGATTGAACACTCTATTATTGTACCCATTCCCATACTTCACCTAGGAGATTATCATTTTCTGACAGCCAGAAAGAGGTTTGAAGTTTTTCGTGAGGTGGCCTATAAAGACTTTGACAGAAGAGGATCTCAAGAAGCGTTAGTGGATTATGAAGTTATGTCAAGGATCAGTGTTGCCAAAGAATTGTCGACTCGAGAATAAGAGCTTTGCATTTGTTCAAGCCTTCATGAGGTGGAGCAAGCCAAAAAGGCAAGGTGAGCTTAAGAATCCACAGGTGAGAGGGAAGCAATGCGGAGTTGCAAGAACCCAAGATAATGAAACTCTTTATGTACGCAATATTTGTAAATCATGGACAAAAGAGGCTCTTCAACAGAAATTGACAGAATATGGAATACACAATGCTGAGGAAATAACTTTGATGGAAGATCCAGAACAACAAGAAGGGGCAGGGATAAATAGGGGGTTTGCATTTCTGGAGTTCCCTACTCATCTGGAGGCTACCAATGCCCTCATCCGCTTGCAGAAGCCAGACGTTTTCTTTGGTACTGATGTTTGTGCAAAGGTTGCATTTGCCAAATCTACCATTGAGCCGGACGAGGAAGTTATGGCGCAGGTAAAGTCTATTTTTGTTGAAGAGCGAGTTCTGGAGAAATTTAAAGCTTATGGTGAAATTGAAGAAGTGGAATTGGCACGAAACATGCCCAAGCAGTACCAAAACATTGGTTCATTTGGGTCCCATTGAAGTAATAATTGTCCTAGTTCTAAATGATGTAGAAATTTTGATGCAACTAAGGAATTGAACTAGTTCAATCTATCATATGATTAAGAGATTAGAAACTTTGTATCTCAGGTTGTCCAAGACATAGAATTCCCCTTGGCTCTCCAAACCCCGCTCATCAAAATAAACTTCACAATGATTTTTGGGGTCCACCATTATTCTTAATCTACCAAACTAGCAAATTATTAGAGAAGCAATTTCGTAGTTCCATCATCCTTTTTTATTGATCCAATTATTTGATCAAATTTTCCTTATTAATTGCTAAATGAAATGACATGACATATAAAATTTAACAAGTTGCTTTACCTTACGATGGGTTGCAGAATTGGAAATACTCTACAACATATTTTGACATTGATTTTATAAGTTATAAGCATAATTCCACTATTAATATTTTTTCATGAGAAAAGACTCCACAACCCATTTGGCTATTCGTTTCATAAGTTATGATCAAAACACTATTTCTATTATCTTTTCAGGATGAAGTGAATGCAAAATCATTTTACAACAATTATAGAATTCCATAAAAAGCAAAAGGAAACAATCATAATTGTATCATCAAGCTTGGCTATTAAAACATTCACAAAGAACACATGCAATTTAGATAATTTTTGACAAATCCTAAATGATGTTTCAAGCAATTTATTAGATAAAACAAAATGACTACAAAATCTATAGTTTGGTAAATATTTATTTAAAATGAGACATTATACATCTACGAGATGAAAGGACATGCAAAAGATGAGCAAAATAGATTAATTATGAACTCATCCATGAGCATTAAAGAATAAATTGAAAAAATGAATTTAGAGTCAATCTTTCTATAGGTTTTTGGTCTTTAGCCAACCTTATGGACTAGGGGTTTTGTTTGGAGTGTTATCCTATTTTTGATATTAAGATTTTAAATATAAGATAATGCAATATAAACTAATGTAATATATTTAGTTTGTTTATTTTGAGAATGTAGCAGTGCTTCTTTGACGAATGTGGAAATATTTCTCCAATAACATCTAAGCCCCACTGTTGAAATGGTTCTTCCACTATGATACGCTATAATGGGGTGACTGACTTCTTGTTTCGGCCGACACACCATTGGCAGACAGGAAACTTGCGGGTGTAAGCATGAGCATTTTTTAATAATGTAGGCCAATAGAAAATGGGTCACATAACTTTATGCGCAATCATATTACTCGCAAAGTGTCCCCCGGTTGGTTTGTTATGGAGATCACACAATACTATCTGTGAATCGTGCACTTCCAAGCACTTGAGCAATACTCCATTATGATGATTTTTGAAGAGCAACCCATGCGCCAACTGATAAGATAACTCTTTAAGTTTGAGTTCCCTCTTTTTTCGTGCGGATAAATGAGAGGGCATGGTGTCGTGCTCAAGGTATTGGTGCACATATGCATACAAAGAGTCTGTGATAATAGTGGTAGGTGTTTGTTCAACATTGTACATTTCGATTTCCTGTTCCCATCCGAACGATCTTCCTCTTTTGCATCCACCACTTCCGCTGCTATTCAACATAGACTGTGACCCTTAATTGTGAGAAATGGCTTGAACTCTAAGGATTATTCCTATAAACCAATCATCCAGTTCGCTCTTCTCTCACCCAGCTCTTTTTGAACGAACATTGATCTGACTATTGGGTGTGGAACGAAGATGATGCAATGATTTTTTAAGAGATAGGGTCGGAAGTGCTTCACCACCTTGAATATTGCATAAGCTTGTTTTTCAATGGTATGGTAATTGAGTTTAGGTCCTTCAAGGCTAGCGCTCATGAATGATATCGGTTGCTCACGGTTCTTATCATCCTTTTTCGTAAGCACAACAACGAGAGAAGTATCATAAGTGAATGTGTAGAGCAGGAAATCTTTGTTGAAATATGGGTTGTACAAAGTGGGTGCTTCTGCAATAGTTTTATTAATACGGGAGAATGCGTCCTTTTCCCTTTTATCCCATCTGTAGATCACATCCTTCTTTACCATCTCCTGTATTGGCTTCACGATCTGAGTGTAATCGAAGATGAACTTGCGGAGAAAATTGATTTTCCCTAGGAAGGACTGAATAGCTTTCTTGATTACAGGGAAGGGAATATGCATAATTTATTTGAACCTATATGGGTCTACTTTAATCCCACTTTTGGCAATGATATGACCCAATAGGTCACCCTTCGACACTGCAAAAAAACTCTTTTTGGGATTAAGGGATATCTTGTACTTGTGACATTGCTCGAAAATTTTCTTCAAGTAGCATATGTGGTCAGATCTATTCTTGGAAAACAATGTGACGTCATCGAGATAGACCACTATGCTCTGTCCAATTAGTCCATGGAATTTGATTTCCATGGCACGTTGAAATGTTGCACCAACATTGATCAACCCAAATGGCATTATCTTGAATGCGAACGTACCCCACTTCGTGCGGAATGTAGTCTTTAATCTATCATGCTTTGAGAGTAGAACCTACTTATAACCAAAATACCCATCCAACAAAGAAAACATGTCTGACCTTGATATTGTTTGCAATATCTGTTGCATAGACGACACGAGGTAATTGTATTTTTCGTGGCATGGTTCAAGTTCCAGAAATCAACACACAAGCGGATTTTCCCAGACTTCATCCTTAACGAGACTAAATTCAATACCCAAGTAGAATGTTTCTCTTTATATATGATCGGAACATCCAACTATTTCCTAAAATTATTTTGAATCATAGGCTCAAGTGTGGATGTACCTTCCTCAACTTTTGTTGGAACAGCTTGGCCCTTTCTTTGATTGGAATCACATGACGGATTATTCATGTGTTATAAGTTTTGAGCTCATCATACGTCTACGCGAATACATATCAGTAATGCTTGAATAAGAGGATAAAAGTTTTCCACTTTTGTGGTGTGCATCAAGTACCAAGATTGACAAACTTCAGGTCCTTTTACGTTCGCAAATTTATTTTCTCGTACGACAATGTTGATCTATGGGTTTTCACATTTCTTGGCCGTCAGAAGCAATTATGTAATTCATACAATTTTTCCAATGATACCACGCCTTTCGGAATGGGGTTCTCTTTTCTTGTGTAAGCTGCATCCTACAATGATTTCTCGTGCTCGTCTTCATCGATAGCTCCATCCTTGAATACATCAACATTCTCCATAAAGTGCAACGTCTGTTGGTCATCATTGAAAATGCACAAATTATTAATGTTATTAGCGACGGATGGCTTATAAATAATTTCTACAAAAAAATCGTCCCTAAGCGGTGATAACATAGCATCAACATTTTTCAATGCATCCACAGATGTGATGTGTATTCTAGGAACAGATGTGATGAGTGTTTCATATTTTGTGGTGTTCTTCATGCACTCGAATTCGAAGCAGATGGAGTTCGGATGTTTCCTCTGTCGTGGGTCTACTAAAACAAAACCAGTCCCAGAGCCCTCCTTTGTTTTGGAACATATGTCATTTTCACCAATTGGACTAGGAAGGAGGTCCAACTGTGTGTCAGGTGGAACTGGGGATGGCTGAGAAAGGTAACACCCCATATCAGTTTCCAAAAAGAAATTTCCAAAGATTAGATATATGAAATCCATCGGTTCATTATTACCATCGAAGGGAGTAACAATGTGTTTCATGAAGCTCTCTGAGTTCACTCGGATATTGTTTCTGCCCTTGTATGGAAGCCATAAATGTGACCAGTTTGTAGCAAAATACCCTTGTAGCTTGCTGGACGAATCTCTGCTAAAAAATACACTGTATTCTTCTGAAATGTCCAAAATCACTATATTATACATTGGTGAACTCGCTCATCAGATGATAAGCGAATAAGCAAATTCCTGAGTTTACCAATCGCATGGACAAGAGTTGTGTCTAGCTGAATGATCTGTGCATCTATTTTTTCCCATGTTGCGTTGGTTTTTTTTGCAAAATATAGTGGCATTACGTTCACCAATGCACGAGAATCAACTAAGAAATTGTGTACATTATAATTGGAAATTTAAAATGTTAACAAAAACGGAAGGCAAAGTGTGTTTGCATCTATCGTTAAAGCATTAAGTATAGATTCGAGGGGACCATAGGACGTATCATATCCCTTATGTGAAGAAGCATCATTACCTGAGGTGGATTGTCCAAGTGTGTGTAGGAGCATGTTCCGTTGGCTCGCGATCTTCATCAGTTCAAAAATTGAAATATTTGTGCGAGATTTATTCATTTCTTCAACTATGTTGTAATCCAAAGCGAGAGAGATTGTCGAAGTGTCTGGAGGACATACTTGGTTTGTGACTTCCGGAGTGGTAGACTTTTTCTTACTTCTTACGGAAGTATTTTTCATTGTGGCTACATTTCCAGACTTGTTGTGAGTGTTCTGCGTTGAGTTAACGGGTAGATTGACTTTCCTTAACAAATGTTATTTCAACCTCTGCTTCATCAACCTTTTTTTAGTGGTCAGACCTTGGCTTCTCAAACTGCAACTGTACGGTTTTACTTTTGGGTCGGGCCATCACTCGGTAGTTTTTTTTCAGAAACACTCTTTTCAGCTGTGAGTACATAACTGAATGTGTTCATTGCCTGCCCCATGGTTAGAGTTTCTTTGATTGCAAAAGTATCTTCCTTTTCTTCCGCCTGCTCAGTCTGCTCGTCAGAAAGCACTGTATCAATAAAATGTGCAACAAGAGCGTTCATGACGTGGTTCCATTGTCACGCATGTATTTTCCGAATGATATTCTTGGTTAAATGAACAATACTAGTCCATGCACATACTTTCAACGTTCTAGCTTTTCGCAGACTTGGCCAGTCGTTTATTGCTGCCGGAGTTGGCAGTCCATCTCAGATGGTTGAACTTGGGAGGCTTGTTGCTAACGATGGTCTCGCTTAACCTTTGTTTCAAATCTTCCAACTCATTTGACAAAGTCTTGATTGTGCAGGTCAAGATATCAAGATTGACCATTTCTTTCTCCTTGGCATTGCTTACAGATTCCTGAGACATCTATCCCGTGTATTTTGAGACTTTTTTTGTTGCATCATTTACGATTACCCCAATCGCACAGAATTCCTTTTCAACCATTGTTTCCTCTTCATAGTTCTCTGTAAGAGTTCCTTTCACAACTCTATTCATGAAATACACAATGCTTGATGGAAAGGAAGATGTGTAGTAATCAATGGTGATGGAGTCATGAGGTTTTGTGTTTGCTGAAAATTTATTGAAAATATGGTTAAACCTTTGATTGAAATCTTTCACCTTTTCTTTGTTCTCCATCTTGATATTACCCAACTCTTTCAACAAAATCACAGGCATTTTTTCATCGATGATTTTTTGAAAAAAAAAAAATTAATCCCCTTCCAATTTTGGATGGAATTTAGAGGAAGACTATGATACCATACAACTTCTCTGCCATCTAAGGTGCATGGAAAAAGTTTGCATGCAACATCATCATAGTGTACCTCTAGAATTGCAGATGTAGTTAGAATTTGTTTAGATGGTCCTTCGCTTTCATTGCTTTGTCAGGGTCATACTTCGTTAAAATACTTTCCGTATGTCTTGGCATCTTGTGTATAACACCCAGAAGTGTGAGTGGGCCCTAAGAAATCCAATCCAGATCTTGGTCTGCCATATCTTCCTCTTTGTCCTCCTCTTCTTTATTAGAATCTGATGGTTCCTCTTCCTATTCTTCCTCATGGCCCAACCCATGGAAAACACAGTCTGATAGTACAATTTTATCTTCTTCACCACCGTTGTATGGTGGAGGTTGTTCTGAGTTCTTTGCATTCTCCATAGAATATGTTAATTCTTAAAGGGTGGAAAAAAACAAATATTCAATCGTAGAAACCACTATCGCAGTAGGGGTGGTTGGATTATTTTTCGGAAAATGAGGAAGGTTGTGTACTCCTCCAAGAGCAGACCCTGAGAGGGAAATAGGCAAGCCTCTCCTCGACAAACCTGTGAGAAAATATACATCCTCTACTGTAATAGGAACCACTTTGTTCCTAATGTGAAATGCCTCAATAGCCGGATCCCATGCTCGAACTAGGAACTCCAAGAGTTCTATCTGTTGCCTCATCCCTGACAAGCGGAAGTTCTTTAACAACTCACAATCTCTTAGGGCTCTTACTGTACCCAGATCATTTAGGGCAACCATATTCTGTTCTTCATGATCTCTTTCTCGCCATGTAATCGTCATTATAGTCCGATGAAATCCTGAAACGTAACCATAAGACTTGGTAGACTCCTTTCAATGCAAAAAATTAGACAAATTTTGGGCATAGTGCAAGAAACAAAAATGGAGATTGTGCCCAACGCAGTCTTAAACAAGGGACAGTGCGTTGCATATGAAGCTAGACTTTAGTTTAGGTTCTCTACAACACACTTTTCGATGCTCAAGGGTGTGTTTCCCTTTTTGGAAGCAAAAATTTACCCTAAGGGGCTCAAAACCCTAAAAAATTGCAGTGAAAGGAAATGAAATGATTACTAAAAGAAAGTGAGTGTTCATGGCACTAAATTGGATCAAACGACGATGAAAACCGTCCACAGAATCGATCGCAATCAGCAGCTGAATTTCGAGGGCAGAAATAGGTTCAAAGCACCAAAATGAAAATGGTAACTATTGAATGGTAAAAATGAATAGTAAAACTCTTTTTATTTAGTCATTTAATTGTTTGCAATGAATATTTATTGCTATGACTATGGTTTTATTGTATTTCTATCATGAAACATGTATTTTTAATCCATTTGATGTTGTTCTGAACAGGTTTTACAACTGATGAACATATTAGTCGTGCAGATTTATTTCAAGAATGATTTGACCACAAAGCATACTTTTTATTCTTATTTTTCAAGCTTTGTTAAAAATGAAAAAGGACTTGAAGCACACTTTTATCTCTTTTTCGAGCTTCGATAACAGCGAAAAAGGAACCCTTGGAGTCTTTTTTTAGCTCTTTTCAGACTCCGATAATGTGAAAAGATTGTCAGGAACTTGTATTTTCGAGCTCGTAAAAGTAAATGAATTGATATCTACTCAGTGTAAGTTTAACCCTTTTTCGGACTGAGATAGATTATTTACGAAAAAGGAATACCTTGGTCAAACATGACTAAAGAATTTCTCTCAGATATTATTTTACACTTTTTCGAATCTGAGCGACAACTTTACGAAAAAGTACTTATGGAGTTTTATTTTCGTCCTCTTTTTCAAACTCTCTAAATATGAAAAAGGACTGGGCTGTCACTGTCATTAGCCTCGTTAAAACATAAAATAGCAACGAGCTTGTCGATCATGGCAAGAATCGAGTTTCATTCATTGCTAGACTTATTAAATTATTAAATAGCGATACATTGTTCACCCGAAGGGTTGAATTATAGATCAAGAATATGTTATCCTCCTCAATCTTGTTAAAAAATAAAGAGGTATTGGTCGACAAATGACTGGGGAAAATTTGGGAAAGTGAACAGAAAATTTTACGGTAGCAAGTCGCTCTTGAACATGACACTTCATCATCCTTGGTTTGGGTGATGCGCAACTCATCTCAGTGTCACCAATATGTTCAAGAGAAGTCATCCAGTGAATACTCATCCTTCTGCAATACTCAAAAACCTTCATTCCAATGAAAGTCATCCCTGAACATTGCTATATCAAGTCATCCTTTGTCTCCAAAATCAGTAACTCCCATTTCGCAATAAAGTGGCTTCCTGTCGACGAAAAATCATTATCCAGGAAGTTCACTTAGAAACATCATATTCCAGTACCATGAGGCTTGTTACAACATCGACAAAATCCTCGCTTCCAGATTTTTGACAGAAATATTTTATTTGGCATTCGACATCAAATCATCTATTCACGCCTTACGAAATGTACTGAAGTACCTTGAGGGCCATTGACATCAATGGTGGTTCTCTCGCGTTTGTTAACAACTCATATCATTGGCTGGTAATCAAATGATTTCTTACCATATTCGACTACAAATCATATATTCGCATGGCTAGACTTGTACCCGAATGATCAAGTGAACGAGATAAGAAGACCCCAGATCTAGTTTCAACCATCCAGGCTACGATTTCAGGATTGTTGTACACATCATCTGTACGATGACCTTACATACAGATCGTCATCCAGACATGGGCCTATATATGTAGGCATGTCTATATTGGGAAACATTCCAATGTAGACAACATTCTGCACTATGTACATGTTATTATATAGTTTATGTGCTGAGCATGGGAATGACTTCCCTCAACAATTTGTGATCAAGAGGATATATCATGATGTAATGTATTGTAAGATTGATGCATGTAGCCACTCTGCTTCAGCTCCAGCCCATCACAATGTAAAGCATCTCATTCAAAAATATTGTTATTATTATTCTGACTTCGTACCTTAGGGGTAAATCTGTTATAGGTCAATTTGGGCACCATTCCCAATGACCTGGTTAAACTGGACATCATCCTCATAGCCAATGAATAGGGTCTATCATTCCTGTTGTGTAGATTAATCCGTCTTGCGGACAAGACCAATCTCTCTAGTACTAAAAGTAACTAGCAACAAACAGCCAATTATACTAATCTCTATCTAAGCATATAAGATTCATAAAAACACTATATAGGTGTAAGGCCTACCTTATGTCCAACGCTTGCTTGATCTCGTTGAAGTCCTTCCCGTGCACTGAAAGAGCGTTCCTCGTGAATCTGCAGTCACAAACAAGCAAAAAGATTACACAGCACCTGTATAGACATTATTATAAACGATACTCATCATAATGATCAAGGAATTTATGAAATAAACCATGAATAGACAGTTTAATGAGAGAAATGAGTATATTTGTATTAACTTCAAATAAATAAAACCTTTACAACCTGTGCCTTGATGTCGTGGAGGTCTTCCTGGGGTCCGAAGCAGGAATCTCTTCTAATTTGACAAGCATTGCACTCTTTGAACCAAGACAGATAGAGATGAGTGATTTAACCTCACAGAAAGTCTTAGTTAACTGAGTCTGAATCTCAACAGCATTTAACTTCAAATATCTTAAGCTTGAACTCCCTTTGAGGCTACCCAAGGCCTCTTTTTATAGTGGAAAAGAGGAGGTTTCTTGTTCCAAATATGAAGGGATAGAATCCTCCTTCAAAGGGATTAGCTCCTTACATCAAGGGGTTAGCTCCATTAAGTGAGGGATGCATGAACCTTCTCAAAGCGTATCCATTCCCGAAAATTCCCATCTAGAATATTCTAGAATTCATCTGAAATCAACTTTGTATTTTTACTTTCTCGCATTTTTTGAGTTTTACAGAGGTTCGCACCCATAACACAAAGAACGTGCGGTATGGTTCTGCAGGAGGGCTGAACTTTAGGTGCGGGACCATAGGTAATGAATAGAGAAAGTGCGATACCAATGTTTAGGGAATTTTAGGAACTTTTCTCTGATTTTGAAAGCTTGACATGAGGAGTTGATATGTTAGACTTGCAAAAGGAGGAAGTATGAGTAATAATGAGCTCATACTCATGGTAAAATGTCAAGATGACAGTTTTTAGTGTAACAAATTGCCCCCTAAAGTGCAAAGTCTGGAATAGATGAAGCTGTAGTCTGTCATATATGAAGAGTGCAATACTTTATAATTTCAAAGATCATCCTATGGACACCCCAGCCGGAATCTGTAAAAACATTCAATGCAAAATATATACATAAATATGTCATCACTGAGGTAGGCATTCCCATACTCAGATTAAAACTAACTAGAAACTAACTCAAATCGTTCTGATACATGAATGATTTTGAATACATCATAGTACAGATATATGTAGACACAGTATGGACGCAGCCATCTGTTTATAAATAGTCTACTGTATAGATGACAACAAAATTCCTCGCAGCCTGGATGGTGGAAACTAGAGATGAGGAAAGGGAGCTCAAATTTCAAAGAAGCAGCTTTCAAAGCCTCAAGATCTACAAAAGAAGGAAAAGGATGGAATTGCAACAACGATGAGCTTGATACTGAAAACGAGTTAGCTCAATTTGTACGAAGACTAAAAAAGGGATCTAAGCTAAAAGGTAAGTACCATCTTATTTGTTTCAATTGTGGAAGAATAGGTCATTACGCTGAAAAATGTCCTCATAAACATGATAGTGATGATGAAAAGGACTCTAAAAGAATGATGTACAAAAATAAAGGGTTTAATAAGAAGAACTTCTTCTCCAAAAAAGATGAGTCCGATGAAGATGAATTTGTATTCATAAAAAATAAATCAACTAGAAATGTGTGTAATCACAAAGAAAGTGATGATGAATCAGATGAGGAAAGTAATTATGTTGGAAGCAAATAAACGTTATTCATGGAATTTACAAATGATGACGACTCAGAACTGGAAGATGAAAGAAACATGGATAGTTTGCTAATGAGTTCCATTGAAGAAAATGGGAATATACAAAAGAATATAATTTCCCTGAAAATAGAAAGAGAGGAAGCAAAAAGAAGGGACGACTTCTTGAACATTAAGCTAAAAGAGAAGGATGATATCTGTGAAAAACATGAAGCTGAAATAATATCTCTAAGAAAGGAATTAGAGCAAGTCAAAAGGAGTTGGAAAAGCTTTCTAGCTCTTGACAACATTCTTAATACTCAAAAACCTCAACATGATAAGTCTGGAATTAGTTTCAAAGGAGAATCAACAAGTACAAAGAATAATGCTAGAAGTTATGTTGACAGACTCTCTTGCCATCCAAGAGAAGAAAAGTCATATCGTCAGGAACAAAGTCCCATTTAAATACCAATAATTGAAGAAAGAGCAACTCCAAGGAATAATGTTAGTTCAAGCTATGGATACTACAACAAGTATCAAACTATTTTTCTTGGGCATTTTTACTATTGCAAAAACTTTGGCCATCAAGCTAAGCATTGCAAGGCTCATAAGAATGAAGCACCAAGATTGAACGATCAAACAAACCAACTACGTGGTCCTAAAGAGCAAGGACAAATCAAAACTTACAATTCCTTTGATCCTTTGGCTAAGTTTGATCCGTCTTGCTCATTATGTGATAATTATGATCATAATGAACAAAATTGCCCTCTCAAAAAGGAAAAAACTATAAGCGTAAATCTTAAAACTGATAAATGTGGCCTAGCTTTGTGTGCTCATAGCGAAGAAAACCATTGGTTCGTGGATAGTGGATGTTCAAGACATATGACAGGTGACCAAAAGAAGTTTATCTCATTGAACAAGAAAAATGGAAACGTATCCTTCGGAAGTGGATCTGCTAAAATCACTGAAAAGGAACTGCTACCCTTGTCAATGGACAAGGAAAGGCTCAAAATACCTTGTTGTTAGAAGGTCTCAAACACAATCTAGTGTTAGCCGGATTTGTGACCAAGGACATAATGTTGTCTTTAGTACAAAAAATTGTGAAATAAGAGACTCATCCTCGGGAGAACTTGTCGCGAAAGGAGTAAGAACACCAGATAATGTTTACATTCTCAGTAGAATCCAAGAAGATAAATGTTACTTAAGTCAAACAGATGAAAGTTGGTTATGGCACAAGCGATTGGGGCATACAAGTTTTGATAACCTAGTCAACATCAACAAATTTAATGCAGTAAGGGACATTCCAAAAATGTGCAAGCGAAATCAAGTTGTATGTGGCCCATGCCAACATGGAAAGAAAACCAGAACTAGCCACAAAACTAAGGAGTTCTCAACATCAAAACCTTTGGAAATCATTCATGTAGATTTGTGTGGGCCAACTAGAACTCCAGCTCTTCAAGGTGAAAGGTACTTTGCTCTATTTGTTGATGACTATACTAGAATGATGTGGAAATATTTCATAAAATATAAATCCGAAGCATTTGAATGTTTTAAGAATCTTAAGCCTCTCATTGATATTGAAAAAGATTCTAAGATTAAATGTCTTAGAACGGATAGAGGAGGAGAATTCACCTCAAAAGAATTTGATGAATTATGTAAAGAGCATGGAATCAAAAGAGAATTCTCTACTGCTAGGACACCCCAACAAAATGGAGTAGTTGAAAGAAGGAACTGAACCATTCAAGAAATGGCAAGGACAATGCTACTAGCAGCTTATTTGCAACCAAAATTTTGGAGAGAAGCAGTTGGCACCGCAGTTTATACCTTAAATCAAACTCAACTAAGACCAAATAATGAAAAGACTCCTTATGAATTATAGAAAGGAAGACAAGCTTCAATAAAATATTTCAGGGTTTTTGGAAGCAAATGTTTCATAAAAATAAATGATGACTCACCAGGTAAATTTGATTCTAGAGTTGACGAAGGAATATTTCTTGGATACTCCACTAGGAGCAAAGCTTACAAATGTTACAACAATCGTCTACGAAGAATAGTGGAAAGCATTGATGTGAAGATTGATGAAGGCCTTCAAGAAAAAAGAATTGAAGATCATGAAGTTGAGCCTTTCTTAGAACAAAGTGAAGAAGAAGAATTTGAAAAAGAAGAGGAGAATGGAGAACCTCAAAGTGAACCTTCACAAACTCCCTCTAAGATCAAGTTTATTCAAAGACATCATCCGGAAGAACAAGTCATCGGAAATATAGATGAAGGAATTCAAACTCGAAGAAGGATGATAAACACCCCAAGAAAAGATGATGTTGCTCTATTATCTTTAATAGAACCTGAAAATTTTTCTCAAGCAAGCAAAGATCCTTATTGGATAAAGGCCATGGAAGAAGAAATGTCTCAAATCGAAAAAAAATGAGACTTGGGAACTGGTACCTCGCCCAAAAGATAAAAATATAATTGGAACAAAATGGGTATTCAAAAACAAGATGAATGAAGATGGACAAATCATTAGAAATAAAGCCAGACTTGTCTGCAAAGGATACTCGCAAATTGAAGGAATTGACTTCGAAGAAACCTTTGCACCAGTAGTTCGAATGGAAGCCATAAGAATGTTTTTAGCATTTACTTGCTCAAAAGGATTCAAGGTTTATCAAATGGATGTAAAATCAGCATTCCTGAATGGAGATCTCAAGGAGGAAGTTTACACGGAGCAACCAGAAGGATTTGATCTTGCTGATGGAAAAGACCTTGTATGCAAACTAAAAAAGGCCTTGTATGGATTAAAACAAGCCCCTAGAGCATGGTATGCAAATTTGGATCACTATCTGCAACAAGAAGGTTTCAAAAAAGGAGTGGCAAGTAGCAATCTCTACATGAAGATGGACAAGTAAAAACTTCTGATCACTCTTGTTTATGTCGATGATCCAATCTTTGCTAGCAATGATGAAGAAATGAGCCATGAATTTGCTCTAAATATGTCCAAAAAATTTGAGATGTCAATGATTGGTGAGTTGTCTTAATTTCTTGGGCTACAAATATCTCAAACCTCTGCAGGCATGTTTATATCTCAAGAAAAATATCTTAAAGACATGCTCAAAAGATATGGGATGGAAGATTGTGCACCTATGAGCACACCGATGACCACAGATTGTAAATTAAGCAAAGATGATGATACCCCTCTCATAGATGCAACTCTTTACAGGTCAATAATTGGAGCTCCCCTATACTTAACTGCTACAAGACCAGATATTATGCAAGCAGTAGGAATGGTAGCAAGATTTCAGTCAAGTCCTAAACAATCCCATCTAGCAGCTGTGAAGAGAATTCTCAGATATTTGAAAGGAACGATTGATTTCGGTCTTTGGTATCCTAAGAGTTCAACTCTTATTGTGACAGCTTACTCTGATGTTGATTGGTCCGGAAGCGTGGATTATCGAAAAAGTACCAGTGGAAATGCATTCTTTATGGGAGATTGTCTTGTATCTTAGCTCAGCAAAAAGCAATCATCTATATCCCTTTCTACCGCTGAAGCCAAATATATAGCTATTGCTAATTGTTGTACACAAATTCTATGGATGAAGGAAGCCTTGAAGGATGTCAACATAGAAACTAAGCAACCAATTACTATTTTTTGTGACAATACTAGCGCCATCAGTCTTTCAAAGAATCTGGTAATGCACTCAAGGACCAAACATATTCCAATCAAATACCACTTTCTCCGCGAACAAGTTGTTGAACACAATATCAGGTTGGAATACGTCAATACAAAGGAGCAAAATGTAGATATCTTTATAAAACCCCTTCCATGAGAAACATTTGAGTATCTTCGCCAAAAGATGGGGGTTATTTCTCTTGCATCACATTAAATCAAGCAGCATGTCAGGGATACAGTATGTTAGGGGGAGCAGCATGATAGGGGGAGCACATTGGCACCCTATTGCCATTGATGTCAAAGGGGGAGAGAAGAAAAATATTGCCATCCAATGACAAAGGGGGAGATTGTTAAGCAAGGTTCTCATTGATGACAATAGGATGCTTGATGATGATGGTAAATGATGATGAATGACCATATTGAAGGATTATATGATCATCTGGATAATGGAGGACTCATGTAGACATATCATTATGGCATGATAACCTTATGATAAAGTAGGCTATAATAGAGAATCAATCCATAAAGAACCTCCTGACATTCTGTCCTACCTCTATTTCTGCTCCTACAAATGATCAGTCACATTAAAATTTATATTTTCACTACTTAGAGGAAAAAATTTCTATGAAACCTTCACCAGTATTTATAGCATGATTTTAGCTTTCATATGAGCTCTTACTTGGCCCAAAATTCTATATATTTTGGGAGAAATAGATTTTTCAAGTCAAGGATATTTATCTGCTCCTTGAGCCGACTAGTGCTAGGTCTCTCATGTCAGCTTCAGTATCATTGACGTGGCCCCTCAACTCATAACAAAAACAAATACTATAAATATGTGTTTCGGATCTCCATTTTTGAACAGGCAACTCGGTGAAGAAGGCAGAGCACAGAAAAAGGAACAGGTTCACATCTCGTGAACCCTTAAGGAGAAGAACAACCCATTTATCTAGCACCACAGAAGCTACAGGACTATCGATCAATATAGCAAGGGCTTAGTATTGTGAGAATTTTCAGAGCAGAAGTGTGATTCCACTTCAGGAACTCGGATCTGTATTTGTGATCTCACTACACCTTGAAATTTCATCTCAGGACAGTCACATTCCAGAATTTTTTATCTGTGGGAGAATAGTCCTATTTCTTGGTGCTGGAAGGATAGTCATTACTATCACCCTCGGATTTGGAACTGTGAACAATCACATTCAGTTTAGGAGGCTTGAACCTGTGAAGCATTCAGATTTGTGATTCAAGCATATACTTGGTGCAGCAACATTTCTTACCTTGGATCGATGAACTCAGAAGTATTACTAACTTTGGCTCAGACAGTTCATTGGATCGAAATCGAATCTCCTCACTGACTCTGTGATTCAAACAATCTCTCTTTCTGGACTGTGAAGAATTTTGGAATTGAAGTGCAGTGATGAACAAGTAGACAATGAATAATTTTGAAGTGATTAGACAGTGAAGAATTTTGGAATTGAAGTGTAGTGATGAACAAGTAGACAGTGAATAATTTTGAAGAGATTAGATAGTGAAGAATTTTGGAATTGAAGTGCAGTGATGAACAAGTAGACAATGAAGAATTTTGAAGTGGTCAGACAATGAAGAATTTTGGAAGTGATTAAACAATGAAGAATTATGTCAAGGATGTTCAAGTAAATACTATTCACATTCTCTATTAAAAAGAGACAAAAGGATTGGTGTCCTTGGAGTAGGAGCTCCTAAACACAAGGTTGGTGCCTTGAGAAGATAGGGTCAAAGCCCTAGAGGTCGGAGCCTCATCAAAGTCCAAGTGGGTGCTTGGAAACAGGTTGGTGCCTGTTTCATTAAAAGGGTTGGTGCGCTCACTCATCTATTGTATACTATTATTAAAAAAGTGATTGAAGTTCTTATTAATCCTTAATATTATTATTATACACCTCTCTGTCTTTAATTGTGAAGAATATAACTGGAAATAATTAACAATTGAAAATAAATACTGATTCACCCCCCTCTCAGTATTTCCAACACCTTCAGCTCATCTATAAATTGAGCACAGATCCTAGTGCTTGAGAAGGAAGAATTTGAGTAGAGAAATGTTGGTGGAATTTCAATTGAGGAATTGATTTGAGTGATATGTTGCTAGAGAGATGTACATTGTGATGAGGCTGGGATGATGCTAGAGATGGTGACATCAAATCAATCGCTGGTTGTAACCTCCCCTTATATCCATTAATAAAGGTTGTTGTTTACTTTCCCACATATATATTTGTATAAGCTTCTATCTTTCATATTATGAATTCTTATATGATGTATATGGTTCATATTTCATTGATTTAACTGAATAACTTGAATAGGCATCTGTATATTGCTGTCTCTTTGATGTTTAGTGTTCATTCTTGCAGGAAATATTTTGGCGATCTAGCTTGGATTTGAAGCTACAGCAAGAGTGACAGAAGGAGAATTGGAAGCGCTTGGACTCCAAGTAAGTTTCTTGATATGTTATGTGTGTCTAATTACTGTTAGGAAAAGTATATGCAATGTCTTTAACCTATTTTTCTAAATGCATAGCACCACATTTAGGGAAGAATGTTGTATCCGTAATTCATAATTCCACATAACAGTTGTGATGCGATGTGATCGCAGATCGCATGGAATAGGGAGTACCCATTGGGGTAAACATTAAAATGTGCGAAGTGCAAAATCGTGAAATCGTGAAATCGCAAAGATTGTTAAATTAAGAAAAGTGCGAAATTTCGGGGAGGTAAATTGTATTTGTTGTGAAGTGTGATCTTTTGTGATTAGTTGTCACCGTGTGGGCCCATAAACCATAGGTCCGCATGCATATTATAGTTGTTTGACTTTTCTACATTAGTTAGAGTGGAAGCTTGATGGTACCTATAGAGGTTTAAGCTTGGAACACACCTTAGTTCCACTCGATTCGAGTACTTTTGTCAGATATCTAATATATAACATTGTGTGTTTTGTGACTCATCATAGAGCATATAATTTTGAGATCTTCCATGTACCTTTGTATACATGTAATTATGAATGCCTCCATAGTTAAGAGGGAGTGTTGAAAAATGTAACTAGCGATGGTATTCGTAATGGTATTTGAGTCATAATGTAATGTATTTTTCAAATGAAAGAAAAAAAAAATATTATAAAATAAATTGACTTATTAAAGCATGGTTTTAATGCTTGTGTCAACAATTTTTGGGTAAAAGCCTCCATTTCAAGCTTATAGGGTTTATGTCAGGTGTCCTTGTCACATGTTATTATGTAATAGGCTTTCTTGGGATTCTTGAGTCGTGAAAGAAATTTATTTTTGTATAAAATAAGTCATTTAGGCCTCCTCCACCAAGTCGGCCTCAAAGAAGGAAAATTTGTCCTCATCAAGGGAATTCAACCTCACACAAACACTATATAAAGGTAGCAATTCTACCTCGTTTAGAGCATCAACACAAGAAGTTTGATTTTTAGTTGATGGAGGCAGAAAAAAGAATGTGAAGTTCAAGGAAGAGGAAGAAAACCCTAGAGAAGAAGGAAGGATTTGTGAAGCAAAAGGAAGTTGAATTTTCTCTCTCCTTGTCTCACACGTATGAATTTTTTGGATTGTTTTTAGGCTGAAATTTTGCAGTAGCTAGGGTCAAAATTATGAATTTTTGTTGGGCCAAAATTCTGGAGTAGGTTGGCCGAAATTCTGGAATAGTTGGGTTGAAGTTCTGGAGTGTTGTAGGGTTGTAGCTATTGAACAATAAGAGACTACTGAAGTTTTCTTAATCGTATTGGAAGCCTGACTTGGTGGAGGAGGAAGGTCTTTTGGTCAGGTCTAAGGTCTTGTTTTATCTCAATTTGATTAGTGGAAGAGTTTGATTGGGTTTTTCCCCTAGAGAGGGGTTTTAGTCTTGGCTAAGTGCCTACATATGGTGCCATTGATCTTCATGTTTTGATTTGATGATTGCCTCTTGGAATTAAGATAAAAGAACAACATAAAAAGATAAGATATTAAAACTACAAAAATATCTGGTATTTATCAATATAAGAGAATCTTTTTGCCTTTTTCTATTTTTTTAACATCAAGAGAGTCAATATCATTTGTATAGGACCATATTAGGAAAGTTGTAACATTTCAGGATATTATTTTGCCATAAAAGTAAAAATACCTCGAGCACAAGTCATCTTACCGATGCAATTATTTATAAGAGGATATTCAACCTCTGACCTCCACGGATGTGTGTATAGAATAATCTTCAACCTCATTTGGCTTGTGTATTTGTAAAAGCAGAGTTTGATCTAAAAGAAAACAAGAAGAAAGAAGGAAAAGGTAAGTTCAAGGAAGATGAAGAAGTAAAAAAGAGAATCTAATTTTGAGCTTGGATTCTCACCGTTTGAAGTGGGATTTGCATCTACTAGGAGGCTGAAAATTGTTGGTCTGAAATAGAGGGTTTAAACTTTGCTTTGAACAAGGATCTTGAAGTTTGACTAAAGCTTGTGTGAAGGAGGAATCTTTAGAGGGTTGACTTGGGGCTTGTAGGAGGTCTTGACTTTGGTTTTTGGGTCTTGCTTTTCTCATTTGATTAGATTCTATAAGAAGAGAAGATATTATTTTGGCTTTTCCCCTTAGAGGGGTTTTTTCCTGCCTTGGAGCCTATATTTTGTGTCCTCTTTATAGTACGTTCTTAATAATTATTTGATGAAGAAAATTTAATAAAGAATATGAAGAAGCTAACTAAATTTCACAAGTAATTATTAAGGACAAGGAGAATTGTTTAAATATTTTCCCCACTAGATTATCCAACATTTCTTACAATTGTGATATAAAATACACTAATAGTGATAAGTGTGTTGAGAAGAAATTATTTTACATAGATTGTGAAGAGGATGAAGAAAAGGAAAAATAAACATCAAAAGAAGAAGATATACACCAAGAACTAACCCCAAGGATTGAAAAAGAAGAAATGAATCTAACCTTATCTTGTAATGCATTGGCAAGAATTACCACTCCTCAAACTCTCAAGATAGAAGGATATATCAAGAAGAAAAAGGTAATGGTGCTTATTGATTCAATAAGTGCCCATAATTTTATTCATTTTAAGATATCCAAGGCATTGAATTGCTTTTTATAACCAACACCAGAGTGTTAAGTGATCGTTGTAAATTGAGGAACCATAAATTTCTCAGGGAAGTGCCACAATATAAATCTAACCACGGAGGAATATGTGTTGATTATTCCAATGTTTTCCATTCCAATGGGTGGTGTTGATGTTATATTAAGAGTCAAATGGTTACAATCCTTAGGGATGATAGCTTTTAATTTTCAAGAAATTTTCTTGAAAAATTTATGGAAGGAAATAAAACTGAATGAAGGGGTACCACAGGGAAATCTCAAAAGATAATTAGCTCTAATGGCATGGAAAATATTTTGAAGAAGGAACAATGAGGGGTAATTGCGCAATTATGCTCACTATATGTTCAAACATTGAAGTCATTCATTTCTCCATACCTCCGAAGAATATGTGACAATCATTCCAAGGTATTTGAGACTCCCAAAGGTCTTCCACCTATTTGCAATCACAATCATGTTATTCATTTGAAAACTGAAGTTGTTCCTCCAAACATCATACCTTACATATATCCCTATTCCAAGAAGATTAAAATTGAATGTATGGTTGCAACAATGGTAGAGGTAGGTATAATTCAACCTAGCAAAAGTTCCTTTTCTTCTCCATTAGTATTGTTCCACAAGAAGGATGGATCACGGTGTATGTGTTCCACAAGAAGGATGGATCACGGTGTATGTGTTCAAATTATATAGAGCTCAATAAGATAAATATATCATTCTTGTCATTGGTGAATTGTTTAATAAACTACATGGAGCAATTTACTTCACCAAGCTAGATCTTCGCTCAATATATCATCAAATTAAAATGCAGACAAGAGACATTCCAAAAAAAATATTCAAAGCTCATGATGTCTTACTGATGCACCTTCCACATTTCAAGGTATGATGAATTCTATTTTCAAACCATTGCTTAGAAAATTTGTGTTAGTATTTTTTGATGATACCCTAAGATACAAAAAGTCTTGGAAAGATAATCTTCAACATGTTGACAAGGTGCTCAAACTATTAAAGGAGAAATAATTGTATGCAAAACCCTCCAAATGTTTCTATGGGGTACATGAAGTGGAATATTTGGGTCATGTTGTATCTCATTAGGGTATTAAGGTAGACCCTACAAAATTAAAATCATAAAAGAATGGAAAATCCCCACAACCTTAAGGAATATTTGAGGATTTCTCGGATTGACAAGGTATTATCGCAAGTTTGTTAAAAAATATGGGGAAATAACAACACCACTAACAATATTACTGAAGAAAGATGAATTTTTTGCACTCCATAAGCAACTAATGCCTTTGAGCATCTTAAAAATGCAATGTGTTGAACTCTGGTCTTAGCTACACCAGACTTCACAAAAACCCTTATTATGGAATGTGATGTCTCATGAAATGGAATTGGTGTTGTTTTAATGCAAGAAGGAAGACCCATTTCTTTTGAAAGACATCTAATCAAGGGAAAATATTTACATAAACCCATTTATGAGAAGGAAATGTTGGAAATACTACATGATCTGAAGAAATGGCATCCTTACCTAATGGGAAGACACTTCAAGGTAAAAAAAAATCATGATAGTCTTAAATATGTCTTGGAACAAATATTATCTTTAGAAGAGAAACAAAAATGGGTCACAAAGATGTTGGGTTATGACTTTGAAATCATCTACAAAAAAAGGAAGTGAAATGTTGTTACAAATGCACTCTCAAGAAAGGATGAGGATGTGGGAACATTGCTTTGTGTCATTTCTATTATCCAACCTGATTGGATTATTGAAGCAAGGGATGAATGGAATAATGATGAAGAGGTTTGGACACTCATTCAAAATTTACAGTAAGATCCTAGTGCATCAGATACATATATATGGAAAAATGAATCATTATGGTACAAAGATAACTTATATCTATGTAACCACTCCAACTCAAACAAAAGGTTCTTTTGGAATTGCACACCTCTCCTATAGGAGGGCACTCGGGATTTTTAAAAACTTTCCATGAGGTCAAGAAGAATTTTTTTGGGATGGTCATAAATATGATATTCAAAAGTTTGTGGTAGAATATTTGGTTTTTCAACAAAATAAAGTTGAGACAATTAAGACCCTGGGTCTTTTACACCATTAGCCATTCCAAGTTATCATTGGGAGGAAGTCTCAATGGATTTTATCACAAGTTTACCCAATTATGAAGGAAATAGTGTCATCATGGTGGTATTTGATAGACTTACGAGATATGAACACTTTTGTGCACTATCTCATCCTTTCAAAGCCAGTACAGTCGATACTTCATTTATGGAAACATTTCAAAAACTACATGGAAACCCAAAGATTATTGTAAGTGACAGAGATCCCATTTTCACGAGAATTCTTTGGACATAATTTTTTTTTGTCTTGGTACTCAATTTGATAGGAAAAATAATATAGTGAACACATTTTTGGGAGGATGTATTTGTTTATTTGAATCTGATAAACAAACACAATGGGTCAAGTGGTTACCTCTCGCAGAATGGTGGTATAACACACACTTCCATACCACAACAAAAATGACCTCATTTATGGTGCTTTATGGATATCATTCACCATCCATCACATCAACAACAAGTTCTCCAACTCTTAAAGGATAACTTGACTCTGGCACAAAATGAATGAAACAACAGGCATATCAACATCGTAGTGAAAGAAGTCTTGATGTGGGTGATTGACTATTTTTACAGCTACAAGCATACAAAAAAATTTCCCTCAAGCAAGCCAAGAAAGATAATAAATTATCACCCAATTACTATGGCCCTTACAAGGTATTGCAGAGGATTGGTACTATGGCATACAAATTGGATTTTCCTGTGTATTCGCTAGTACACCCAATTTTCCATGTTTCATGATTAAAGAAGGTTATATGTGACAAGCTCTCACTTAAAACTATATTGGAATGACTTGAAGGGGAAGACAAAATCATATTGGAACCTAAATCAATCACAAAAACAAGATTATGGAAACTATGGAATCGATCAATTTTAGAGTGTCTCATTAAATGGAAAACTTACCTGATAAGGATTCTACATGGGAGGATGAGTGTTTCATACAAAAGCATCCAGAACTACTCAAGTGTTGAGGAAAATACTTTTTTTAAGGAGAGGGAAACGTTAGTTCCCTATAATACTAATATAGCCCCCATATTTTTATTTTTGTGCACCATAGATTCCCCATATTGTTATTGTTGTGCCCCATAGAAACCAATTATAGTTATTGTAGAGCCCTTACTTTATTATTTTTATGTAGTCCTAATTATATTTTTACCCTTTAGACTCATATACATAACAAGGAGGTCTTGTCATTTGAATAATACAATAATTGTTCATTTATGTGATGCAAAAGGAGGTTTCCCCCTCAAATAGGCTTATTTTCAATTCATTGATATATTTTTTCTTCTGTTTTTCTTATCTGGTTACATAATAGTCCTAGGAGAAGAAATTTCTCCCCTATGATTATTCATCCAACCAACAACCCTATTATGATCCATGAATGGATTTGCCTCAAATATCTCCACCTATGTTGCAACTAGTGCTACCTCCCATCTAGCATGTTTATTGAAGGAATGTGGGTCATCTATTAGAATGTACACTAACCATTTTTATTATCATGTGCTTTTATTTAAGGTTATGGGTATACTAATATAGATCACATGTCAAGCTCAATGATTGAACACTCTATTATTGTACCCATTCCCATACTTCACCTAGGAGATTATCATTTTCCCCTAGTATCGCGTGAGAAAGGCACGCTGAAGACAGGTTGGGAATTGGCTAAATGTTGGCTCGATTTTGTCTGGATAAATGGGAGATAGTCACGAGAGTGTAGAAGATTCTTGTGAGAAAGAATGAATTGTATTATTTCATGATTCCTTGGTTCATTATACAATATAGATAGAGGGGTTTTGAGCAGCAAGCTTTTCCTAGGAAAAATATATGTGTTGTGGATTGATTTGCTTCTTTCTTTTACTTGGTCTGATTGTGCGATTGTGTTTAATTTCGATAGAATTAATTGTAGAAGGATTAAGTATTTTTCTCTAGTATATTGCATGATTAGATTGAATCCATTGGAATACATATGTTTGTATAATTTATACATGGTATCAGAGCACATGAAATCACTTTAGTGGAGAAGAAATTGAGTTTGTGTTGAATAGGATTCGAATTTTCAAAAGTATTCTTTGGTGCGACAGGCGGATCAAGATCAATATGTCTTTCAATGGCTTGAGATTGGAGTAGGCACTCGAGGGAAATTACAATTATATTGCATGGAAAGATGAGATGGAGGTTGTTCTGGAGGATAATGGGTTGAAATAATTCATTGATAATGACATTCCCAAACCCGTAGCAGCAGAGGTCGCTCTTCTTGATTCTTGGAAAAAGAAGGTTGAAAAGGCGAGGAGGATATTATTGAAGGGAGTACGAGACTACATTGTCTCAAGTCTCCATGGCAAAGAAACTCCATATGCAATTTGGAAGGCTTTGACAAATCTGTTTCAGAACAACAGCGACCAAAGGAAGTTGCCGCTGAAGGACAAGCTCAGGAAAATCAAGAATGAGGAGGGCGAGATGGTACCAACATACTTGGCGAAGTTCACTCAATGTCACAATGAGCTTGGAAGTGTTGGTGTGACCGTAGTAGATGATGACTTGGTGAGCCTAGAAATTCCAGTCCTTCCCAAGAGCTGGCATAGTTATCAGGACTTTGCCAATGGGAGGGAGAAGTTACCAGATTGGGAGCGATTTTGGTCGGATTTGGTACAAGAAGAATTCAAGTAGAATACCATGGATGGATCTTCATCCAATACTAATGACGAGGAAGATTGTGCCTTGGCCAGGCAAAGAAGGCCAAGGGAAAGAAATCCCAAGGTGATGAGGGAAATAAAGACTTATCCAAGATCAGATGCTTTCACTGTCACGAGCATGGGCAATATGCTACAAACTGTCCACGGAAGAAAAGAAAGGAGCCTGCAGTTGCAACAGGTGAAGCATTGGCTTCACATTTCGAGCTTGATTTTACTCTCATTGCATGCATGTCCAACACTGTAATGGGACGCATGTGGTGTTTAGACAGTGGTGCCTCGTTCCATATGACAAGGAATAAAGATATTTCCAGTGACTTGGAGGAGAAGGACCTCCAACAGAGCATAGAGTTTGGAGATGACAAGAGGTATAACGCTACCGAAATAGGTACAGTTACCTTTCAGAGGGAGAATGGCTCCCATCTCAGACTAGCATATGTTTTGTATGTTCCAGGCCTAAGGAAAAATCTTGTCTCCATAGCGGTATTGGAAGAACGTGGTTATGAAGTAATGTTTAGAAAAGGAAAAGTTTTCCTTAAACACATAGCCATGGGACAAGTGAAGCAGATCAGTGTAAGAGTCAAGAACCTGTATGCTCTCCAGGTTGAGGATGCATGCAAGGATTTGAGGAGCAAAGCAATGGTTAATGAATTGGTGGTTGAGAGGGAGAATTTATCTCTCAACATGCAGCCTCAGAAGCAGTCTCAGAATTTTGTGGAGCAACCACAATTGGAGAAGCAGAGAGGAGATCGAGTGGAAGAGTCCACTCAAGCAGAGACCTCCAGGAGGGGGAATTTTGAGCCAGAAGGGTAGAGGGAGTACATGCAGCTATACCTCCAGGTGTGAGGTGGTGCGATGTACAAAATTAATCCCAAGAAGAAATTGGGCAGGATTCATTGAGATGTTTTGTGTCATGGATCAAACTTGGCTATGAGGAGCCCATGGTACAACAGTAGCAGGAAGTATCAGTTATATTGATGTATTCAAATGTTAGGAGGACAACAATCAGAGTGACAAGTGTTGGATATTGGAGCGCAAATCAGAGTTGGCAGTAGTGCAGAGTGCATGGATGCAGATGTCAACAGTGAAGAGAGCCCAGTAGACATGTGCAGTAGCTAGCAATAGTCAGAGGACTCTGAAGGCATATGCATTATACTGATTCAATTTTTTGGAGGCTATTCAGTTTCATAAGTGTTGCATGCAAGAGTTGCATGTGCGAACAACACTAGAGAAGTGTTGCATGTGCGAACAACACTAAAGAAGTGTTGGATGCAAGAGTTGCATGTGCGCATGAAAGAACATTCCAAAGGTACCGGATCAGGGCAGATTGATTCCTTTCTTGTTGAGAGGGAGTGTTGAAATTTGCAACAAGAAACAATCAAATTGGCATCCAAAAAACATGACAACACACACACTAGTGTGTGACCACAAGTCATGTAGTGATGGCTCCTAGTGATACATGAGTGTGCAAGCCAATTTATTTAATAAATTGGAAATGTGTCTAATTTAATTATCCCTTAATTAAATTGGACAATAAATTGTAATCGTATCTCATAAACACTTGTAATAGTTAACTAAGTGTGATGGACTCAGTTAGCTCATGAATTTCGAGTTGAGGGTGGACGGTGAGGCATGCAGAGTGATTCTATGTGTTTTAGAGTTCAAGTTGCAGTCAGTGCATTAGTTTAATGCATGAGAAATCAGTTAACTCAATTAAGTGAGTTAAAATCAATTTAACTAGTTGTAATTGTTTGTTGCACTAGTGAGAGGTCAAGTGAGTTAAATCAGAATTAATTCACATGCAATGATCTGTCAAGTTACTAATGATTTACTATTAATAGTTTCATGCATGTCAGTTCTGATGAAGACCCAGTTGAGATAAGGGTTAAAGGGAAGTTGACTATTAATTGTATTTTTAGAAAACTACCTAGATGCAGTTAAAACACCACAGGATTTCCCATGATACTTTCAAAGTCAAGGAAGGATGAAATTTATAAAGAAAGGGATTGCATTCCTCATGAATTGCGTGAGAAAGGCAGGTTGAAGACATGTTGAGAATTGGCTAAGTGTTGGCCCGATTTTGTCTAGATCAGTGAGAGGCAGTTAGGAGAGTGCAACAGATTCTTCTGAGCAAGAATGCATTGTATTGTTTCATTATTCCTTGGTTCATTATACAATATAGATAGAGGGGTTTTGAGCAGCAAGCTCTCCCCAGGAAAAATATCTGTGTTTTGGATTGATTTGCTTCTTTCTTTTACTTGGTGTGATTATGCGATCGTGTTTAATTTCTGCAGAATTAATTGTAGAAGGATTCCATATTTTGCTCTAGTATATTGCATGATCATATTGAATCGATTGGAATACATATGTTTGTATAATTTCTACATCAGATTCTACTACACTTAATGATGAATTTAAATCATTGTAGATTCTAGAATGATGAATTTAAATCAATGTAGATTCTAGAATGATAAATGATGAACTTAAATCAATGTATACAATGTTTTACTATTTCTACCTCATTAAATCAATGTATGCATCGATGTATTTTGTTATTGAATTTTAGTTTAAATCATGTTTATGTTATCTATATACGTCAATGCCCCACCATCCTCCATAAATTTCCCTAAAATATTTGGTGGTACCCCCATGTTCCCCCTAAGTGTCTTCATGTTCTTCTCATTCTTGCATCTCCCCATCCCAAAAACTTGGTGAAACATTGGTATTTGGGGCTTTTGCACCCACATTTGAGGAAGCCTAAAAGATTAAATTATTTGATAGTTTGCGGAACATTGGATTTTGTTAATTCAAAGTTTCCCATCCTCATCCATGTTTCCATATGAATAATATTAACATGTGAATCAAAGTTAAACATCACTTTGGGAATCATAAATCCTTCAACTTTTAGGTCGAGTTGCGAGTCATAGTTGTCGTGAAGATTTTATTGGGTACTACTTGCCTCATTTTTTTTTACTTGTCCCTTGCTCTTCTTTGCATTATTTCAATATATTCACTAGTTATGATAGTCAAGCTACTAAATGTTCTTCTTTTAATAAATTAATGAATTTGTTTAAGATTGTATCATTTATTCTTTCTTGGTACTACCTTTATTGACATTCTTTTTGCTTTTCTTATTCTTATCCTTGGTTAAAGAATCCAAGTGCTTCTCTTACAATTTTTATTAATTTCTATGGATTAGGTTGTTGCTCCTGGAGAAAAAAACATTTCTTCTTTGATAAGTGAAGAATCACACCAAGGAAAACAAATAAAAGATCAAAATCATTTAACTATAATGCACATAGGCTCACACAATTTTCATTATCAATGGCATATATTTATACATGAGGAGATGTCTCTCATCTAATATCTCAATAATTTCATATAATCTCTCAACAATAACTCCATAAATCTCTCATCATCCATTTGACAAATATCTCACTAAAAACAACAACTTTAATAATTTAAAATGGATCATTATTCCAACATTTCTCCCCCATAATGATAATTTGGAAATATTCCAAGATCATCTTTGAATTTACATACCTTTTCCATAGATAGTGTTTTAGTGAAATTATCAACTACTTGTTCATATGTTCTATAGTAATTTATCTTGATTCTATACCAAATGAAGAATCACACTAGCAAAAACATATAACAAAGCAAAATCATTTAACTATAATGCACACAAGCTCACATAATTTTCATTATCAATAGCATATATTTATACATGAGGAGAGGTTTTCCATCTCCTATAATCTCTTAGTAATTTCCTATAATCTCTCAACAATCACTCCATAAATCTCTCATCACTCATTCCACAAATATCTCTAAAAATAGCAACTTTAATAATTTCAAATGGATCATAATTCCAACAATAAGTATTATTGGGAAACAAGTTTTTTCGTGTGATGGATCTTGAAGATAAAAAATTACTTTATATAACCTACAGGCCATGCCTTGAATACCCACAAACTAAAATAAAAAGGATGGTAGAAGAAAGCAGGAAAAATAGCCAACTTCCTCAACATTTTTGAACTCAAGAAGTTATAACTATTGTAGAATCGCTTTAAATTTTTATGCTTAAAACAATGCAATAATATTTATTATAAGAACCATGAACATAACAACATTGATATAATAGTATTTATTATAAAAACCATGAACCTAACAACTTTACTCATATAAGATAGCACTAGTGGCTTGGACAAATATATCTAGCTTACACAAATAAAAACCTATCGAGAGACTATTTTACATATTTCTAAAAATAAAACTCATCCAAATTCCCAAAATACCATTAAAATGAATAGATTGAAGGCGAAAAGATAAAACAAATAAAGGGAGAAAGACATAAACTATAACTATACTCAAGAACTCAAATCTTTAAGACTGTGAAAGTGTCTCATGTACTTCTTGATACGAAATGCCTTGACAAGCTAAGACTCACTGACCCCTTTTTCTTGGTTTTTCATTATTTTTTATACATTTCTCTAAAAATTGTTTTAGTTACAAGTCTGTAACTGCTTAATAAATAAATGAAATGCATTTACATAACTAATATGATGGCAAACATTTTTCTAAATCTGAATGTGTGTTGTGATTCCTTTTCGTAGCTAATACAAGTCCAAAGTTATTTGGATTTTCCCTCTTTAATTTACAAATTTGGTCGTCTACCTTAACCAAGGTCAAACCGGCCCAAATTTCACTTATACAACGTTAAAACCTTATCATAATAAACTCAAAAACATAATGTATACCCCACTTGTTTACTCTCATGAAGTAAAATTTAGGCCTGAATAAATAGAAATAGGGAGGGTCAATGACCCACTAAGGATGATTTGGCCTCTTTGGGGGTCCACAAGGAGTTCAATACAATTTATAACTTGAGTCCCAAACACATCCAAAGGGCCTAAGCAAACAAGAGGGAAAGGAGTCCCAAACACACATAAAACCCAAACAGATGGGGTCCATAATAGAGTTTGGCCTATTTGGGGATCTAGCCTTTGTTCAAGGGTACGACCTTCCAGGAGGCCTAAAGAAGTGAGAGGGCTCGAATAATCTTGGTTCCATTCCATATTGTCTTTAAGTTTTGGTTTTTGTGCTAGTTTGGCAAATAACAGCTTTGTGCCCTATCGACCTTCATTCAAACTTAAACCTTTTTCTGTGAACTTTTGACTTTGTCAATACTGAATTGCATTGCAATTGAGCAATAATTGATCGAAAATTGTTAATGGAACTTTTCTCGTTCATATATAAGTATAAATTGTTTGACTTAACACGCAACTCCCATATTAAACTTTGAATAAGGCGATGGTTGTTTGACTCGATATGATGATGACAAATTATATGAAAAAGTAAGATTGTTTTGCAAATATGTCTGCCTTCTTCACGCACTACAAGCTTTGGAAACATGGCTCCAAGAACCATGGAAATGGCAAGGGGCGCTACGAGCGATCCTTTTCCTTTGGGAACTAATTGAACACTTTTCTTGTTGACTCCCATATCCTGGCCATAACAGTCCAACAGAACTAATGAGAAGCCTCCTCTTGAGGATATTAGTGACAATATTAAACTCCATCTCTAGGCCTAATTTTTCCTTGTAATATGTTTGTTACAACATAGGGTACTAGTTTTCGTTGAACCTTTACAAGCTTAATTTGAGGCACTTTTGGTACATTATCTTCTCATTCTACTCTATACATTATGAGTCATTTAAATTATTGGAGTTGAGGATTTCATGTTTAAGCAAGCTTTGTAGGAGATGAATGGTTCTCCTATCTCACAATTTCTCTAGCATGATTTGACAATCTTCAAGGGAATGGTTTCTAACTCTTCAGATATCACAAAATTTCATATCGATTCTATCCTTCATAGGATAGTAAGGGCTTAATTGGCCTTTCTTTAAGTGCCAAATAAAACAATATACTTTGGGAGTTCTTCCTCAACCATGTCCTCCTTGTCCTTACCAATCATGGTATCCTTCTCTTCCTTGATAATATGATACTCCTCCTTGATAGTCACTACCTCTAGCTTAATAATTACCTCCTTTAGCTCCTTGGCCCCAGTTTTAGTTGGCTACTTGAGTGTGATAGACATTGTGGTAATTTAGCTTATTTTAACCATTGTGTTGGCACTATTGTGTGTTATGGATCTCTTCTTCACGGATGAGACATGATTATGCATTCTTCAAGTTGTTTGGATAGGCATTCGTGATGTCATTGATGATGAATTGGCATATTTCACGATAATATTATATTTGGACCCTTCTATATGTATTTGAATCTTGCCTTCAAAGGAAACAAATTCATTATTAACCTTAATTTATTTTTGTAATTGAGCTTCCATTTATTCCCTTTGTTTTTCTAAATCTTATGTATATTCACAAAGTGTCCAAGGTCACTTTCTAAGTCTCTCTAACATGCAACTTTCAACCTTTGGAGCCTTTTGGTATATTTAACAAATTGCTTATAATGGAATAAAAAAATAGAAAGGAAATGAAAGATAAATATGAAGAGCATAAGGAACTTGTGCACTTGATTAAGTCACAATCTATGCCTCCTTGATATATATGTGAGTGTAACTCTAATAGATCCTAAAGATTTAAAAAATAGATCCAATAAGGGAGAAGGATGCAATGCCCTATGGTCTAAAAAATATGGATGGTAACACATAGGAAATATCACAACCCACCATTCTAGCATTACCATCAATTAAATCCTATCCAATTAGCAAAAGTAAAATAATTATCATGATTGCCCAATACCTTGATGCATTTGATTTCAATTTATTAACTCTCGAACACCACCATTCTTCTAGGTTGGCAACAGGATAATTTATAGATACTTCCCAATGGAAAATTGCCACCCCATTTAGCTAATGTAAATGTCATCTTTGAAATTTTGAAATAATAATTTATTAAATTTCTTTTCTATATCAAACATCTTTTTTCTTCACCATACTTTGGACAACTACCTCTAAATTTGCATTTTTTTTTTCTTTATTGAAAATATTTTCTACATTTTATTAAATTATATACTTAATTTCATATTCTAAATTCAATAAATTAGAAATTTGCTTTGTTTTTTTCTAAATTCAATAAATATGGGTGGGCTTGGAGCTAAAAGTTATTAAATTATATACTTAATTTCATATTCTAATTTCAATAAATTAGAAATTAGTTTTTTTTTTTTTTGGATGAGCTTGGAGCTAAAAGGAACCAAATTCAGGTGAAGAGAAATATTTAAGTTGTAAGCTCTAACTAGTTAGAAGATGATTAATCATAACTATTCTATAATTTTAGAAGTCTTTTTGTGCATGTTTTTAAAAACAAGAAAAAAAATTTGAGTCCATTTTTTAGGGAACCCTTGCTTAGCTACCATATTGAAAAGCTTATGAAGGTGGGTAAGAATCAAAACTCCAATTTTCTCACGATTGTTTTATATTTATATATTATCTTCTTTTAGTTAGTGTTTTTCAATTGATTAGTTTAACATTTTAGGAACCAAGGGTGTACTCTTTTATACAACGATTTAAAATAGTATTTTTTTATACAAGTTGATAGAGTTTATGTAAAGATATGAGATAGGTCTTCTATATTACTTTCGTTTATTGTGGTATATAATTCCTTTTTAAGGTTTTTTAGAAAATATCCAATTTTATTTTTGTCAAAATTTAAGTGCTTTCCATTATTGAAATGACTTTATTTCTATCAAAATTCAAGTTCTTTTCATTATTAGATTTCCATTTATGAGATTTGAGATAGGTCTTCCATATTCCTTTTGGTTTATTGTGGTATATAGTTTTTTTTAGATTTTTTGAAAATATCCAATTTTATTTTTGCTAAACTTTAAGTGCTTTCCATTATTAAAATGACTTAATTTCTATCAAAATTCAAGTTCTTTTCATTATTAGGTTTCCATTTCCATATTCCTTTGATTTATTGTGGCATATAATTTTTTTAGAAAATATCCAATTTTATTTTTGTCAAAATTTAAGTTTTTTCCATTATTAAAATGACTTTATTTCTATCAAAATTCAAGTTCTTTTCATTATTAAATTTCCATTTATGAGATTTTGATATACCAATGAGTTTATTGTTAATATTTGTTATCTATGATTGAAATTAGGCTTTTGATCATTTAAAATGTCAAAATTAATAGCTTAGTTGTATAGAAAGATATCAAATATATTATAAACTGCCACATTAATGCCATGTCTATGAATATTGATGTTATGGTTAGATTTATACCTCTCAGTTAAACTAATAGATTATCAAACTTTGACAACTAAAAAATTAAACAATTCAGTAACAAACATAAAAATTGACATAAATACTCAAAATTTCTTTTGAATTTAGAAGCAAGATCCAAAACTTCATATAACCATATAGCATTTTTAAATATAGTTTACAATTGGTTTTAGATGACTTATTTTAATGTTATAAAATAACTCAAAAAAATATTTCTTCATCTTTCATATTAAAATTACTATAATTTAATTACATTATTTTTTAATATCTAATTTTTTTCTATTTCTTATAATTTAATCTTCGTTTTCTAATTCATAATTCTTAAAATTATTATTTTATTTTCGATTTATATTTAAATGTTATATTTAAATCTCATCTTCAAAATACATAAATGTGTCATTAACCTTTAATTCTATATAATGTTAATAATTCTGCATTAATCTACCTTGCTTTCTTTGAAGCGGACTAGAAATCTCAGGTCGGCTAAAAATATGACATCGGCCCAGAATCCAGTTCTCCACGCCACGCCCCCCACCCAAACTCGATATAAACTGCTCAATAGTATATACGAAGCGGATAATACGAACTGCTCAATAGTATATACGAAGCGGATAATACGAACTGCTCAATAATACACCAGCTCGGTTGCCCTCTCCTTTAATAGCGCTGTAGTATTCTGTTGAGATACAGAAGCCCGACTCCTCTCGTTCAATTTTATTTTGGTAATTTCTGTTCGTGCTATCTTCAGGAGGTCCAGGTTTCGATCCGCACTCCATCAGTTTTCTGCAACAATGCCTCCCTCTCTTAATAAGAAGAAAAATCCAGGGTCAACCACCCAGAAAAAGACAAAGACAGCGGCTAAGGCTCCCACCAAAATCTCCAAAACCCCACCCAAGTTCTCCGTTAGTTCTACCCCATCGAAGTCAGAGCCTGAGGCACAGGGGAAGCCTTCTCCCATCGTTGAAACTCTCAATGTCAGAGAGAAAGCCGTGGAGTCATCTAAAGATTTGAACGAGTCCCAGACGCAAAAAGAAAATCCCGTAGTAGATGCCAATGAGGAGGACAAAGAATCCACCAAGGATGCTGATAAGCCCTCTGCTGAAGGTAGCGAAGAGGGCGGCAAGGGAATAGACTCAGAGAACATTAAGGAAATCGATACTGTAATGCAGGAAGCACATGATAATGAGTATAAAGAACACCACGATGAGCTGGCTAGAAATAATGCGGTCATTGGTGACCAGACCCAGGTAAATGAGGAGGAGGGTGTGGAGGAACATGACATGGAAATACCCACCACGGTGAAGGAGCAGGAGGAGGGTGTGGAGGAGGAACAAGACACGGAAATACCCACCACGGTGAAGGAGCAGGAGCGGATAAAGCAGAAAGAGTTTGAAGTGTTCGTAGGTGGGCTTGATAAAGACGCGGATGAAGAGGATCTGAAGAAGGTGTTTAGTGAGATTGGTGAAGTTGTTGAGATCAGATTGCCAAAGAATTCTCGGACTCAGAAGAATAAGAGCTTTGCATTTGTTCGTTTCGCGAGTGTGGAGCAAGCCAAAAAGGCAGTGGCAGAGCTCAAGAATCCACAGGTGAGAGGGAAGCAATGCGGAGTTGCAAGAACCCAAGATAGTGAAACTCTTCATGTACGAAATATTTGTAAATCATGGACAAAAGAGGCCCTTCAACAGAAATTGACAGAATATGGAATACACAATGCTGAGGAAATAACTTTAATGGAAGATCCAGAACAAGAAGGGACAAATAGGGGGTTTGCATTTCTGGAGTTCCCTACTCATCTGGAGGCTACCAATGCCCTCATTCGCTTGCAGAAGCCAGACGTTTTCTTTGGTACTGATGTTTTTGCAAAGGTTGCATTTGCCAAATCTGCCATTGAGCCGGACGAGGAAGTTATGGCGAAGGTAAAGTCTGTTTTTGTGGATGGATTGCCGCCTTCTTGGGATGAAGAGCGAGTTCTGGAGAAATTTAAAGCTTATGGTGAAATTGAAGAAGTGGAATTGGCACGAAACATGCCGGCAGCCAAGCGTAAAGATTTTGGGTTTATTTCTTTCCGAACTCGTGAAGCGGCACTGGCTTGCATTGAAGGAGTAAATAAGAATGAGGTAAATGAAGAAGAAGAAGATAAAAAGGTTACTCTGAAAGCTACTCTTCGGAAACCTCAGCAAAAGGGACGATCAGTTAAGGCTGGGGTTCGTACTGCACGATACGGTAGCGTGCCATGGGTTCATAGGGGAAGGGGCTTTTTAGATGGAAGGCGTCAACATTTTGGAAGGGCCTATGATAGGCGACCATCCGGTTCTGGTTCTGCTTATATAGGGAGTGCTGGGAGGAATTATAGAGAAGATGGCCATTATCTCTCTAGGCGAGCTCTACCTTCAGCTAGATCCCATGAAACAGCTACTAGACTATCTTCATACCAAGGCGATTATGGATATCGTGGGGTTGGATATTCTGAGAGCATGCTTCCACGCAGGCCTCCATATCCTGAGAATAGCAACAGTACTTATCGCATGAATGGAATGCCATCAGACTTATATCATTATGGAGATGTTGATGATTATGCAGGAGTATCATGTGGGTCCAAGCGCCCATATTCAGTTGTCAATAACGATCTTCCTACTCGGCATTCCAGGAGTCGTCTGGATTATGAAGTAGGTGCTCCAGATTCACGTTACGAAAGAGTGTCCAGGGTAGGCCAAGATTCACAATTAGGTTATGGTGCAGGCAACAGAACAACTGGTGCAATTTATTCAAGTGATTACCTAACCAGGGGCAATGGTGTTCGAGGTGGACCACATCCATATGCAGGTTATGGACAAGGCAATAGCTCAGCCTCATATTATTGAAAATTTAGATATAGACTGAGATGCAACAAAGTAGAATAGATTTATTATTTCGAGTGTAATTGTCTTGGTTAATTTTATTAAAGTAAGTGTTACATTCTTTATTTAGTGGTTTCTTTATAAAACAAAAAGGGCATCCATGATGTTTTGGAAAATTTATATACTTTGAAATCATGCAACACTTGAAGGTCATTTCCCCTTACCATTCATTGATCAAGTCCTAGATTCAAAAGGCCTAACAATCAGAGATTTCTTCTTGTCCTTATAATTCACATTCAAATCAGAGTCCTAGGAAGTATTATATCTGTGTTATAAAAAAAAATCTCCTTCAAAGACCTCTACAAGTTGAATTTCTCTTTACAACACAAAAGTAATTTCCTTGTTATTTAAAGATTGAAAATTAAATTTTCTTCTTTAAAAATAGATTCATTACCTTTACCATGAGATTATTCACCGTTGAAGGTTATTTAAATTGGTACAGAGACCAAAACAAGAAATAACACACCAATCCAAACTTGAGTATGGGAAGCAGAATTGAGCCCACAAGATTTCAAATCGAAAATTGGAATAAGGAGACTATAGAGAAACTCTATCAAGCAAGCTTATTAGAATTTATTACGAAGTTTAATGGGCATAATGCAAAAGTGACAGAGATGTTTGTGTCTAACCTTGATAATGAGAAAACCATGGTAGGAGTTATTATTATTCCAATCATACCATAATACATTTCTCAAGCCCAAATATATCAATGACAGGAGAAGAATATTATAAAGGGAAACATTTTAAAGAGAAGGGATGGAACTAATTCTTAGAAAAGAAAAGGAAAGGAACATTTGAAAAAACCAAAGGGATTCCAAGGGAGTGGTTGAGAGAACCATGGGCAGAATTGGTTCTTATTATTCAGAAACAATTCACCTATGATGGGAGGTATAACATAATACATCTATATCATATCAATTTCCTCCAAGATATAAAAGGTGATTGTAAATTAAACCTCCCTTATTTTAGTTTCTATAAGTTTAGTGAAAATGGTTGAAGGAGTGAAAATAAAAATTGGAAGCAAAGAAATCGACTACTTCCATAAAGGGTTAATAAGAAGCCTTATTGAATATCAGTTGAAAAACATAGGTGAGACATGGGAAACTTTCTTGGAAAAGAATCATTTTGTAGAATTTCAAGGGGAGGAAGAACCAATTAGAAATGAAGAAGCACTTGCACATTTTCATCTTTCTAGAGATGTTATGCAATCACCATTATATCCAAGAACCAAATCCAAAAAGAAGCAAGAGGGAATAACCAATGAGAGCGAGAGATATTTTATATCTTACCCAAAGAATTCAAGGAAGAAGGGGATAGAAGAGCCTTCTATGGGAGACAAATACATTGATGTTCAAATATTAGAAGAAATGAATCTTAGTACACAACAATCACATCATGAGATCATTGAAGAGTTAGAAAGGGAAGCCCAAGAAAAGCTTAGAGAGCTAGAACAAGATTCTAATCTTGAAGGTTCTTGGATTTATGGATCATCATCCTATTCATCTACAAAGAATATCAAAGAAGTATCTGAAGAGGTTCATGGTGAACCATCAAAGACTCAAAAAGAAGAGAATGCAAAGAATATCCAAGGAGTTTCCAAAGAGATTCATGATTAGGAACATGCTAAGAATATGAAAGAGTTAAACACAAAGATATAGGTAAATGAAAACATGGAAAGACATCTAAAGAGTGAAAATAAAATGTACAAGGAGAAAAGAAAAAAAAGGATTGCAAAAGAAAACAAGAGGTTGAAGAAGAAAATGAAAAAACTAGAAACACATAATATCCTCATCTCAAAACAAGCATACAAGTGGTTAAAAGAGAAGAAATATTGGCAGTTCAAATATGAGAAACATAAGGTGAAGAGTGTAGTCTACAAGGCCGAAGAAAAAGGACAAGAAGGCATTGATATACTTTTGCAAGAAACTTAGTTAGAAGCTTTCTCATCAGGAGGTAGGTCCACAGGAAGAACAACAGGGAAATCAACATGTAGAGGCAATAGATCCAAGAGACAAAGACAAGCACGAGGACATTCTTGTGGATCAACAAGGGGGATATGTTGGCCCTCAATTTTGACTCTTTTTCACCATGCATATTCCAATTTACTATCATCCTTTACCATCATATCATGGTCATATTTGTCATATTTTTTCCTCTTTTTCACTTTAAGGTAAAATAATTGTGTCTTTTAATTTTTGGAATTTTTAGTAAAAAATATTTTTGGCATAAACAAAGTTTCCCGTAATGGCTCCATTGAAGTCGTATGTGCAAGACACCTGGGAGAAAAATGAAGATATATTTGAGAAGTACAGGAACCAAACATGGACACACTCCTATTGGCATACTCCAAATGCGTCAAAACATGTCCGGTCAAAGTTGGTTAAACTTGACCAATCACTCAGAAAATCCCCTGATTTAGGGGCAATTTTGTGATTTTGTAGAATATTTCCAAATTTTGTGCAACAAAAGGATGAGTTAGACCCTACTAAGTGGAATAGGACTCTTGCTGGTTGTTACAACCATTATATTTGATTTTTTATACTTTTTTCCTATTTAAACATAGATATTCAACAACTATCAACAATGCTATTATTATCATTGTGATTACTCTATTTATGAATATATTTGAAGGCTTGTTCTATATTTCTTATGCTTCATTGTTGTGGGATTTGAATGGTGAATTTCTATAGCTAATTGTTTTAGAGTTGTACCAAGCAAAGGTGGAGGGGCCCCATTCTAGCTAAGTACACTATTTTGTTCGTTAATGTGCATAATTGTGAATAAATAGTATTTTAAGTTTTATGTATATTTCCATTATAATTTCTTGTGAATATTTTATATATAAAATTGTTATCATGTCATGACCATTCAGATTTTGGAAGTGATATCATTTTAGTGACTAGTTTGGATAAGGAAGGACAATCTAGGCCTCCAAGTTGGAGCCTTTTTCATGTGAACTAAGAATTGAACTGAATTTCTATCTATGCATTCATCCTTTCTTTCTTTCTTAAAAAAAGTGTTACGCTTTATGGTGAACTTGGTTTTGTTGAAAAGGAAATCAATAGGAAGGAAAATAGGGATCTCTAAGTTAAGAGCGTCTTCCTTGTTGACTATGTTTCAATCATTCAATTGTTCATGCTTATAGATTAGATTTCTCTGATTTGCAGTATTTTTATATTTTTAATATGAATTTCCATTATCTTCATATAAACAACTACTTCCTACACTGGCTTAATATAAGATCCATATACTTTGGTGTGCTTCTAATTTTAGCAACCCAGATTAATAATTAAAACAGATATTGTTGGGTGTGGAGCTTGATTATCTTGTTTATTTTGTATCACAACGTTGGACCCCTATACCTTAATGGGGCGGCAACGCTACCTGGGGGGTCCAGGGGGGGGGCTGCGACTTTATGGAGCCCCCCCTAGCGGGGGGTTTCAGGGGTAGCACCCCCAAAGCTAAAAACAAATGTAAAATTGCCTTGTAAAAATATAGTAATTTCTAGTCAATCTAGGTCGTTCATTAGGTAGATGATCTGACGGTAGAAGTTATGTTTAGTTTAGGGTTTTTTGCCCCAGAAGGCAACCCCTCGCTTGTATGAGGGTATTGTATTGCGGATGTGTATTGTATGTGTATTCTCAGAGCGAGACACAAATAGGGAGACTGTGAGAGAGAACAAAGGATATTATAGCAGATCTGTTGTAGGTTGTGTCTCTTCATTTTGCTGGATAATAAAAAGGAAGGATATGCTGTTTGGGGTGGATGTAGCCCAAATTGGGTGAACCACGTATATCTTTGTCTCTCTGGTTTTATGTGTTTTGTGTGTTTTTTTTTTCCGCATATTTTATGTTTCACATTGCTCTGTAATATATAATTTTCTAACAACTGGTATCATAGACGAAGCTCTATTTGGCTGATAAAATCGCAGGAAAGAAGGGTTCCTAGTTCAGGTGGGAGCAATGGCGGAAGATCGTAAATTTAGGGTCGAGAAATTTAATGGCCAAAACTTCCCGTTGTGGAATATGCAGATGGAAGATTATCTGTATCAAAAAGATTTGTACCTACCATTTAGCAGTAAAATAAAGAAGCTGATGACTATGACAGATGCAGAATGGGAGATTCTTGATAGAAAGACATTTGGAACATTATGGTTGTGCCTCGCGATGTCGGTAGCCTTCAATATTTCGAAGGAAACAACAATAGAGGGTTTGATTAAGGCGTTGGCCAAACTATATGAAAAATCCTCGGCCTCAAACAAGGTATTTATTATGAAACGTTTATTTAATATGAAGATGTCGAAAGGTGGATCTGTTGCAGACTATTTAAATGATTTTAATATAGTTACCAGTTAGTTAAGTTCTGTAGGGGTAAAATTTTATGATGAAGTTAGAGCTCTGTTATTTTTGTGCTCATTGCCAAAAATTTGGAATGGTTTAGTTATGGCCATTATTAACTCTGTCTCTGGATCTAGTACTTTAAAGTTTGATGATGTTTTCGGTTCTATCCTTAGCGAGGAAATGCGACGGAAAAGATCTGGTGAGACATCGGGTAATGCTTTGAGTGCAGAGTTTAGGGGAAGAAGAATTGAAAGAGGAAAGAGCTCAGGATATCGCAGTAAATCAAGGAAAGGCAGATCCAAGTCTAGATCAGGGATAGTGTGCTGAAAATGTGGAAAGAAAGGACACCTAAAGAAATACTGTAGATCTCGGAAGGGAAAAGAAGGACACGCACAAAAAGAAAACAATCATGAAGCAAATGTGACAGGTGATGTGTTACAAGATGCTTTTATTCTTTCTTTCGAAAATGTTACTAATTCCTAGGTAGTAGATTCAGGGGCCTCATTCCATGCCACACCTGATAAGAAATATTTTCATGACTATGTTCAAGGAGATTTTGGACAAGTCCGTTTGGGTGAAGATAAACACTGTAAAATTTTTGGAATGCGTAAGGTTCTTGTAAAACAACAGAATGGAAACCAATGGCTATTAAAGGAGGTAAGGCATGTTCTAGATCTGAAGAAAAATTTTATTTCAACAAGGAAGTTAGGCAGTGAAGGTTGTGTGACAACTTTCACAGATAAAACTTGGAAGGTCACCAAAGGAGCCTTGGTAATAGCAAAAGGCGAAAAGGTTGGTACATTGTATTTATGCAATGGTATTTATAACTCTGTTAATGCTTTAAATTCCAAAGGAGAAGATGCAGCATTATGGCATCATAGGCTCGGACACATGAGTGAGAAGGGGATGAAGATTCTCCACTCAAAGAATTTGTTGCCGGGTTTGAAGAATATTGATTTCGATTTCTATGAGAATTTCATTTATGGAAAATAGAAGAGAGTCAGATTTCTTAGAGTTGGGAAAGAAAAGAAGAGCGAAAAATTAGAGCTTGTGCATACAGATGTATGGGGACCTGCTCAGGTATCATATCTCAGTGGCTCTCATTATTATGTTACTTTTATTGATGATGCAACTAGAAAAAATTGGATTTATTGTATTCAGAATAAATATGATGTATTTGATAATTTCAAGAAATGGAAATCTTTGGTTGAGATTGAGACATGAAATAAGTTGAAGTGTCTCAGATCAGACAATGGAGGTGAATATTGCATAAAAGAGTTTGATAGGTACTATTCAGAGCATGGAATTCGCAGAGAGAAGACAATTCCAAGAACACCACAAGAAAATGGTGTGTCAGAAAGGATGAACAGAACAATCATGGAGCGTGCAAGGTGCATGAGATTGCATGCATGATTGCCTTTACAATTTTGGGCAGAGGCTGTAGATATTGCTATTTATCTAATAAATAGAGGGCCTTCAAGTTCCTTGGATGGTGGTATTCTAGAGGAAGCATGGACAGGTAAAAAGGTAAACTGCTATTTTTTAAAGCCTTTTGGTTGTGAGGCCTTTGTCCATATTAATAAAGAAAACATAAGAAAGCTTGAGGAAAAATCAAAGAAATGTACCTTTATTGGATACGGTGTTAATGATTTTGGTTATTGCTTATATGATTATGAAAATCAAAAAATAATTATGAGCAGAGATGTAATATTCAATGAAAAGGTCTTGTATAAGAATCAGTTGCAGGAAAATAAACAGGAAAAATAAAATAAAGAATATACAGTTCTTGATGAGATCACAGAAAAGGTAAAGGTGCCTAAAAATAATAATAATCAACAGCCATAGCAATAACAACCACAACAGCAAAAGGAACCTCAAACACTTGAAAGTGGTGTTAGAAGATCTACCAGGATAAGTAGACCCCCTAAACGATACTCTCCTTCATTATATTATTTATTGTTGACTAATTATGGTGAACCCAAATGTTATGAAGAAGAAATGCAAGTTGAAACCAGGAAGAAGTGGGAGCTAGCCATGGAAGAAGAGATGGACTCCTTAATACATAACCAGACTTGGTACTTAGTCAGGTTTCCTGCAAGAAAAACAACATTGCATAATAAATGGGTTTACAGGCTTAAGGAAGAAGATGGAGGAAAACATAGGTACAAAGCTAGACTTGTGGTGAAGGGGTTTGCACAGAAGAAAGGTATTTATTTTGATGAAATATTTTCTCCTGTTGTTAAGATGACTTCAATTAGAACTATTTTAAGTCTTGTAGCAGTGGAAGATTTGAATCTTGAATAGTTAGATGTAAAGACAACATTTCTCCATGGAGATTTGGAGGAAGAGATATATATGCAGCAACCAAAAGGATATGAGGTCAAGGGGAAAGAAAAATTAGTGTGCAGGCTAAAGAAGAGCTTGTATGGCTTAAAATAGGCTCCAAGGTAGTGGTATCTAAAATTTGACAAGTTTATGTCTGAACAAGGTTATACTAGATGTCACTCTAATAATTGTGTTTATCTAAAAAAGAAAAATGATGGAAGCTATATTAAATTTTTATTGTATGTAGATGAAATGCTTGTTACAGGGTCTAATAAGCAGGAAATAAATGTGCTCAAAAGAATTGGAAAATTCATTTGTAATGAAGAATTTGGGAGCTGCAAAATAAATCCTTGGTATGAGAATAACTAGAGACAGGAAAAATCGCAAATTAACACTGTCTCAAAATGAGTACATACAAAAGGTGTTGAAAAGATTTAATATGCAAAATTCAAAACCAGTTAGTACACCTTTTGCTAGCCATTTCAAACTTAGTAAGGAGATGTGCCCCAAGACCCAAGAATAAATGGATTATATGTCTAAAGTTCCATATGCATCAGTTGTTGGAAGCTTAATGTATGCAATGGCCTGCACAAGGCCTGATATTTCACATGCAATGGGAGTTGTAAGCAGGTACATGAACAATCCAGGAAAAGAACATTGGATGGCAGTGAAATGGATTCTCAGATATTTGAGAGGTACCAAAAATCAAGAATTATGCTTTGGTGGTTAAAACATTGCTCTACAGGGATATGTTGATGTAGATATGGCAGGTGACAGAGATAACAGGAGGAGCACTACAGGATATGTATTTACTGTAGGTGGAACAGCTGTCAGTTGGGTTTCAAAAATCCGAAGTGTTGCTGCACTTTCAACAACAAAAGCAGAGCATGTTGCTGCTACAGAGGCTAGTAAAGAAATGATTTGGTTACAATGGTTTATGGATGAATTGGGTAAGAAGCATGATATGGCAACGTTATACAACGATAGCCAAAGTGCCATTCATCTTGCAAAGAACTCAACATTTCATTCCCGGACTAAACACATACAGCTCAAGTACCATTTCATACGGTCAGTATTGGAAGATGGACAGTTGAAGCTGGAAAAGATATATACTAGCCAGAATCCTGCAGATATCCTAATAAAAGTTGTAACCAGGGAGAAACTGAGAATATGCTCAATTTCAATTGGCCTTCAAGAATGATGATGAAGATGAGAAACAGCCAGGTCCAAAGTTGAGTCATTGTCCAAAAAATGAAGCAGCGATGGAGTTGCTATAATCAGTCTCCAAGTGGGAGATTGTTGGGTGTGGAGCCTGATTATCTTGTTTATTTTGTATCACAGCATTAGACCCCTATAAATGCTACCTGGGGGGTCTAGGGGGGGTGGCTGCGAATTTATGGAGGCCCCCCCCCCTGGCGAGGGGTTTCAGGGGCAGCACCCCCGAAGCTAAAAACAGATGTAAAATTACCTTGTAAAAATATAGTAATTTCTAGTCAATTTGGGCCGTTCATTAGGCAGATGATCTGACAATAGAAGTTATGTTTAGTTTAGGGTTTTTTTCCCTAGAAGGCAACCCCTTGCTTGTATGAGGGTATTGTATTGCGACTGTGTATTGTATGTGTATTCTCAAAGCAAGAAATAGATAGGGAGACTGTGAGAGAGAAAAAATGATATTACAATGGATTTGCAGTAGGTTGTGTCTCTTCATTTTGCTGGTAATAGAAAGGAAGGACTGGCCGTTCGGGGTGGACGTAGCCCAAACTGGGTGAACCACGTATATCTATGTCTCTCTAGTTTTATGTGTTTTGTGTGCTTATGTTTTTTCGTATATTTTGTGTTTCACATTGCTCTGTAATATATAATTTTCTAACAGATGCTCTAATTCAACTCCATAAATTAGACTGACACCCATTATCTGTTGCATACATACGTCTTTTCCCAAGTCCAAATGAACAAAAAAAGCCTTCTTGTGAAAAAATTGTTTAGGGATTATCTTCCCTGATATTGAAATAATTCTCTTTTGGCCCTACATTGAGCCCTTAGTCGAATAATGGGGCCTTGTCCTTCTATATTTGAGCAGAGCTTCACAACATTCATCAACATAGCCTCCACACAATTATTTTCCCTCTTCAGTGACCAAAGGGGATATACTAGATAACGTTGGATCTTAACTGGAAAGAGTATATTAAGTAAAACCTAGATGTAAATCCTCCCAAATCCTCACAGGTCTGACTTTGGTAAAAGAGATGTTGGACGAAAGTAAATTAGACCAGTGTTAAACCCTACCAGAGCCTCAATCTTCTGGATGAGTCAAGTCATGAGAAGCAGACTAAGCACTTTATTAGGGAAGATAAAGGAACCTATCTTTTTTGGTATACCTTTAGGTGTCTCACCATGTAAAACTATTGTCCCACATCAAAGAAATAAGGATGTTATCAACCGAGACCACAAATTTTCCCAGACGATATATTTCTTGTCGACATTCGGTAATTTGTTTTCTTTAAAAAATCAAAATGTTGGAGTGTTTGAATCAATTTTTAAATGGTGGAAATGGATTTAACTCCATTAAGAATCCCTGGGGAACCCAAAATCATGAATTTTGGCAGCTGTAACCCAAATTTTCAAAAATTTATGTCGTATTTTTTTCATAATCTTACCGGAATTTCTGTTATTTTCCAGGCTAATTTGTGGGCTCTTTAAACTATGCTAGAAAGAAGTGTTGGCATTTCGATTCATTATGACATCAAGTGAGATCGTATTTTCAAGGATGTCAGGGAGATCACTAATGCAAAAAGGGGGTTTCAATAGTCAACTGCGTAGTCTAAAGAGCTCACAATTCTTCCCAAAAAATAATATGAATTTGGGTATGATTTTGAGAAAATCCAACAATATTTTTTAAAAATATCGATTACAGCTATCAAGCCTAAATATTTACGATACCATAGGGGTTATTTATGGTGATGAACCCATTTTTTCCTTCAAAAAACTGACTTAAGTACTTCCACATTCATATTTCTTGAAAAAAAACTTATTGGATTTCGACGAAAAATTCATCTTCCGGGTGAAATTGTAGCCTCGGTAGACAATGCCGCAGTAAACTACCTTATTGCATGCCATAATTGTCACACATCACCATCAAATCCCTACATCATTTAGACATCACCATCAAGTCCCACCATTTCCTTAAGAAATTCCCTTCCGCATTTTAATACAAAATTTAAACCTATTCTAAGCTCTCCTAACTTTCCAAACTAGTTAAAAGATAAAAAAGGTTGTATGAACTTAAAAAACAAAATAAATAAACAAAAGGATCCTTCTCAACACTCTACTTGAGTTTCACCACCATTCCTTTAATTGTGGGCACCTTTCCAGTGTTGTGTTGAGTTCTCAACACACACATTCCCATGTTTGGGTGCATCATTAGTTTTTCAAATTTTGGTCCTTTAACCCTAATAATTTTTTAAGTAATTTTAGAATTATGGAGGCCTTATAAATTTGAGTTTATTTTGTGGGTGGTTTCAAAGCATGTTATTTTGAATCATCATTTTATTCACTTTTCATTATTTGATGGCATAATCTTGGCTTTGAATGTTTACTTTAGTTTTGATTCAAGAGTTATTTTCCTAATTACATTAATTCTTTACTTGCTTGAAGGTTGATATAATGATTGATTGAGCCCTAAATAAGTCAGGTATTTGAATACAATTAATTCATTCCAATGCAAATATGAGTCTATTATTCAAAGCCTTGATTATTTCGTACTTTTGGAGGATTGGGAAATTTCTTTTATTTTTCTTTGAGTAATAAAGGATCCTTGAGCTAACCCATTGCATGAGGCGTGGACACATTTTTTTTTTGTGTGGGGCTTATTCCTTACCAACTCAGATGTTTAAATATCATGGGGAGGGGTTGAGGGTGGGAATCATCTATGGGGGTGAAAATTGGGCATCTAGGCTTAATCGAGCTTCATACAATATTGATGACAACATCTTGTAGTTGTAAAAAAAAATTTCCATTGAGGCTAGTGCCTAACCTAACTTGGAACATATAGGGGAAAATGGTCCTTGAGCTAACCATACATATTCATTCTTCCTTTTATTCCTATAATTACTCTTATTGGTCTTCATCAACTTGCATCCCAAATAGATTTTTAAGGCTATCCATCTAGAGCCCTAAGGTTATGTTTTTAGGATTTGGGGTAGTGTTCATTTTTTCTATTGTGAATGCTAATGAATTACCCAAGAAATAATCAAATCAAAATCTTTTGAACTTTATGTCTACATAATGCAAGCTTGTTGTACTTCCAAATTATTTTCATGAAGCTAGATTGATTTGAATTTCATTCAACCATTTAGATTTCTATGGGATGACATTGAGTGTTCAAATTTATCTTAGGGTATCTTTGAATACCTTAATTCAATTGTATAGTCTGAGCACTTTTATTGCATGAGTTATTAGAATTTCCCAATTTAAATGTAGAAAATCCACGTAGATTCAAACTGCTAATTGTAATATGCTAGACTTGAGTCTAGTATACCAATTGCGGAAAACCAATTACAATCGTGAAATCACAAAGCATAAAATAGAAAGAATCTAAATCACACATTACACAATGATTTCCTGGGGAAAGCCTCAGCTAAAAACCCCACTATCTGTATATTGCATTAGTCATAAAATATGAGAAGATTACAATGATTTTCTCCAACCTGAGAAATATCTGCACTATCTCTATCTATTTCATTGCTTCCTAGACAAACGTAGGTCAATACTTAACCAATTTTCTGCTTGCCTAGATCCCTATTTCCTTGCATTGTTTCCTTGGGTAATTATCACATATTAATTAGCGAAATTCTCCATTGGAATTGTGCAATACATCACATTCCTTCCTCCGACCGCATGCACCACATGTACAATTTGGATGATTAATGATTATACAACTGATAGTACACTACCCTTGAAATAAAATCTCCACTTGGTATTTCTATGACTTGACATGCATGATTTATTTATGGCTGATTTATCAATTATCCAATTGATCACTGCATGTCATTCAAGTTCAAGTTCCACACTTTGACCTTTCACTATTTCCTCCATCAGTTGGAACTACTTAAATTGAATTTAACTCATATAAACTGAGTTAATTAATTACAACTGAAAATAAGCTCAACCAGGGCTCCTATTTTGTAGGAGCCACTCTACATGACTCAAGGTAGATCCTCAAATCGAATTAAATGAACCAAATAAGTCAAACTTAGTTAACTCATAAAAGTTTTCATGTGACGTGGAATTATAATTTTATTCTAATTTAATTCAAGGGAAAATTAAATTAGAATCTTTCTTGGTGCCATTTTCAACACTCTCTATTAGCAAGAAAGGGATTATCTGATACCCCGATCCTGCCTCTATGAAACTAAAAATTTCCTCTTGAGAGTGCCTTCATCAAGATGTCCACATCTTGTTCTTATGTAGGAATGTATTCTAGCATCATGATTCACCTCTGCGCATAATTTTTGAGATGGTGATATCAGATATTGATATTCTTGGATTTATCATGACAAACTAGATTAACTGGGAGTTTGATGCAACTCTATTTGTCATAGTAAATCACCGTAGAATATATTTGTTGACCAAACGACCTAAAAAGGATCTTCCTCATCCAGATAGCCTCACAAGCTGCTTGACTAGAAGCCATGTACTCTGCTTCTCCTAAACTGAGTGCAACTGATCTATACTTCCTGATGTACCAAGAAACTACTGCTGACCCAATACTGAAGATTTCGCCTTATGTGCTCTTCCTGTCTTATGGATTCTCTACCCAATATGCATATCTGAAGCATTGCAACTTCAATCCCTTTTTCCATCTGTACCCAATACCAAAATGAATGGTGCCTCTGAGGTATCTTAACACATGTTTGGCTGCCTTCCAATAGATCTTCGTTAGATTAACCATTTCTTGACTAAGTTTGTTAACCGCATAACACATGTCCAGTCGTGTGTTCGCCAAGTACATAATTGAACCCACATGCTTCCTGTAAATGGTAACTTCTACCACTTCTCCTGAAGTAACATCTTCCTTCCTCCAATTCCCTTCTAGAGGACTCTCCCTGAGTTTGCTTCTCTCCATGTGAAACTTATTCAATATCCCATTGGCATACTTACCCTGAGAGACAAACAGTTCCCCATATCTTTGCCAAATTTCAAAACAAAGGAATAATGCAATAGCCCCATGTATTTCATCTCGGATTATATTTCCAGATATTATTTTCAATATTTTATCATCTTCTCATCACCTGCTAGAATTAATTCATCGATGTACAAAATATAATCAATAATTTACCTTCAATCACAATATGGTAAATTTTTGCATCTGCTTCACTTTTGGTGAAGCCCAACCTGGTGAAATAATTTTCGATCCTGGTGTACCAAGCATGAGGTGTTTGTTTCATTCCATACAATTCTCTCTTGATTATGCACACATGCGAATCTATGTCGAAGTTCTCAAATCCTTCCAACTTCTCTATCTACACCTCTTCCTCAATCACTCCGTTGAGGAAAGTTATCTTTACATCCATCTGATGTATTTTCCATCCCATCTGTGATGAAACTACAAGAATAGATATGATTGAAGAGTACCTTGATATTGGCTCAAAGGTCTCCTCATAATCTATTCCCTCTACCTGAGTGAACCCATTGGCCACAAATTTGGCCTTGTGTTTCTCGACACTCCCATATGCTGCTTTCTTCACCTTGTAGATCCACCTGGATCCTAAAACTGGCTATTCCTTCGATCTTGGGAAAAAATCACATGCACTGTTCCTGATAATGGATCCATACTCCTCTACCATGGCATCAACCCATACTGGTTGTTGCACTGCTTCCTCGAAAGAGGATGGCTCCGTCTCTATAGTCTCGCTCATAAGATACATGTAGCTAGTGTACCATTTTGGGGACCTTCTCTACCTGCTCTATGATGTGGGTTCTCCCACATTATCTCTAGAATAATGCATCAACCTATCAGCCTATTTGGTGTGCTTCCTTCCATCTCTAGATGTCTCTACATGAGTGGGTGCTTCAACTCTCCGCTCCTCTGCTTGTGGCTGCTCCACATCTTGAGGTTCTTCTTTTAGAGTTAAAATATCCTCATCAACATGCATCTGAATATCCATCTCAAGGGAAATTCACTTGGCCTTATCTTAATCTAACTTCACATCTCTACAAACCACTTTCATCATGTGAATTGGAAGGTACACCCGATAGTTTTGAGGTGCATCAATGTACCCCACAAATATTCCCAACTAAGTTGTTGGTTATAGATTTTTCCATGCATCCTTAGAAACATGAAAGTAAACTGATGAACAAAAAATTTAAAGTGTGCCACATATGGATTATTACTGGAAAAGGCTTCCTCTGGTGTAATCATCTCGAGGATATGATGAGGACTCTTGTTCTACACATACACAATTGTGTTTCATGCTTCCTCCCACAATTGCAATAGTAGGCCCTAATCATGTAACATCACCCGTGCAATTCCCACCATGCTTATGTTCTTCCTTTCTACAACCCCATTCTACCATGGGTTATGGGGTGCTATCAACTCCCGTCAAATTCCTTTTGATGCACACAATTTTTTGAACTCATTCAACACATATTCTCCACCATTTTCGCTCCTGAGAGCCTTCACTATACTGTGTGTGTCTTTCTCAATAAGTGCTTTGAACTCACAAAATTTTGAGAAAATCTAGTCTTTCTTCTACATGAATAATATCCAATGATTACATGAAAAATCATCTAAAAATATCACATAATACCTGTTCTTGGCCATGGAGGCTGTCAAGAACGGTCCACACACATCTGAGTGAACTCTTTCAAGGATCGCCTGCGCTCAATTGTCCTTATCATGAAATGTGGCTTTAGTGTACTTCCCCAATGTATCCTTTGCATGTATCATTCTTCAAAAGTGCACCCTTGGGAAGTCCTGTAGAAATCTACTGCATGATCTTCAAAGCTTCGTGGTGTAGATGGCCCAATCTTCTATGCAATAACTCACCAATTTCTTGGCTCTGCACCTTCTCTTCTTTTGTGCCAAAAGAAACACAATCTTCTACATCCAATATTTAGAGGTTATTCACCCTAACCTCGATCTTCTTCACTTTTCTCGTGGCTATGTGACAAAATAATGCCTTTCCTTTGCTAAAAATCACATCGTAGCCACGATATTCTAACATGGCAATTGAAACTAAATTCATCTACAGAACTGGAACATACATGAAATATTTTAATGTGAGAGGATAACCATACTCCCTCTGAATAGTAATAGTACCAATTTCAGTTGAAATATACCTTCCATCGTCTCCTATCTCGATGTGCATCTAGAGGTCCTTCTCCTCCAGGTCACTGAAGAACTCTTTGTTTCCAATTATATAGAATGAGGCTCCATTATCCAGGTACCACACACTACCCATCACATATGACACCATGTATGCGATGAGGGTAAAATACAACAAAAATTGTGAGGCAAGTGCTTGACCTACTACTCCTCCTGAGGGATTTTTTCCAGCCTTCTCATGCGGACACTTCGTGGCATAGTGTCTCAGCTCGTGACAATGAAAACATTTAATCTTGGACAAGTCATTCTTCTTTCTCGCCTGACCAGAATATGATTTTGAATGGGATGAATTTCTTTTCCCTTTCTTTTCCTTTCCATCCAAGGCACAATTATCCTCATCATCATTCTTGGATGAGGATCCATCTCGGGTGTTCTATCGAATCTCTTCTTTCACCAAGACGGACCAAAATCGCTCCCACTTTGGTAGCTTCTCCCTCCCATTTACCAAATCCTGGTAGTTGTACCAGCTCTTTGGAAAGCCTAGAAGTGTTAGGATCACCATATTTGTATATTCAGAAACTGTAACACCAACACTTCCAAGCTCATCTCGACATTGGGTAAACTTGGTCTAGTACTTTGGTATTGTGTCGCTCTTTTCCATATTTATCTTCTTAAGTTTTATCATTTAGTGCCAACTTTCTGTGGTCACTAATATTTTGAAACAAATTTGTTAATGCCTTCCACATTGCATATGGAGTTTCCTTTCCATGGAGGTTCGAGACGATATTATCTCGAACTCCTTCTAAAAGAATCATTTTGGCCTTCGCTATGAATTTCTTCAACTCTGCTAGGTCTTGTGCATTAAATGGTTTCAGGATGTCCTTTTCAATAAACTCCTTCAATCCGTTGTCTTCCAAGACTTATTCCATCTGGTCTCTCTAGGCAATGTGATTTGAGCTTACCTCAAGGGCATACTTGAGCCTCATACCATACAACACGATCTTGATCCTATTGCTAGCTCTGGAGAAGAAATATGCAAAACTTGTTCCTCCTGCAAGTAAAAACTTTTTTTCTTCTCTTCTATAGTGATTTAAGATTTGATACCATGTAAAAAATCCTTGTAGATTCAAACTGCTAATTGTAATATGCTAAAACAATAGACTTGAATATACTCTACCAATTGTGGGAAACCAATTACGGGAACCAATTACGATCGCAGAATCACAAAGCATAAAAGAAAATTAATTTCAATCACACATTACACAATGATTTCCTGGGGAAAACATCAAATAAAAACCCCACTATATGTATATTTAATTACTCATAAAATATGAGAATATTAAAATGTTTTTCTCCAACCTGAGAAACCTCTGCACTATCTCTATCTGTCTCACTACTTCCTAGACAATCCTAGGCCAATATCTAACCAATTTTCTACCTGCCTGGATCCTTATTTCCTTGCCCTATTTCCTTATGTAATTAGCCCCTATTAATTATGGAAATTCCCAATTGAAATTGCATAATACATCATAGGCCTTCCTCTGACTGCATGCACCACCTGTACAATTTGGATAATTATACAAATGATAGTACATTTCTTTTGAACTCCAATCTAAACTGGGTCTTTCTTTGATTTGACATGCATGAGTTATTTATGGCTTATTTTTTAGTGTTCTGATTGATCACTACATGTGGTTCAAGTTCAAGTTCCAAACTTTGACCTCTCACTAGTTCCTCCAACAGTTGGAACTAGTTTAACTTGCTTTAACTCAAATAAACTGAGTTAATTAATTACAATTCAAAATAAACTCAACTAGCGCTCCTATTTTGTAAGAGCCACTCTACATGACTCAAGTTAGAACCTCAACTTGAATTAACTGAACCAACTAATTCAAACTAACTTAGTTAACTCATATAAGTTGTCATGTGATGTGGAATTACAATTTTATTCTAATTTAAATCAAGGGAAAATTAAATTAGAATCTTTCTTAGTGCCATTTTTAACATTAAATAGTTTAATAATGAAATGATGTACACATAATAGGACCTTCATTTTTGCATCTTCTATCTTCATGATCACTTGTCACAATGCCAAGTCATATTTTTTGAAATGTATGCACAAGCGGTCCTTATCTTACAATACTAGATAAATCCTTGTTGTAAGGCATAATTGACAAAATGAGGATGATCCACATTGTCCAAAGATATCATGATGATGCAACTGTTGTACCTTGAGAGACAACCCCCGGTTGAAAAGAGGCCAGTGCCCAAGACATTTATTAAAAATGATGATGAAAATACTTTATTGTCCCAATTTTCTTAAACCCCAGAGATTTAATCCTTATTAGTCTTCAGTGTGAGAACAATTTTTCAAAGTGGCCTTCTGGTGTTGAATACAAATGGAAAAGATAGAACAAAAATAATTGATGGTGGAAAGTCTTTAACGATAGGCTTCCTATGCATAATATTTTGTTTCCAAATTTATAAGAAAAATGTAAGTATTAGGAAGTTAAATATAGAAAATAGGAGTGCATCATTAAGGATTTTAACTTTAATTTAAAGAACTATAAAATTAAAAACCAACAAATTCATTACTCAATTATAAAGAAGAATGACATAAAAATAAGATGTCACTGGAAAGAAAAATCATACTCAACAGATTCTGGAATCGCTTGAAAGCTTTATTCATATGCACATGAAGAACCAAAATACAAAAAGTTTTGCTTTTGAGGCCAAAAACTTGGAACCCCTTCTCTTCCTCTGAATTGTCTTCTTATACAAAATTTTCAGAATGAGACAATTACAAAAACTACTAACTGTTGTCTTCCTAAACTACTTCGGAACTGATTGTTCCTTTGATCATTATATTTTGAAAAATTAAAATTAAAATATAAATAAACAATCCATGAACTTTTAAAAACTGATGACGTTGTGAATGGTGTGATGGCAGAATGACCACATGGAACTTGAGTTCACTGATGTAATATGGGGGTATGATATCGTAGGAGAGAAACCTGATGAAGGCCCCCTTCAATCATCTTGGACCTTCGATCTGCAATGTGATCAAAATATACAAAAACTTTACGGAGGGACTCAGATATTTAACTGTCGGGCAAGTTATGTTGTCGGGTTTGCTCTATCCGACGAGTCCCATTGTTTCTTTCCATCGCGCTCGAGAAATCACACGACTTTTAACCATGACAATGTAAGTACATTGGGACCCACCAAAAATTGCATCAATTTCTTTAAAAATTCATAAAACTAAATTAGCATCCTTAATTCATCATTATGGATTTAATAAAAAATAAAATAACATCTAATACTAAAATTTGTCATTTTTTTTAATTTTGATTTTTTTTCTTACACCTATATACATTTTTGAATGTAAAGGAAAAGTAAAATGAGCTACAACATCTGGCTCCACCTGGGGATAGTGTTTCTGAGATAGAATCATAAGAACCGTAGATTAGTGCCTTCACCTCAGGCATGGAGTCAAGATTATAGCTTAGAACATTTCAATGAAGAGCTCACCGAATATTCACAATGATCAAACCAGTATACACAATGATAAAATGAAATAAAGTCAGTGATGGAAGTAATACCTCAGATACTGCCTATTCACAGGAAGCTGCAACCATTCACCATCCTGATTCTCCAGAATGAAAGTTTTATTGGCTCTGGCTTCTACAATTTTGAAAGGACCAAACCATAAGGGATCAAATGTGCCATGTTTTCCTTTATCTTCTCTCCTTGTATCCCACTGAAGAACCAAATCTCCAGGATGAAAAATAATATCTTTGGATTTTCTGTCAAATATTAATTTCATCTTCTCTTGGTAATTGATTAGATCCCCCATTACTTTCTCCCTATTTTCATTCAATTCTACCAATTGTTCATTCTTCTTGTGAGTGCATTTGGTTCTTGTCGCGCATCTTGGATAAGTGCCACAAAAGATTTTACTAACTGACTGGAAAATAAAGCATTTGTTCCATATACTAACTCAAAAGGTGATTTTCCAGCCGACCTCCTAGTAGTAACTATGTTTTCCCATAGGGGAAACTTTAGTTTTGAATCCCAATTTTTCTGATTTTCTGCAATTGTTTTCTTAAGTATTTTCACCAGAGCTTTATTTGAATATTCTTCCAACCCATTTCCCTATGGGTGATAGGTGGCAGAATGAGAAAGTATCACATTATATTTATCACAGAAATCAACCAGTTTTACAGATTTGAAAATCTGAGCATTATCTGCTACCATCCTTTTCAGATAACCAAACTTGTTGAAAATATTTTCTTCCAAGAATTTAATTACCACTACATCATTAGCCCTCCTTGTTGGAACAACTTCTACCCATTTAGTAAAATAATATGTACATATTAGAATCCATTTATGTTGTCCGGTGGAGGGTGGATTTATTTCTCATGTGAAGTCCAGTCCCCATTGTCTAAAGGGTTATTCCACAAACACGGGAATCAATGGTAATAGCGCTAATATTTTCTTTTTAGAAAATATTTAGCATTTTCGAAAACTTCTCACAAGTCTATAAACATCAGAAAATAGAGAGGGCCAAAAGAAACCAGCCTTAAAAATTTGATGTGACGTAGTATTCCAACATAGTAATGTCCACCACAGAGGCATCCATGATATTCATTCACAACCTCTATGGTTTATCCTTCCATTAAACAGAGTAGTAAAATACATTAAACAGAGTAGTAAAATACCAGCTGGATCTCTCCAATACAACCTTCCATTTGCCATTACATAATTTTGAGCTTTGACTCTGAGAGATTTAAATTTTATTCTATTCAAAGAAGAAGGGAAGCTAGGGAAACATAAATAATGGACAATATCTTTATATCACTGGGAACAAACACACTTATATTGAATCTTGTTATCAAGCTCTTCATTTTTACCTTTCTCTTCTTCAGCTTTGGATTCAACAACTTCAATCTGCATATTAATTCCCATAGCTTGATTATTTTCTTTTGTTAACATATTTTCTAGTCCTTGTCCTTTCACCATCTTAGTTGGCTTAATTTCCATATCATACTCTTGTATTTTTTCAATCCATTTTCCTCATTTTCCTTCACTATCATTCTAAGTCAATACATCCTTGACAACAACATTAAGAACATAAGAAGTAATGTGATATTGAAGAATATAAACTCTAAAGGCATTTAGTGCTTTCACTAAAGCATAGGCCAATTTTTCCACAATATTATATTTCAACTATGCATCCCTTAACACCCTACTGAAGAATGATATAGGATGCTCCCTATTTTCTTGATTTCTCTCTAAAAGGAGAAGAAAATGAAAATATATGAAAAGGCTTATGATAATCAGGACTTACCAATACAAGGGCCCCTTGAAAATATTCTTTAATTCTGAAAAAATATTCCCTGACAGTTGTAGTCCATTTGATTTCTGCATCCTTTTTCAACATATTGGTAATTTCCTTAACAATCTCTGCATAATTCAGCACACACATTCCTAGAAAATTTATCTTCCTAGAAAAATTTGAATCTCCTTTTTGCTCCTTGGCAGAGGTATGCTTTTGATGTCTTCCAATATTTTTGGATCCATCTTAACCCTTTCTTTTGACACAATATGACCAAGCAATTTTCCTTCTTTCAAAGCAAAATGTGACTTTTTGGGGTTTAAGTATAAGCTAAACCTTCTACACTTTTTGAAAGTTTGTTGTAAATGCCCCAGATGCTCCTCATCTGATCGAGAAAAAATTTGATGTCATCCAGATAAGTTACTACGAACTTCTCCTTTTCACCTACAAAGGCTATATCAATAGCCCTTTGGAATGTAGCACCAACGTTCATTAATCCAAAAGGCATTTTAGCATACATAGAAGTGCCCCATGGAGTTGTAAAAACTATCTTTTCATGATCTTTTGGTTGTATTGAAATTTGATTATATCCAGAAAATCCATCAATCATCGATAATCTAGAAGATCATGTAACTTTTTGCAATATGCGATCCATTTTGGGAAGAGAGTAATTATCTTTCAAAGATGCCCTATTCAAATTTCGAAAGTAAATACACAATCAAATTTCCACATTCTTCTTCCTCACAGGACTAAATTAGCCACCCAATCAGAATATCTTAGACGAACAATTATTTTAGCCTGTAATAATTTCTTGACTTCCTTCTCAATTGATGGCAATAATAAAGGATTAATTTGCCTCAATTTCTGCTTGAATGGTTTAATCCCTTGATTTAGAGGAATTTTATAGTGGATGATGCTGGTATCATAAGTATTTATATCCTCATAAGACCATGCAAATATATCAACATATTTATTAAAAATATCAACATACTTTTGTTTTAAATTCTTTGGAAGATCCTTGGCCAGTTTCACCATCCTTGGCTACTGCTCTGTTCCAAGATTACAGTATTCAAGATCATCTTCTAGATCTGTCTTCTTACTATTTAAAACAACATCATTTGAGTTAAAAAATATTTCCAGGGGTACCAAACCTTTAGGTATCACATTATTCTTTAGCTTTATTGATTCATTATCTTGAACTCCCTCTGTTTCATCCTCTTGATCAATTTCTAAATTTGAAAATTCACCCCCCATTTCCAGAAAATCTTTGATTTGTTCATCATATTTGAACACTTGCCAATACTTTACTTTATATGGAGTAGAAGGTTGAATTCTAATTTCCACTTCATACCTGAGCCTGAGATTCAGTGGAGGTTTAAAAGTACTAGTTGCAACTTCCAATGAATAAACTAGTTTATTACCTTCCCTAGGTATAAATTGTATTAAAAGCATTGAAATAGTTATCCAAAAAATACCACACTTCATTTCTATATGTTTTTAGCCTTGGATGTTTAGCTTGACATTGATTCTTGATTTTTTTAATTACTAACTCTGAATCTCTAAAAATAGAAATACATTACATTCCTAAATTTTTGGATACTTGCAAACCAAGAATCAAAGCTTCATATTCAGTGATACTATTTATAAATTCAAATTGTAATTTATAAAATAAGGGAATAATATGACCTTTTGGAGAAAGTAGAATAACTTCAGCTCCATTCCCTTCTTTTGAAAAGACACCATCAAAATACAACTTCCATACTCCACTGATTGCCATCTCCTTACTTTTAATTGCTGAAGGGAGTTCCACTTCTGTATCTTCAACAATTTCATGTGATTCTTGTAACATGAAACAAGAAAAATCATCCTGTTTCCGACTATAAACATGAGAATTACTTGAACCCTCCTTTGTGATAGTCTTCACAAACCTGGTCTCTTGATATAACCTCTTTTCCTCTTCACCAAAAACTGCAATAATAGCATAATTGAAATCCAGTTTGAGTACGCCTCCAAAATTAGCTCCCCAAGACCTAGAGAGCAACATTCCAAAATGGGCAGGTATATCTGCAACAACCACATCCATTACAGTACTTATGGCAGGAATCTGAGCTAATGAAACCACCAAATCTTTGATCAATCCCATACATTTTACCTTTTTAGAATCAAAATAATATAGGTCTTTATATGGTTTTGTAATCTGCAATTTTAATTGGTTCATAACCAAAATTGGCATCAAATTATGCGAAGCGCCCGAATCCAACATAAAATTATGAAGAATAAATGTATGCATGAGCATATAAATATAAAACAGTGGTGTAGAAGAATCTTGTTCCTCCACATGTGGACTAAACATCACCACAGGTCTATCCTCCTGCAAATTAACTGCATCTTCTGAATGATTATCTTGTGAAAGATTTATGAATTCAGGAACCTACTTTTCATAAGTAGGAGTCTTTACTAGTTCAGACAAGGGAATTGGAATTTTGAGCTTTTCTAATTCTTTTAATAAATTAAAAGAATGACTTTCTTTCATTATATTCAATTTTTCCCCTTAATTTAAGTTTTGATTTGAGATTTTTTGTGAATTAATAATAGGTTGTTGATCAGATTTATGCAACAACCCCAGATCTTTCTTTCTATTACAACTTTCTCCTTATTTAAATGTAAATTTTTGGGGTGTGTTGATATGTTGTTTCCATTTTTCAACTTGTCTGGTAGGCTGCTATTGGACTGTCTGATCTATTTGCTCCTCTGCATTTTCTTGAACACTTGACCTCTTCCTGGATCTAAGATCATAATAAAAAATTTTGTGCAACTCAACCAGCATAAAATCTGTGATTTTTTTACAATATTCTTCAATTTACTATTCACCTAGAGAGACCTAAACTTATGACTTTGAAACTTCACCTATGACTTATCCTTCTTCCTCCTCATATAAAGTAGAAATATAATTTTCTTGTTCTTTAAGAGCTTCATCCACTACTTCTTCTGGCTCATCTTCAATATACGCAGGTGGTTGTATCTAGTCTTGGTATTTCCTATCCCTTTGGATGATTTGTAGTGGCTTCCTTCTAATTTGAGGATTGAAATTCCTATTCTACCCTTGTTGAATTTGTCTTGGAGGATTTTTATTTTCTAACTCCAACTTCACCAGTTTATTTGAAAACATACTAATGAATTTAGTCATTTCATCAAGTTTTTGGTCATGAGAATATTTAGGCTGACTGGAAGCCTTTAATTCTTCTTTTCCCTTTCCCTTATCTTCGACCTGTTGCTTTGACTTAATTTTTCTTGAAAAATATAAATTAGCCTCAATTTCTATTGCATTAGTCTGAATTTGGTATAAAGTAGGAGATCTCCTCTCTCTCAGTGTAAAACCAATGTCAGACTCAAATGCCCCTGCAAATGCTATTTTTGCTCCTGCGGGTGGGGAATTTATTTTTGCTGGCAAATTGTTGTATAATTTATTAAATATCTTAATAAACTCATTTACATCCTCTTCTGGTTTTCTTTTAATTGGATTGAATTCAGTTAGAAAATAACTATGATCCTTATTCTCACCCATCTTTGTGTGAATACATTCTCCAATCCCTCCCATGTATTAATAGAATTAGTAGGAAGTGCTTTGAACCACTTCATAGATTCTCCATCAAGTGAATACACAAATAATCTCAATACAACATCCAGATACTCAACATTCAAATTTAAAGCAAAGGCACAAAATGAATCAATATGTTTCTCCATTGTTACATCATCTTCCTCTGTAAACCTAGGTAGTAGTTTAAGATAATCTTGTGGAAAAGCATTCATTGGCTGCGGAATATTTAAAGGTGCATATCTATTTAAGAGGAATGTTGGAATAGCCATGTTTAAATTTGAATGAGATACAGAAGAGCTTCCTACCTGAAATACAAATGACCAAGGAGGAACAAAAAAAATAGGAACTGGTTGATCGATGGTAGAAACAGGTTTAAATGAAACTGAAAAGTCAACTATATTAACCTCTTCAATTTATGGGAAATAAAATGACACTGACTCAAACAATTCTCCTTCCAATGCATGCTTTGGGGAAATAGTTTGAGGAGAAAATGTTATTTTTTGAAAAAAATCAATATTTCTTACAACTTCTTCTGAATGAAAACCCAGAAATTGTGGGAAAAAACTGGTACCAGGAGCATACAAAGTAGGATTTGGAGTTACTCGAGATTTTTATTTCCAAAGCCTTTGATAAATGAACTTCTTTGGATAAAAAAGGATACGGGCTTTCTGTTGTGAGGCATCAGACCTTGTGTGGGGCCTTTTAGGAGCCATGACTGCTACTCGATGAGAGATTCATCCTAACCACTTTATTTTATCACCAAAAAAAAAATGAATATTTATAAAAACCCAGGGAAAAATAACTTTGTGTCTTTGTTCCCCGGAAACAACGCCAAAAAATGTTGTACCCTGAGAGACAACCCCCGGCTAAAAAGAGGTCAGTGCCCGAGACATTTATTAAAAACCATGATGAGAATAATTTATTGTCCCAATGTTCTTAAACCCCAAATATTTAATCCTTATCAGTCTTCAATGTGAGAAAATTCTTTTAAAGTGGCCTTCTAGTGTTGAATACAAATGGAAAATATAGAACAAAAAGAAGTGATGGTGGAAAGTCTTTAACAATAGGCTGCCTATGTAGAATCTCTTGTTTCCAACTTTCGAAGAAAAATGTAAGTATTAGGAAGTGAAATATAGAAAAGAGGAGCACATTATTAAGGATTTTAACTTTAATTTACAAAATTGTAAAATTAAAGACCAACAACTTCATTACTTAATTCTAAAAAATAATGACATAAAAATAGGATGTAACTGGAAAGATAAATCATACTCAACAGATTCTGGAATCACTTGAAAGCTTTATTCATATGCACATGAAGATCCAAAATACAAAATTTTTTACTTCAAAGGCCAAAAAATTGGAACCCCTTCTCTTCCTCTTAATTGTCTTCTTATACAACATTTTCAGAATGATGCCAATACAAAATTGTCAACTGCTAACTATTGTCTTCCTAAAATACTTCAGAACTAATTGCTCCTTTAATCATTACATTTTAATATTTAAAATTAAAATGTAAATACACAATCCATGAACTTTTAAAACTGACGACATCATGAATGGTGTGATGGCAGAACGACCACATGGAACTTGCGTTAGTCCACTGATGTAATACGGGGGCAGACTATTGTACGGGAGAAACCTGACTGAGCCCCCACACAGTCATCCCATACCATCAATCTGCAACTTGATCAAAATCTACAAAATTTTTACTGAGGGACTCAGAGAGTTAATTCTCAGACAAGTTATGTCGTCAAGTTTTCTCTATCTGACGGGTGCCATGTTTCTTTCCATCGCGCTCGAGCAATTGCACTACTTTTGACCCTGATGATGTAAGTACATTGGGGCCTAATAAAAATTTGCGCTAATTTATTTAAAACTGCATAAAACTAAATTATCACCCTTAATCCATCATTATGGATTTAATAAAAAATAAAAATAACATTCAACACTAAACTTTGTCACTATTTTTTTATTTTGATTTTTTTGTTTACACCTATATACATTTTTGAATGTGTAGGAAAAGTACAATGACCTACAATAGCAACAACATGAAAAAGTTATTACCTTGCTTTGATGGTTACATACACAAGGAAAATAACAATGACACAAATATATTATGGCATGTACATATGCATTTCTCATTCACATACAATGTTTTCTCTATTGTATATAGGCTCTTTAACCTCGAGTTGCATCTAAATCCAAGTGGTTGGAATTTTTGGTCAAAAAACATGATGTAATTGGCATGGGTTGTGGCATTAGGACTATTGAAGTTATGATTTGAAACCCCTTAGGATGATCTCAGAGTGTTTGTGATGTACATATCATGTTTAGGCTAGTGAGTCAGGGACTATTTTGGGGCTTGTGTGCTCATGTATATAGGTGTTTATATTACTGTGTTTATGTTCATATGTTTTTAAGGCTAGAGTGTCCGTGTGATTTTAGGTCAATGAGCCTATGTGTTAAAGGCTAGTGAGGCTAGTTATGTAAACTTGTAGTCAAATGAATATTAATAAAATATACCACTGTTGTAGATGAAGTTAGATAGAAGAATATGGGCTCCAATACTCCACAATTGCAACAGGGGCTAAGTGATGAAGGGCTTAATCGTAGGGGCCTTGTCAAGTCATAAACTGGAGTAGATTATTTAACATTTGTTTTTTCAAACCATGGTAGGTAAACTGTGAGGTGAAACACAATATGTGTAAAGTTGTTACTTAGTTATTTCCTATGCAGAAACAAAGAACAAATTAATTATAGGTAAATATGAGAGTTGATTCCAAATTCAATGGTTTTCATATTTCTAAATTCAATTTCTGACCTTGTTGGAACAAGATTGTAAATTCAAACAAATGTGTTACACTTTCTTGCCAAATGCTCTTTTGAAATAGTAATTGTCTAGTCAAAATTGATTTAGGAATGTAATAGAAAATAATTTTAGGTGAAATAAATGTTCCAAGCTTATAAGAAAATTCACTCAAATACAATAATAATTATTTTAATTTAAATGAAAACTTCACCAATTTCAATATAATCACTATTTCAAGCACACAAAACTTTAACTAATTATGATGATTTAAATTTAAAACATATTAAATACTCATCACGAAAGTAAATCTAACTAAACTCTGTTCCCTAGCCATGTTCTGCCATCAAACTAGATTACTACAAGAAAACATAACACACATTACAGGAATTCAATGTGATTAAAAGATCACTACAGGAAAAATAGAGCACCCATTACGAGAATTATGTATGATTATAGGATCATTACAGGAAAATTACAGGAAATTTGTGTATTTACAAGAAAATAGAGTATGCACATTTTTTAGATGTATAACAAAACCTATAGATAGAAAACATTAAAATTGTAACAAAAATGATAAAATACATGAAAAAATATACACAACACACACTAGGGTGACCTCCTAGTGTATGTTTCCAATGAAACACTAAAAAACTACAAAAAATTGTGCATCATATCAGAAAAGTCCTTCTTGTATGAATGAAAGTCACAAGATTAATACATAATTGCCACTTTGTTCGAAGATAATAACTACAATATATGATGCTGCTAACCTATATCTTCTTTATGCATTGACTTATATATATAAAATGTCAAACTTAAACTGACTTTCCCAAAACACTGGGTCAGTTCAACGTTTCAAGTTAAGATAAGATTATTAAAAAGGAAAAAAAGTGATATTCGCATTGTCTCCTCGATCCTTCATGACTCATGTTAATTTTCAGGTACAAATGATTGAATGTGAGCTAATGGAGATGATTCAAGCAATTTTATAAATGACCTGCAATATTTGTTGAGTGGATATGCTGCATTGACCAACGTTTGACTGATGAGTTGCAAGAAACTACGAGGAGGTCAGATAGCTATTCCTCCATTAGATGAACATCTTGATCATGATCCATGTGTCAAAATCGCATTAGCTAATGTGGACTTCCAAAAAACTTGAACAAATAACAATAATTCTGCATTTCTTAATTCTCTGTAATTACATGAATTTCTACAATTCTACGTTTTATCCATTAGGACATGAAATAAATGCATTTAATGAATATTTATGAATTAAAAAGAAAATGTATTTTCCTTAAAAGACTATTACCTTCAATTTATCCTTTTTATGCTATTTCCTTCATCAAATTGGTAAAATAAAAGGATTTAGGTTCAAATGGATGATGAAAATGTCAAAAATGAGGTGGAAAAACTTACCAAAAAATGTTCCCAACAGGGATAAGATATTATTAGAATAAGCCCAAGTCAAAAGTGCACATGTTATTATCTTAAGTCCATAAAAGTGAGAGTTTTAGTTTTATTCCGTCATCCTTTACATCATTCTAAGAGGGGAAAGGTGAGGAGAATTCTTGGAGGGGAAGAAGGGGTGGCCTTGTGATATGTTTTGATTATTAATAAAATCCTACATAGATTTTTCAGAAAGGGTATAGGTTCTTTGGTGTGAGGTCAGACAAGTACCCGAAGACATCTAAGGGTAGCTAGAACTCCTGGAAGCCACTATGTTTTGAGACATCCATGGCTAGGTTGAGTTGGGAATCCTAAAAGGGTAGTGGAACAAGTTGATGGAATACATTGCCATAGATTGTGTAGACTAATGGGGGATGTGGGACTATTGGTTTGGAGCCTTTTGGAGTTTGGTACTTGGCCCTATATGTTGAGTATTGTTTATATACAAAATTTGGTTCCAAGTAAGCCTTTGTGCTTATGGAGTCGTTGCCTTAGCTCGAGGGTGACTCATTTTCAAGAGATTATGAGTAGTGTGGTCTATCATTGGGTAAAACGTCTAAAGCCTGCAACTAGTTGGTGCTTCTCTAAAAATAAACGTGTTTATTCTAATGAGATTATTTATGTATTTTCATATATTTCATATGAAAAATAATATAAATGGTGTCAATTGTACATTTATCTTCTTGTATATGAGATCATTGCATAATAGAATGCATTAGACACACACAATTGATGTCACAAGAATATAATTCTAGTAAAATGCTCAGAAAATTAAATCATAGATATAGTGATACACCCTAGTGAGTGATTGGGTGTGTTACATAATAGAATTTTGAAAATATTACATCTCACAATTTTGTAGATCACCGTAATGTTATTTCATATTCCAATTTCTTGTTATGATCTATATATAATTTATTTTCCATAAATATTTGTATACTCTATATGCAACTATTTTTTAATAAATATTTGCATGGCTTATATGTTAATAAACCTTTGTTTCTCATTTGAAAATGGAATTGAATACTTAAAAAAAAATGAAATGATTTTTTTGTGTTTATTATATTATTTTAAATATACAAATAATTCAAGTCTTGTATTGAAAAAGTGTTGTTTTGTATTTGCAAATTTATTTAATTATCTTATGCAAATGGGAAACTTATACTATGAAGTGCTTGTTTTTTTACTTGCTATATATTTTTACTTGCTATATATGTGAAGTGTAACAAACCTGGTGAAAATTCCATGTAATATAATTTAATAAAGGAAAAATAATAACCAATGTCATGGGACACATATTCCAAGATGAATGTTGCGAAAAACATCCTAGTGCGGGTGTTCACATGGTTTATTATGGTTATGGAAATTGGCAAAGGCAATGGCTAAGGCTTTGGAAAGGTAAAGTGACATTTATTGGAATTTATTTATGAAAATAATGAAAACTAGGAGAAAAGAGAGGTGAAAGGTCATAGGTTGCATGTGAGGAGGAAAATGAAGGAAAATAATGGAAAATGAAGAAAATAGAAGCCTCATTAATAAAGTGGATTCTGAGAATCAGTTCATGGCTTTTGTTCAATGCAGTTTTGGAGCTCTCATTATTCCCTCACTCTCTCTCATACTCTTGCATACTTAGAGTTTTGTTGGAGCACTCTTGGAAAGTGTGGCATACTTGGTGATTTGGAGCAAGAAGGAAAAGGAAGAGTAGGAAAGTGTAAGAGGAAATCGATATCAACAACTATAATGGGTTTTTATTGTAGATACTGAGTTGCATGTATGTTTTCCTCACTATTTTTTGCATGCATGGTGTATGCATGTGATTTATTGGCCATGATCTGTCATTGGCATGGAGGATTGCTTGGATTGACAATGGATTTTCCTAGCCTTTCCATCTCTTGGATAATCATTTTGTTGTGGGTTCATTTCATTGTTTTTTTTCTGGTTGTTTCTCATGTTCCTTTAGCTGTGGGTTGAGTTATTAGTTCCTGTAAGCCTTGGTTGGAAATATGCTCTGGAAGCCCGATGGAAATATGTGGGTTGAGTTACTAGTCTAGGAAGCCTTGGTTGGAGAAACGCTTTGGAAGCCCTATAACAGCTGGGGTTGAGTTACTAGTCCTGGAAACTTGGTTGGAACAAATACTATGGAGCTCTGGAAAAACTTGGGTAGATACCAGTCCATGATGGTTGTGATGTCCGACCGTGAGTTGGAATCACAAGTTGAGGGTTGAGGTGGTTTGGCCTCTGGAAGCCCTAGTTTGGTTTTGATGGATTTTCTTTATGAGATCCCACATTCATGCTTATAATATGGCATGGGGGTGACTGGATGAAGATATATTTGGCTCACCCATGTCTATGGTCGAGTGGAATGTGGAAGTCCGAGACTTGGTTGCATTTTTCTTATGTCAATAAGAGTTATTTTCCTCTTGTATTGATGGGTAAATATGCTTGTTATTTTTTGGCTCATATGGTTATTATGTCCTTGTTATTTTTGTTGCTTATATGTTGGTTATGATTTATTTTTATGATGGTGATGATGTATGTCTCTCATCATTTTTTAATTCGTAATTGAATGAACAATGTATCTATGCCTAAATAGATGATGGTGTAGTTGATTTGATGAGGCAACAATGCTTATTAATGATTCTCAGATACGTATGAGACCCCTATGTTTAGATTTGTTATTTAAACTTGTAGATTACATATTTGTGACATGTTTGACGAAATTTTTGTAATGGCTAGTAGGGGTCTAGTCAAGTCCTTGTTCTAATGTTTGATTTTGCACCATTGTTTCAATGTTATACTTCATTTATGAACTTGTCATTAAGTTCTAGGCAGTGACTTGGGCTCTGGGCCTGAAAGAGTTACTCAAATCTCATGGACTCTAGCACAGTTATTTGAGGAAAATTCCCTGGACGCACGCATGCATATGTTGTGGGAGTTTCCAGAGCCTCCTAGACACACCCATGCCTATACTATGGGAGCATCCAGGGGTTTGAATGTCTAAATCCTCAGTGGGACCCAGGGGCTGAATTCCTGAGTGGTTGGGTTGGCTCCTGGGAGTTTTGTTGCTAATGTGGAAGGTATTTTTGTTGTGTTTCCATCGATTCCACTTCCTTAAGGTCACCTAGGAGTTTGAATCAGATCATAGTAACTCTTCGTCACATGTTTACCTCGAATGGTCGGTTATTGGTGTAGATGTGGGAGGAGGGTGTTACAAAGTGGTATCGAAGCATGGTTCACCCCTTGGACTGGATGGGCAGTGTGTATTGGTCATGAATTCATGTTGGTTGCAGGTGTGTTAATCATCCTTGCGGTCTATATGCTTGTTGTGTATGCATGGTGCAGCTCATGATTGTGGTGATGTCACCATGTGGAAGAGGATGGTGTTGTGGAATGTGTCGTCTTGAGTGTATGTTTGGTTACATATTGGTCCATGTTGTTACATGTATTTTCCATGTATGCTTGGTTACATGTTGTTGCATGTATTTTCAGTATATTCTTGGTTACATGTTGTCACAAGCATTGTTTGTTTATGCTTGGTTACATGTTGTTTATGCTTGTGTATTGTCTATGTTTATTCTTGTATATCATTTTTTTTATGCTTGTGTACTGTCAGTGTTTACGATTGTGTATTGTCCGTGTACATTGGTATGGTGGATGTTGTCATACATGAGGTCATGATATGTGTAGTGATATGGTCATGCATTGTAGACTGGACTCTAGCTAGAATGAAGTTTATATGTTGGTAAACCTATGTGTTATATCTCTATATGATGATATGATTATATCATTAAATGTAATGTTGACTGGTTGATTTTGCAGATGATATATCCTCCCTGAATTATGCTAAGGTATGTTGGTTTATTGTGAATTGGTTTAGCTGACATAGTATGTATTGTTGGAAAGAAATCAAATATGAATAGCAAGATGGTAGACTACAAGGATTCCCCTTATGAATCAGATGAGCAACATGGTGTTGGGAACTCTTTTGACTTGGAATAAACACTAAGAAGTTTGAAGGAATAAATAAGGAGTTGTAAAGAAAATAATGATAAAATCATACAGACATAGGAAAATAAAGTAGATGTTAATGCAGTAACCCTTCACAATTTTTCAGATTTGCAGAAACAGGGACCACTTTAGATCAACTATGGATAGGAGGATGGGACTAATGGGGCATATGGTAGTAAGTCTCCTGGTGGTCACAGGTCAAATAAAGATGACATGATTAGAAATGACAGGTTCTTGGACACTTCAGAATAGGAGAGGTGACATGCACATGTATCATTCTAGTTTTGGTTCTGGTAGGCATCATGATCGTCATCATTATCACCCTTACAAGAGGAGTAACAGGGGATATTTTTCGGATGAGTTTAAGAAAGAAAAACCACCTACATTTGATGGATAGATGAATAAACCACAAGATGAAGAGATATGGTTGTTTGGTATGAAGAATTTCTCTAGGTTGCATGATTACTCAAAAAACATGAAAGCCAAAATAGCTACATTCAACCTCAGAGGTAAAGTAGATATTTGTTGGGAATATGTGAAGAACATCAGGGATATTTATGAGGAGGAACTGACTGGGAGTGAGTTCGAGAGACTATTTTGAAAGAAGTATCTATCGGAGAGATATTATGATGGCAAGGAAAAATATTTTTATGAGCTAAATATGGGATCTATGACTGACGAGGAATACACCAAAAGGTTCTTGGATTTATTGAGATATGTGCCTTACCACAAGGAGGAGAAGGCCAATATTCAAAGATTCATCAGTGGGTTGCCGATAGCATTCAAAGACAAGATTGAGTTTGATGAGCCTAGATCATTGGAGGAGGCCATTAAGAAAATGAAGCATTGTTATGAGCAATCAAAGCACATAGTTGAGGCTAAATCGGACTGGAAGGGTAATGCAAGGAACAAAGGAAAATGGGATAAGAAGTGAGAAAAAACTCAGGATACAGGTAACAAAGAGAATGTTGCAAATGTATTTCGATCTGAGGAGAAGAATAAGGATGAAGGCAAGAACCTTATACAATGTTGGAATTGTGGCAAAGATCATCATAGGAGATATTGTCAATAACGTTGGGGTGGTAGACTGCAGATATACAGTGTGCAGGAGGCAAAAATAGTGGGAGATGTTAGATATAGTATTCCTAGGATCTATGCAGCACTGGATAATAGGAAGGAATATCACTAGACATCTATTATTGATATGGATGGTAAGATTTGTGATCAAGTTGTTTCTATTTCTATTGACCCTGAATCTAATTACAACTATGTTAGTCCCGGGCCTTGTGGATAAGTATGGTTTGAATAGAGAAGTGCATGTAGAGTATTAGTTAGTTCAATTGGATACATCTACAAAGAATATAGTTCATCATTGGGTAAGAGCTTGTGCATTTGAGTTGAATGTCATGTATACAGAAGCACACTTGAACATATTTCCATTGGGATCATATAGTATGCTATTGGGTATGGACAGGATATATCTTCCATTAGGGGAATTTTGAGGTCTAAAATGGGCCTCCTAAGAAAAATGCACAACCAAAATAAACTTTATAAGAACAAATAGGATTCAAGATGATGATGTCAACCATGGGGGATGGTTCACCATTTTTGGAGTTATTAGTGTCTAAATGTTCAGTGATCAAATATTCTCTTTCAGGTTTACTTAGTAGTGGTACTTGGTCAAAATTTCATGTTTTCAAACCAATTCTCATATAAAATTTTGTTTACTGAATGTTGTCTAGGTCTAAATGCTACTCCCTTCACTCGATCATGGGAATTATCCAAATTCAAGGTCATGTCTTTCATCATCACCTAGGGTCATAGATCAATCAACATACATCCATCTCTGTCATGGTATAGGTCTCTTTTGTTTCGCCACCATAATGTCCAATCATGTCATGAAAGAAGGAAAACAAGTCTCATTTTAACCATACAATCACCTTCATTGGGAGTTAGCAAAGATAGGAAAATAACTTGTCCTTTTTCAAGACGTATGCTACATGGTGAAAAGAGCTCCTCTCTCATTCTCACAACTCACCACAACCATCCAAAGATTGGAAGTTTGCTACAATTTTGATTTTCAAGCTCCAAGAAACCATCAGAAGGGTTATTTCATCATTGCTCAAGTTTCAGATGCTTCCAAGTCAATAAGTGATCATCCCTCACCTTTCATTCAACTCAATTTGTTTAGCAAAGGGTTGATTCCCTCTTCTAGGGTTGTCAACTACATTTTTGGTTTAATTTATGTTTGGATTGCTTCAATTGGAAAAAACCTAGATTCATCACCTAATAAACCTCAAACATCACTCATATACCTTACCAAATCACTACATATCACTCATACCTCTCATAACTATCATTTTCACTCAAACCCTAGTTATCACTATGCTTTTGCAGAGATACTAGGTCAACTTTGTGTTTAGGCCCTTTTTACCTCTTTCCCTTATCCATTTCCAAAACTTCCACCTATAATGTGTTACTAACAAATTGCCCTATCTCCCCTAATTTTTTTCAATAAGCTTATACCTACGCTAAGATCATTATATATCTAGTCATCTCATTGGCTGTAAAAGTGACATTGAGAGAGCCCTCTCTAGTTATTAGGGATAACTACTAGACCTAAATATTGGTTTTAGGTTACCTCCTTCAGTTCCATTCTCAGCCTTGGGAAATAGGGGGAGTGATAAATTTTTTGGCATCGTTGCCAAGGAGCCAAAGTTAAATCTTTCCCAGGAAATAAAGACAAATATTAGCTTTGATTTTGTATGGTGAACAATGGTCAGGCACAAGAAGATTGTGCATATCTCACCTAGCAACTCCAGTGTCGAAAGAATCCAAAGGTTCAGAGTTTTCATGGCAACTCCACTATTCAAAAATTGGTAGCTTGAAGAACGTCTTGGTGAATTCACTGATTTCAAGATGGATTCAACTATTAGAAGGTGTTCTCCTATGGATAGATCTCATATCTCTAGTTTTCCAAACCCGACGCATCATGTTGATTGGTTAAACAATCTGCCTAAATTTAAAGTTCAAGAAGGAGATGATGCTTCTTTGCATTTGATTAAGTTTAATATGCACGTATGTAGACTAGAAGCTGTAATTCATGAAGATTGCTTGATGAAGATATTTACGGCGATCTTAAAAGAAAGAGCAAGGTTTTGGTATGAGAAGTTTCCATCTGCTAGTCAATGTTCTCTTAAATATTTCTACGCAACATTTCATAAAAATTATAAACAAAACTACCCTTATCTAGTGCTGGTAGAAAACCTTTGTGGAAACCTTGACGATCTCATTCAACATATGGGGATTGAAATTCATGAAAAATATTTAATAGATGATGATATTGAAGAAGCCTCGTTTGATTTATTTTCTCATCAGGAGGAAGTAGTAGAGGATAACCATGACACTCAAGAATATGTTCAACAATCGGTATTTTTCCCTTATATTATAGATGAAGAGAGGGATGAAAATAGTTATTCATATTTCCCTTCAGACCATACATCTCTTGAATATTTCTTTAAAGAAGAGAACAATGAAAGATAAGAGTTTGTTCTAAAGCATCTTGCAAAAGAATATATTGTCTTCACAATAATTTCCAACAAAGAATGTCTTCTTTGATTAAAGATAATATTAATCAGCAATCAATTGATGAAGATCATGATCATTCCCTTGAATTATATGAAGGTATTCAACAGTGTTCAGGAGACCGAGACATTGATGAGGAGTGTCATTCGGATTCTTCTTCAAACTTTTCATTTCTTGAATTTTTGTTTCAAGAGGAACTTGTTCATCTATATGTTCATAATTTTGTGAAGACCAAGAGCACGCTCTTTCTGAAATTCATCATGAAGAGAAGCTAGTTACAATAGAAGGATGTTTCTTGATTCCTCCAAATCAACAAGAGCTGATTTTTCATGATTTTCAAGATATTGTGGAAAATTCGTTAAATCCATTAATGAAAGTCAATGTTGCAGCATTCATTAATGAAGGTGATCAGTTTCAGAACATAGACAAACCAACAATTGGAATTAGGTTTGTTTTCCTATTTTAATTCATCCAGAAAATATTATTTTGCATGTTCTTAATGATCCTTTGGTTAGCTTGTTGCAGCCATCTGGGAAGATGAATCTTCTTGTATTTATGGATTATGAGCACATGTTCAGTGGACACTTTGAGTTTCCTATCTTTTGTTCCTTTTTCCTGCTCAAGGAAAGTGTGAGAAGGATTCAAGTAATTAGCCATTTTCTGGATTGGTTACACTAGAGGGATCATAGTCCGACGTGAAGGCCCTAAGATCTTGATGGTCTGCTTCCATAAGTAACTTTAGTCAATAGTCAAGTTTTTGAGTCAAAGTAAATTTTTGTTTCAGTTAGTCATTTGAGTGTCTAGTGTTTTATTTTGACTCCATTGCCCAATGGATGAGGCTACCTGATCTATGGTGTTCTTGACACCTCCTGAAGGAGCTTCTATCCCCAGCTAGAGCCATTGTTAGTTTCTAAATGTTCAATGATCAAATATTCTCTTTTAGGTTTACTTAGTAGTGGTCCTTGGTCAAAATTTCATGTTTTCAAACCAATTCTCAATTAAAATTTTGTTCACTGAATGTTTTCTAGTTCTAAATGATACTCCCTTCACTCATTCATGGTCATTATCCAAATTTAAGGTCATGTATTTCATCATCATCTAGGGTCATAGATCAGTCAACATACATCCATTTAGGTCATGGTCTAGGTATCTTTTTTTCGCCACCATAATGTCCAATCATGTCATGAAAGAAGGCAAAAAAGAGTCATTTTCACCATACAAATCACCTTCATTGGGAGTTAGATAGGAAAATAAAACAAATGAAACTTGTCCTTTTTCAAGAAGTATGCTACACGGTAAAAAGACCTCCTCTCTCATGCTCACAACTCTCCACAACCATCCAAAGATTGGCAATTTGCTAAGTTTTTTATTTTCAAGCTCCAAGAAACCATCAAAAGGGTTAGTTCATAATTTCTCAAGTTTCATAGGCTTCCAATTCAGTAAGTGATCATCCCTCACCTTTCATTCAGCTTAATTTTTTTCAGCAAAGGGTGCATTCCCTCTTCTAGGCTTTTCAACTACATTTTTGGTTTCATTGATGTTTAGATTGCTTCGATTGGAAAACACTTAGTTTCATCACCTAATAACCTTAAAAAATAACTCATATACCTTACCAAATCACTACATATCACTCACGCCTCTCATAACTATCATTTTCACTCAAACCCTAGTTCTCATAACACTTTTGTATAGATACTAGGTCAACTCTGTGTTTAGGCCCTTTTTCCCTATTTCCCTTATCCATTTCCAAAAATTCCACCTATAATGTGTTCCTAACACATTACCCTATCTCCCCTAATTTTTTCATATTTTTCCATAACTCCTATCCCCTCCATTTCCCTAACTCATATCCCGTCCATTTCCCCCCCTAAACTTGCAGTGCCCCATTTTCCCATGTTTTCATAGTTTTCACCCTTCCTTGACTTCATATCAAGCTAGGGTTTATTTTTTCTTAAAAACATCATGGAAGGTGAGATTTGAAAGTATAATAAGGGAGGTCATCATTCCAGGTTTGAGGCAACTTAAACCCATGGAATAATTTTTAGAGTTTTGTGATCAAGCTAGGGTTTACATTGCACACAGGGACAATCCTACTTCAAATTTAGTTTTTGAAGTAACGAAGATGAATTTGACAAAAGAGAAATATTTTTTTGTCAATGATAGACCAAATAACAAAAATATCCTTCCGTTTATTCAGAAGTGTTATGATTTGAGAGCAATGTCGAAAGTACAGTTGCTCTAGGTCATTTTCTGCACTTCTCGACAGGTTGGCTTCAAGTCCATTTTCAGGGATTTGTAGTTCTTGATGACTCCATTGTGTATAAGACATCCTAAGCTTTCCAACCATACCACCTGTAGCACAAAAATACTCTGCGAATACCTCCAAACTTCCTCTCAAAGTGGCGTGATGCTTCTACTGAGAGCACGCTACGCTTCTGCAAATTTTAGTGACCAACTTCAAACTTGGATTATGAACAAATGGGAAAGTATTTTTGAACACGGGAGGATGTTTTTGTTCATAACATACCAAAGAACAAAAACCACTCTCAGTTTTGAAATTCTTTTTATGGTTAGAGATATATTGATCCATCTTTGAGCCCTATTTTTGTAGAATTTTGTTTGGAAAATTTTGGATTTTTGGCAATTTTGGTAATTTTGGTTGTGCAAAAGCATGGGCCTGTGCACAATGCTTCTAGAGTAAGGTTGGGAGAATGAGTTTTTGAATGCCTTCCAGGGGGTATTTTCTCAGTTTCAAGGTTGAGATGGAAAGAGGACGCGTAGGGCTACCTAGCCCAACCTTCAGATTTGTAGTTGGATGCCTTAAGGTCAGCCAAATTCACCGTCAAAGTGGCATGACACTTCTGTTGGGAGGCGCAACGCTTCTGCTATTTGGCACGACGCTTCTGTCTTGGATTCCTTTTGGACAGTTGTCAAGCCAAAATACTCCAAATTTCGAGGTTGCAGTTGTCCTATGAGGTGTATTTTGGATAATGAAGTTTGTTTTTGCCTCTCATTGTGGAGGAATCATGCAATTAATTAAGGACACATACACTCCTAGTTATTAGCTAAATTGGAGGGGATTGTTTCTAACTTCCCTAGACTCTAGGTAATGACTCATAGAGTGCATTTATGACGTATTTTGGATCAGGTTTTGACCCAATGAGGTGTCATGAATTTTATTTTATATATGTATTCCAACTCAAGTCATTTTAGAGGTGGGATAGTTGTTATTTGCAGTGTGGAGCTATTGTAAAAACCCTTTTCAGTGAAATCAAAGACATTTTGCAGTTATAATCTTGGGAATCTAGTGGTATGCTTATAAGCATTATTTTTCTCAGTAACCTCATCAAATTGAATGTTATGTTTTCTTGCCATCACATATATGCTTCTATATGTTGATCTTATGAGTCTATGAAGATAAATATTTCTTTTCATGCTCTATTTCATAAGATTTTCATGAATATGTTTCTACTCTTTTGATGAATGAATTCATTTAACATGCTCATTCTGACTCTCTCTCTCTTTTCAAACCATATACTTAATGACAATTAAAGTATGTTTTTAATTATACATACCCGACCTCATCTTCATCTCTGCAACTGAACCTTTGAAATCATACCTAAAACCTAGACCTATCTCCTTGATTGTCATTCATATCCAACAAAAACTCAAAACAAAACCCCAATTCATTGAGCTTATACCTAGCCAAAGATCATTATATATCCAATCATCTCATAGGTTGTAAAAGTGATATTGGGAGAGCCCTCTTTGGTTTTGGTAAGGCTAGCTACCATACCTAAAGATTAGTTTGAGGTTACCTCCTTCAGTTCCATTCTCAGCCTTGGGAAATGGGGGGAGTGATAACAGTAGTAAAAAAGTAAAAAAAATAAAAAATCTATTTTTTCAACTCATATTTTCAACTTTTTTCCCTAATATTTTACTCAAATTTTGAGTGGGAGTACTCGTTGAATTCAAAATTTAATTCCTCATCCAAGGAGTACCCATGTTGTATACTTTTGATGGACCCTACTACATGAAAAATGATAAATACATGAAAAACGTGATTGCACTCACGTTTTTTCATGTATTTTTCATTTTTAATGTAGCAGGGTCTATCAAAGGTATGCAACATGGGTAATCCTTGGATGAGAAATAAAATTATGCATCCAACCAGTGTTTCCACTTGAAATTTGAGTAAACCAATAGGGAGATAAGTTGAAAATACGAGTTGAAATTTTCTTTTTTCTTTTTTCCCTCTAAAATTTGATGATGTAATCTAATCTTATTTTATTATTTCCACTACCATTTTATAATCTCCTTAGGAGGCCCATTTTATACCTCAAAAGTCCCCTAATGACAGGACCAAGTTAGATTGTTATGAAAATGCTATTGAGTGCTTGGATGACAATGGGGAACAAAGAATCCTACAGGGTAAGAAAAAAGCAACATTAGTTAGGATGGTTACAACTACGCAGGCAAAGCGTAATCACATGAAAGGGTGTGTGTTATTTGCAGTGAAAATTTATATTGACAAAGGTAAGGAAGTCGAGGATGCAAATGTTTTGAGCATGTACCTGGTTCTACAAGAGTTTGAGGATGTATTTCCCACAGATATTCAGAGTTGCCACCTCACAGGGAATTATACTTTTCTATTGATATGGTACAAGGGGAAGCACCAAAATCTAAGGCATATTACAGGATGAGCACACTTGAGTTGGCAGAGTTAAAATTGCAATTAAATGCAATCCTAGACAAATGATACATTAGGCCAAGTGTATCACCATGGGGTGCACCGATATTGTTTCTGAAGAAGAAAGATGGTATTCTCAGACTATGCATTCACTACAGGTAGTTGAAAAAAGTGACCATCAAGAACATGTATCTGTTACCGAGGATTGATGACTTGTTTGATCAGCTGAAGGGAGCAACAGTGTTCTCAAATATTGATCTGAGATCGGGATATCATCAGGTACACATCAAAGAGGATGAAATTCAAAAGACAACATTCTAAACCAGGTATGGGCATTATGAGTTTGTTGTAGTTCCTTTCGGTTTGACAAATGCTCCAACTACGTTTATGTGCTTGAAGAATAGTGTGTTGTGTCCTTATCTGAACAAGTTCATTATTATATTCATTGATGATATATTCTTATATTCTAAAAATTAGGAAGAGCATGTCGAGGATTTAGCAAACATGTTGATATTTCTAAAAGAGCATCAACTGTATGCCAAGCTTAGAGAATGTAGTTTCTTCCATACTGAGGTACATTACTTGGGACACGTTGTTTCCAAGTAGGGCATCACAATGGATCTGGAAAAGATAAGGGCCATCATGGAGTTGGTATCTCCTAGGAATGTGGATTAGCTGAGATCCTTCATGGGCTTGACAAGTTATTACAGGAGGTTCATCAGGAACTTCTCACAAATTTCTTATCCTATTACATCATTGCAGAGGAAATTGTGCTTTGTTGGGCCTTGAAATTGTCATTTACTTCCATTACATTTTCACTTATATTTCCATATTATCACCTTCACTCTACCTCCATTTCATTACATTTACCTTACCATTACCACTATTGGGTTACATTTATGTTTTTCCAAACTTTATTAATTCCTAGTATTTTTAAGTGAATTTGCGGTTAAAAATTAGAAAATAATATGCACATACTTATACCTAACAAGTGGAATGAGTTTGTTGCCATGTGTAGGTAAAAAAGAAGCTTCCAAAAGACTCTTATGTGGCCTCCAAAGGCCAAATTCGAATTTGGATGGAGAAGATCATGGGATCATAAGGATATGTGTCTCATTTCCTATTTGTATTGTAACTCTAAGAAGACATGTGCCTTATCACTTCCTATTTGGATTGTAACGCTATAGATATAGGGAGAGATCATGGAATCTCATTAATGAGATAGATTCTCATCTTTTGTATAAATAGGGGAAGCTTTCTCCTATCAAATCATGTGTAAAATTGGAGTTATGTTCAAGATTTGAATACAAAATTAGATTGTGGCACCTTACTCATGAATGTTCCTTCATTTTGAATTGGTTTTGCTTATGTTAAACACCATGTTGAAGCACACACATGGTGTATGAGGAAGATAAACACACACACACAAGACTCAACACACAATGAAGGATAAGCGTGAGGCTTTCTTATTTTCCATTATACAAAGATGTACATTTATATTACAATGGTGTGACTCTTGGTTTCATCTTCCAAGGTCATTTGGACTCCATTGTGACTTTTCGTATTCCACACCTACCCATGGAGGATTAGGTGTTCCAACATCCCCCCTTAATCCGAAGGGGTATGTGTGAGTCCAAGAAAAGAGTTGTAATACAAATCTGCAAAGTATACATGGCAGCACTTGGGCTGAATCAACTCTCTCAAATGTTGGAAAAAAGAGGTGGTTTTAGGATGACCACAAACACTGGAACGCAAAACTTGTTGCAGTTCCCGGAACTCTTCCAAAACTGGCAAGAAGCTGAAGGCTTCTGCTAGAGGAATTGTCCCTCATAAAAAAGGGAGACCTTCGACCTAAACGAAGGGAGGTCTACGACCTGTGGTGGTTTTAGGTTGTCCACCAACCAAAGATGATGGTTTTAGGTTATCCACCAACCGAAAATGATGGTTTTAGGTTATCCACCAACCAAAGATGATGGTTTTAGGTTATCCACCAACCAAAAATGATGGTTTTAGGTTATCCACCAACCGAAGGCATGCTCATGGGCATCCATGTCTTTGGCTACATCTCTAAATCTGGAATGACGAATTGTGGCTCAAGCTCGCTTGAACTGCTGGCTACAACTCTGAACATGGAATGAGAGATTGTGGCTCAGGCTCGCTTGATCTGTCGTCGAAGCTTGTACATGACCACCATTTTCCCCCCTGTCAGGGACAAGGTGAGATGATGGCGAAAACTCAACTGCAAGTTTTTTCAATATCCGTGAACAAGTTCTAACATGTGTCGTAAACATCTTCTTGGCTGCTGATGCCCATTGCCAAGAAGCGATCCATCCAAGATGAATCTTGGTTCTTGCAGGAGGCTTGTGTCTGAAGCATCTGTCTGAAGAATGGGTGTGCCGACCACAGTGCTTGCATGGATGAAGATCAAAAAAGTGATCTTTCATATGGCCAACTCGATCACAGTGTTGGCATTTCTCAATCTGTTGTGGAAGTGGAACAGGATCTGGAACAGCTGCAGGTGAACTGTCATACAAGAATCCAGCACTCTGAAATATGATGGGCTTGGTGTAGTCTGGAATATGAAAGGTCACATCCTTGTCATATCCAAGACCAGTTCAGTGCTTGTTGTGGACAAGCTCTTCCCAAGGTCTGATGATGGGCTTGAGAAGTGCAGGCTGAGCTGCTGCATCTGCATGTACATCTGCTCTTGTACAAGGAACTGAATGTGGATCAACTGAAACTTTACTGACATGCTGCTGATGGGAGTCTTTCACAATGTTCTGAACAGAAACAGGTTCAGAATGGTGACTCTTTTGGTGAAGTTCGTCTTGTTGAAGCTGAGATTCCAATTGTAAAAACTCAATCTTTTCATGTGCATCTAGCAAACAACTTCGAATATTACAAAGAGCATCCTTGCTCATTTTTATCACATCATCAACATTTGAATGAATGAGGTTACTCAACAATACTAATGCCTCATTGATTTTGGCCATTTCCAACAACTTAGGCTCAAAAAATGAAGGGTGTCGGCTTCAACCGAAAATGCACTCGTTTACAATGTGATGCAACAAGAAATACAAATGACTCAAGAAATTCTCAAAGTACAAAGTGTGCTCCTCAAATGATGGAGGGCAATCAACAATCCAACAACTCAAATACTGATTCCAACTATGAATGAAGAGGAAAATTCACTCACAATGTGAGTTCAATACAAAATCTCTGCAAAAATATGTGCAGCTGAAAACACTATGAAAGAAGCCTTTAAAGCAGCTGAAATTTTTCTTCAAAGAGTTGTTTTCAATGATGGCAAACTTGTCTTCTCATGTAAAATTTCTTCAAAAAATCACTCTTATGCCACAAATCATAAAATATCAAATTTGCAAAATTCAGTCCATCTTCTTCATATGTCGATTTTCTCTTTTTCTGCTGTTCAAATCTCTCTTTTTCTCTCTCCTCTCTCTGCTGTTTTTTTTTTTTTTTTTTTTAATAATTAAATTTAAAAAATTGGGAAACTATGGGAAATTTAAAAAATGTGAGGGGAAGGGAATTAAAAGAGGAGGGGAATTTAAAAGGGGTGGGAGAGAAAGAAGTTTAAAGACTAAGGGAATTTTATTTTTATTTTTTATTTTTTTAAATTAAAAATGGGAATTATTTTGAAAAAATGGGGGGAATTTATTAAAAGAAGGGGGGAGAAGATTAAAAATTAAAAATTTATTGCAATGGAGAGGGGCGGAAAATTTAAATAATGGAGGGGAGTTTATTAAAAAGGGCGGATTAAAAATTCGAATTTAAAAGAGATCGGTGGTATTATTCAAATATGGAGGCGGGGGGGGGAGGTATTAAAATTATACAAAGTCGAAATTTATTTGGGGGACGGTAACTATATGGTGGGGGGCGTATTTAACTTATCAAAAATTTAAAAAATTGAAATGGCCGAATGCTGGGGGCGTATTTAAAGGGGCGGCAGAGAGCCGATATGGCAGACTGGGCAGTGAGCATAGGCGTGGGAAGAAGGCCGAAAGGCCAAGGAAAATGGAATGGGCGTGGTCGAGGGGAGTAATAAGGAGCTGTTTGCAGGAGGGCCAGGCGTGGGTAGGAGGTGAGGGGTCGGGTTTGGGGATAGCGGGTAGGGGGAAGAGCTGGGTGTGGGGAGAGCAGTCAAGGGGAGGTGAGCGCTGGTAGAGAGAGCAGGTATGGCGTATGTGAGGCGTAGGGGTAAGCGAGCGGTAGGGAGCGTTGCTAAGTTGCAGAGCGATGTAGATATCCAGAGAGGGGGCGGGGTTTGGTTTAAAACGTTTTAAAAATTAAAAAATTGCTAGAAGGAATGGGTTGAGCGTATAGGTGAGCGCAGGGTTTAGGGGCCGTGGGTTGAGCGATGGGATATGGCGGAGTGCTCAATGAGTGGTGTAAGGAGTGAGAGCTGTGTAGCGTAGGAATGGGGAGTTTGAATCGATTTTTTTTACTTATATTTTTTATTTTTATTTTTATTATTATTATTATTATTTTTTTTAAATTTAAAACAGCAGAGAAGAACAGAGAATCTACATTTTCTTCCAGCAGCAAAATTTTCTTCCTTTCAAATATATAGCAGAATGGACAAAGTGCAGAAATGAGGGCAACAATAGAATTTTTCCAGCAGCAGAGAAATCCAGAATTGCAGAATTTTCCAGATTATTTCAACAGTAAAACCCAGAAATCTTTTCCATTAAAAACTAGAAACTTCTTCTTCAGAAACCCAATTTAAACAGTGTTTTCCAGCAACTCTTCAATGCAGAAATTAATATAAATTGCAGGAAAAATGAGAATGAAAACCTTCAGATGGGAAGTGCTGCTTTTCCTTCAAAACCAATTTCTGAATGCTTCTTCTTCTTCAAAGCAGATTTCTGAATGCTGCAGAATCACTGAATGTTGCTCCTCTTCAAAACACCTCTGAATGGCGGAAAAAACACTGCTGCAAAAACTCTCTAAATGCTGCAAAAATCACAGGACCAGCCACCTGGAGCCATAAACACAAATGAGCTCCATCAAATTTTAGAGCAGAACGTCAACACCACGCTTGATATATTAAACACCATGTTGAAGCACACACATGGTGTATGAGGAAGATAAACACACACACCCGCAGACTCAACACACAATGAAGGATAAGCGTGAGGCTTTCTTATTTTCCATTATACAAAGATGTACATTTATATTACAATGGTGTGACTCTTGGTTTCATCTTCCAAGGTCATTTGGACTCCATTGTGACTTTTCGTATTCCACACCTACCCATGGAGGATTAGGTGTTCCAACAACTTACATATGGAGCATCTCGATTTACCATCTCTCATATTTTTATATCACCTACCTAAAATGTGTGAGATTTACTTGCTTTTATAGATTAAAATTTATTTGCTTTCTTAGTATTAGTTTTAGAATGACTGTGTAATATTTTCTTTTCTAAAAACATTTCAAAAGGAAAGATTTATATATTTTCAAATTGGATTAAGTTTGAGGCAATAGAGCTCATAGTTATTTAGTTTCCTTTCATGTTATGTTATTTACTTTCTTAGATCAAACTATCAATTCATTGTATAATTGAATGTTCTTAAAATATCACGCTAAGAAGGTGTTCCAAATTGGGTGATTGAATGTTCAACCTATACAATCATTGAGCTTTACTTTTACATGATTTTACATTTCTTTTTAGATCCTCATTCAATTGTATAATTGGGTGTTCTTAAATATCATTTCAAGAAGGTGATTTTATTATATTTTTAAACGAACTACTTGAATACCTAACTTATGCAATTATTGAGTTTTCCCGTTGCATGCTTTAATTGCTTTCCTAGATTTAAAGACTAAAGTATAATCGGTTGCTTGTACATCATCTCAAGAGGTGATTTTATCATATTATATGTTGAAGTGATTGGACGCACGTTAGTTGTTTTCCTTTACATGCTTTGAAATGTTTTCTTAGATTAAAATTTCAATTCCTGCAAGTGTGATTGTGCGCGCTATATTTTATTTTGAATTTGTTTTATTTCTTTTCGTTACTTGATTTCATAGGTTTTTTTTTTGAATTATTTTAAATCTATTAAAAAAGGAAAAATAGTTTACATCTTGGCCGCAGCCTTGACAATGCCCAGAAGAGTGGCATATTCAGCACATGAAGCACAAAAATGACTGCCCACTAGGGGAAACCAGTCCAATCCATACAGAGTTCTGCCATACTGCCCGCGCAGGGGTGTTAATTTTGGTTTCCACTGTAATGCGCATGTTTGATAAACTGTAAGACAGAGACTACTAGATACTATAGCTATAAAATCAAGAGAAATCCCAACCAAGTGGGAATCGTAAAGCAAAAACTAGACTCTAATGGAGTAATTATGCATCATGCTGAGGAGGAGGTTCCTCCAGGATAAAGCACCTGTAAGCATCCATATCGTCCACCTCCTTGTGCTTGTCAGCGCCTGAGACATCACTTGGCTTGGAGCGCTCATGCCCACCATGGACATTCTCCTCATCTTTAAGAGATTTTCCTTTGTCCTTGTTCACCTTCTGTTGTTGCTTGTCCATTTCCTGAGTTGAAGCTGAAGAAGCTCCTGCCTGAAGCACTTTGGGATCAACCTGTTGTGGTTCTTCCTTAAAGACCACCGAGATAGAGGCAATTATGTGGGGTCTGTTCAGAGAGAAATTGAAGAAAAATTGGGCAGTCTGGGGAGTGTCAAAGGCTAGATTGACAGGGTAGGTCGGAACAGGGGTGGTATTTTGAAATATATCCCTCCCACTGTGAGTGTTTAGATATCTACCGATAAATTATTCCGAGAAGGGCGAAGAGGATTCCGAATTGGAAGTGGAAGGGGTGTGTTGGGGACGGCTTCTAGTGCTACCCCTTCAACATCTCATGCGATATCTCAGACGCAACACGGTGATGGGCACAGACGAAGGCGACGGAGGAGGCGGAGAGACAGAATTGGGTGGAAGCGGGGTGCAAAGAAAATCCAGAGTAACAGTAGACTGATTGCAGAGGCCGATACGGGAGAGGTGGAGCCCTTCCCCTAGTTCAATGCAACAGCTGAGATGGCTTCATCTACCAGTGGTTATGCGATGGCAGGGATGCACAGCCGAGGGAGAGAAAATTATTTGCAGCGGAGGAGGGGGGAAGTCTTAGCTCTTGCTATCTTCCTCCATCTTTAAACATAGGGAAGCGTTGTCTCGAAGCTCTCCTGGCTTTAAATCCTCATAAATTTAATTAGTTGGAGTGTGCAGATAATTCCTTACAGAGGCACAAGCGAGCATAATGGTCAAATCTCGACCTCGGCTCTGCATTAATTATGCGTTGATGTAAGCACTACCTTGAATGCTGCGATGATGGGTACGCAGGCTATATCTCTTGGCAATGGCTTGGGTGGCCAAGTGGCCCCTCCACTTGCCAAACCCAAGTCCCATCAGCATCTTAACACTAATGTTCACCCGCATCTAGGATACTTGATTTCATAGGTTAGTTTGAATTTCATTTTCATTATTTGATTTCATAGATTAGATGAATTGGTTTTCGTTATTTTGTAGTTAGATTGATCTAAACTGAAAGACAATTTCTAGCACATACAGTGCAAGCATGCTTCACAATTTTACGAAACCCCCGAGTTGAAAAATTAAATGACAGGGAATTATTTTGCCCCAACATTTTGGCGCTGTTGCCAGGGAAGTGTGCATAGGAACTAGCTTTCAGTCTAGAGTGTATTTTATTTTTTTTTGTTTTTTACTAACCATTTATGGACAAAGGGTCTAGAATTCAGCCCAAAGACTACATTGAGGAATGGTATCAAAAAACGATTGTGCCACAACATTCATCTATTCTTCAAGAGATCCTTGTAGGAAATTGAAAATTAAAGTCGATTTCGCATATCCTTACAAAAAATTAGGTACCATTTTCAAGTTTGGAGATGAGCATTTCAAAAATTCTAATCCGTAAATGGCTTCATTGGAAGCATGAATATACTTAAAAAAAAAGATTTTTAGATAGATAGGAAAAATAAAATAATTTTTTATAGTTTTTAGGATAAATTTGATGATTTTTGATGCAGTAAGAACCACCCATCTACTAACCCTTGGCAGGAAATATTTGCAATAAAACAAATGATTGAGAACAAGGAACACAAGCGAGGATCATGAGCGATAATTTAAGATATGAGATCGATCCTTTTCATTTTGTTTTTGAAAAAATTATAGAGGAATCGATTGATAAAATCTTGAGTATGCTAACAAAATAAAAATCTCAAGTATGCTCTCCTCCTACGCTTCATGTGACCTAGAGGATCAGAGAAAGAATTTTTTTTTTGCTAGTATATTATAAAATCTAAAAAAATTATTAATGAAATTCTGTAGCTAATTTCTGTTTCATCATTTGATTTAATTTAATCTGATTTTTCAATAAAATTTAAAAAAACAAAAAAAAACAAACTTCTCAAATTCATTTTCTTTATTAATAAATTGTTTTGTTTAAAAGAAATATATATTTATATTTTTATATATTTTTAAAAATGTAACATATATATATATATATATATATATATATATATATATATATATATATATATATATATAAACAAACAAAACAAGTACGTCTCTCCTTCCTTCCATTTGCTCATTCTAACAGCTGTTGGGATTGCCCAGTCTCCAACATTTCCCCAAGGTATGTTATGAATAGAGAAATATTGCTGCCTCACTCGATTGAATTTGTATAGCAGACAATTGAGAGATAAAGATAATTCTGTATCCTTCAATGAAATGTTGTAGTAATCTGAATTCATTTCGAAATGTGGAGATTCCCTGCCTTGCTTTCCACATCGTCATTTCCTCCATTCTATCTAGATAAAATTTCTACTTCTATTTTAGGATATGAAGATCTTATCTATCGTATCATTGCACATATCCTTTTGAGTTAGGGATTTTGTGTACAAATACAAGTGATCTTTCACTACGCATAATAAAACAAACCATCCTTCAGGCTTCAATTAAATCTGCAACCTATTACATCAATCGATTTACAGGTGAATTCGTTATACAGGTCTATTTTTCAGGAAGTTGAAGTTTGATTTCGAATTGAAATAAAATTATCGATGCATGTGGCAATTAATGAACCTATTCAACCAATAATTAATTTTGTTGCCAGTGCAAAAGCCAGAAAATGCGTAACTGTTTTGACAAACGATTTTAAAACGAATTTTCTGATCAAACCGAGGCGAATTAGGAAAACATAAAACATGGGTATTTTCGGGAAAGGGGGCAATTAGGTAAATCGCAAGCAATTTTCTAGATTTTTCAACCATTTGGGAGAAATTCAGGGTTCTTCGTAGCTCCGTTTTCCAGATTACGTAAAAAAAATGGTTTTAAAATTAATTAACAGAGATAGTTACGGTTTTTTTTGGCAGTGAAACAAATGGAGAAAGCTTTGAATGCTTGGCTTCTTGTTTATATGCCACTAAAAATAATCTTTCTAGGGCATGTGAGGATTATTGCTCTCGCAATATCTCTGTTATGTTGAAAGGTAGCTAAAAAAAAAATCCAGGTGGTCGTAGATCTGAAGCCGGGCTCAGCCTTGCATAATTGTCCACCAGCTGAGCGACTCCTTATACTTGCTTAAAAAAATCTCTTACCCTACATTGGATCCAATGGTTATACTACCTTGTGTTCATGCCTTTCTAATAGAACAGACAATAGAAATAATAATATTTCCTCAAATTTCTCTTCTGTAAGGGGTGAAAAGGATCTTGGAAACAAAGCCAAAGCCTACAACCCGGCCACTCACAAATGAATGATCTCATTTTGTGTTGTCAATTGTGATTTCAGGAAATCACTTCCATTATGCGTTGAAATGGCAGATGCAAAGGTGATTTTTAATCTATTTTATAAGCACTGAAGAAAAGACAATGAATAAATTCCAGAGCTCAGATCCAATCTAACAATTGGTTGTAAAACTAATCCCTCAGACAATATTCTATTTGCTTGAACAATCTGATCACAAATATAAAGAGCACCAACTGTCACGAAGCAGTTACCCGCACTTATGTTATTTGAAGCAAATAATGGACTAGACCCTTGATCCAAAGGAACTCCCATAGCATCTAGAAGTTGTGAGCTGCTAGATCATAGATTCACGAAGTAAAAAAAAATGGCGAAGGTGGGATTCGATCGCAGAAAAACATTTATTCATCATTGCCATGGTTCATCATCCTTATTTCCAAATTCATTTTCTTTATTAATTGTTTTGTTTATATATATATATATATATATATATATATATATATATATATATATATATATATATATAATTTAAAAATAAAAAATAAAAATAAAAATAAAAATAATTAAAAATAAAATAAAAATATAAAAATTGCAACACATATAACGATTCAATTTGATAGATATAATAATGACTTGCAGAACAATTGGAAAATTATTTAGATGATTTCTCAATATTTGGCATTAAAAATTTTTGTTGCTGTGTATTTTTCTATGAAGCTTTAACTTGCAGGATACAACGAATCTTTGTGATGCCAATCATATTACTGAGCACATTGCATGAAGTCATCTAACAACAGGGAGTTGATTTAATTTTCATGGTTACTTTTTAAAAAATGGATTGTTATTGATATCATAAATTGGACTGAATATAACACTTTTGATTTTCCTTAATCTGTTTTATTTTGGCATTCAAATTTTGTGTCAGAAAGGAATTGGCCATCTCTTTTTTAACACACTTATGTTCTTTATGCCAAGTTTTTGCAGGTTCGGGATGATCGAATGATCATTGAAGAAAACCAATTGTGCGCGCAATTGGTCTTCAAAGGACTAATTTAATGAGAAACATAAGAAAAAGCCCATATCCATATCCTTCAAGACCATTACCTTTCCTCCCTTTTTAGTTATAAAACCAACCAAGCAATTCAAAGCAAGCCACAATTATTTTCCAAGCAAGAGTCATTTGTTCATTTTTTTTACATACACTTTCCATTACATTTTTTCTACTCCTAACCCACAAATAAAAGCAAGAAGCTCACTTACATGCTTATTTCCCATTGTCATTTTCCATTTTCCTTCTCCTATTCTTTTCATTTCGCAAATAAACCTTGCTTCAATACAAATTATTGAGTCCATAGTCCTTTGAGTCTAAAAACCTTACAAAAAACACCTTGAGGCTTGCATGCCTTAATGGTATGTCTTCTTGCTAACAAACAATGGGAATACATTAATGTCCCTTGTTCATCGGATCTTCTAGGTACTCGACAACAAAAAAATTATTCGTGCCTAGCAAGATGTGTTTGGGCATCTTGACTCTCATTGTCATCAATGGTGAGAGTTCTCATGTTGACTAGTGGCATCCATTAATGTCCACTAAGTCAATAATTTCCTGCTATGTTCGACATCAGAACATCTATTCACATAGCAGCAATTATGCCAATGAGTTTTGAAGACATGAAGACTAACATTTTCAGCATTTTGAATCAAATAAAGAAGATATGCACCTACAACAGATCAACATTATTCTGCAGCTGCAAAATCATATGGCAGTTGTAGAATTAGATGACAGTTTCAGAATCAGAGGGCAGCATCAGAATCAAATGGTAGCTACAGAATCATATGACAATAGCACAATCAACACCATTCTACAACTGCAAAATCAAATTACAGCTGCAGAATTAGATGATAGCTGAAGAATCAGATGGAAACTGCATAATTATAGGACAGCTACAAAATCAACATCATTTCACAACAAATTCAGCAGTTTTAGTAGAAGAAATAAAAATTCATCTTGACTCTTTTATCCGTAACTTGTACAGCCACATGAATCAGTTTTGGGGGGGGGGGGCGGGGGGGGTGTTACATTCATATTCACATTTTTCCACATTCATATCACATTCAAAAGCCCACATACTTTCAAAATATATTAACTTTTACATTATTATTATGAGCATACAGTGGTTTTCCAAAAGGACTTAAAAGATAATTGGATACAAACACAATCATGGTTGTCACACAAGAACCAACCATGATGCAATCCAATAAAGATATACTTTGCAACAATAATCAAATTATCATTATGCAAAGTTCAAAGATCAAAATTGAGTGAAACAACAAAATATGGTTGAAACACAAGAACCAACCGTGTTGCAATTCAGTTAAAAGACTTGTAAGAAGTATAAAGTTATCAAATGATATCATGAAAAATTAAGCCAAAGCTCAAAGGATCAAAAAGAGTAATAGATTGCATGAGGACATGCAATAGCTTCAGTTGGGGGGTAGGTTGGGCCTTGAAATTCTCATTTACTTCCATTACATTTTCACTTATATTTCCATATTATCACCTTCACTCCACCTCTAGTTCATTACATTTACCTTACCATTACCACTATTGGGTTACATTTATGTTTTTCCAAACTTTATTAATTCCTAGTATTTTTTAATTGAATTTGTGGTTAAAAATTAGAAAATAATATGCACATACTTATACCTAACAAGTGGAATGAGTTTTTTGCCATGTGTAGGTCAAAAAGAAGCTTCCAAAAGACTCTTATGTGGCCTCCTAAGGCCAAATGCGAATTTAGATGGAGAAGATCATGGGATCATAAGGATATGTGTCTCATTTCCTATTTGTATTGTAACTCTAAGAAGACATGTGCCTTATCACTTCCTATTTGGATTGTAACTCTAGAGATATAGGGAGAGATTCATGGACTCTCATTAATGAGATAACTTATCATCTTTTGTATAAATAGGGGAAGCTTTCTCCTATCAAATCATGTGTAAAATTGGAGTTATGCTCAAGCTTTGAATACAAAATTAGATTGTGGCACCTTACTCATGAATGTTCCTTCATTTTGACTTGGTTTTGCTTACATATGGAGCATCTCGATTTACCATCTCTCATACTTTTATATCAGCTACCTAAAATGTGTGAGATTTACTTGCTTTTATAGATTAAATTTTATTTTCTTTCTTAGTATTAGTTTTAGAATGACTGTGTAATCTTTGCTTTTCTAAAAACATTTCAAAAGGAAAGATTTATTTATTTTCCAATTGGATTTAGTTTGAGGCAATAGAGCTCATATTTATTTAGTTTCCTTTAATGTTCTATTATTTACTTTCTTAGATCAAACTATCAATTCATTGTATAATTGAATGTTCTTAAAAGATTAGGCTAAGAAGGTGTTCCAAATTGGGTGATTGAATGTTCAACCTATACAATCATTGAGCTTTACTTTTACATGCTTTTACATTGCTTTTTAGATCTTCATTCAATTGTATAACTGGGTGTTCTTAAATATCATTTCAAGAAGGTGATTTTATCATATTTTTAAACTGAATACTTGAATACCTAACTTATGCAATTATTGAATTTTCCCTTTGCATGCTTTAATTGCTTTCCTAGATTTAAAGACTAAAGTATAATCGGTTGCTTGTACATCATCTCAATAGGTGATTCTATCATATTGGATGTTGAAGTGATTGAACGTACCTTAGTTGTTTTCCTTTACATGATTTGAAATTCTTTCTTAGATTAAAATTTCAATTTCTGCAAGTGTGATTGCACGCACTGTATTTTATTTTGAATTTGTTTTTTTTTCTTTTTGTCACTTGTTTTCATATGTTAGTTGAATTTTATTTTCATTATTTTATTTCATAGATTAGATGAATAGGTTTTTTTTATTTTGTAGTTAGATTGATCTAAACTGAAAGACAATTTCTAGCACATACAGTGCACGCATGCTTCACAAGTTTACGAAACCCTCGGGTTGACAAATTAAATGACAGGGAATTATTTTGCCCCAACATTTTGGTGTCGTTGCCGAGGAAGTGTGCATAGGAACTAGCTTTCATTCTAGAGTGTATTTTATTTGTTTTTGGTTTTTACTAACCATTTATGGACAAAGGGTCTAGAATACAACCCAAAGACTACATTGAGGAATGGTATCAAAAAGCGATTGTGCCACAATAGTCATCTATTCTTCAAGGTATCCTTATGGCAAATCAAAATCTCAAGTCGATTTCACATATCCTTACAAACAATCAGGTACATTTTTCATGTTTGGATATGAGCATTTCAAAAATTCTAGGAAAATTAAAAAAAAAATGTTAGGAAAATTATATTTTATTACATCCATGTTAGAAAATAATGTTAGAGTAGTTTTCTCTAAAGAAATAAGGCAAAAGAAAAAAATTTAGGGAAGCATGAAATAAAAAATGTGTGGATGCTTTAGTATTTGAAATAAAATAATGGTTTCCTATTTAAATGCGTTGAATGCTCATAAGCATATTAAATTTTAATTTTCGATGTTAAGACCTTCAAAAAGGGGTTTAAATTTCATTTGTTGAAATTTAATATATATATAAGTTCTTTTTGAATTTATTATAAAATCTCTATGTGAAAAAAGGTCAAATAAACTCAGCATAAAGCGTCAGTAGTTTTCAACGGAAGATTTGGAGCTCGCCTCAGATCTACAGTGGAGATCCACTTCGCGACCCCCCCCCAACAGTTTCTTGTTAACGCGAGGGCGAGGGAGGGTCTGAAGTGTGGTATTCATGGCCGCCCAAATTTGCGATGTGCCAGCACCACATCACTTCACACCTCCTCCGCCTAAAACAAGAAACCGGGAGGTAAACCCCCTTGAAATCCACCTCTGGTTTTCCGCGCCTGATGAACATTTTCTCCCGCACCCTCAGCCAATGGACCTCCCTTCCCATGCCATACCCGTTGGTCCACTATCCAATCATATCCCTCCACGTCATACTGGTCATTACCCTCCAACGCTCCACTTATGCCTGTTAATCGCCCCGTTGGCCACTGAACCTGCTCCTAGACCGTTAATCACCCCGTTATGCAATTAATCCTCATCAGACCCATTAAACTCCTATGGTCATATCCAAGACCGTTAGTCACAAGCTGTTAAGTCCAAAATCATGCCCTATAAAGTTAATTGTAGAGAGACTGATTTCACTTTACGATCTCCATTCATTCTATCACCTCTACATTTTGTCTAAAGCGTTAACATTTTGCGACCATTCTCCCTACCTCTAAGATCCTGTCACCTTTCCTGCAGCCCAATTTTTTCCACCCTTTTCTAGTCCATATCATTTCAAGCATGGCTCCTAAGGCCAAAGCTAAAAATCAAACAACTCCTAAGGGTAAAGCCAAAAAACAGGTGACAAAGGAAGTGCAGGTCGTCAATCCTATTGCGGTAGTCATCCCTGAGGTCGTCAAACATATTGCAGAAGACATCCCTGCTGCAATGCCACAGCTTAACCTTGACCTCATACCCCTAGCCAACGCTTATTTCAAAATCACAGACTGTCACTTTGAATTTGACTTCTATGAGCTACATCCGTGGCTAAAACAAACGCAATCCATGTTGCCTATCAGGTTCTAGCAATCCATGTTGCCTTTGTTTTCATTCCCATAAACTCATCCTTTTCCTGATTTAATTGCCTGGTGTCAGAATCAGTATGACCCTATAACCAAGTTAGTGGTGGCTCAGAATGGAAACATTCTGATCACCATATCCCCTGAAAACATAAACCAGATGCTTCTCATCCCTTCATCTAATTCCTTATCCCATTTCTCACCTGTTTATCTCATGGAACTTCATCACAAATTATCTTTCCCTTAGAGAGCTCATATATTTGACATTTTCCTACCTGAGGATGCAGAATTACCAAAGAAAAATCCCCCATATGCATCCTTAATCTTTCCTATAGCTTCCAAGCACTATATCTCTCTTCTTTCTTACCTGTTAGGATACCCAAACGATGAAACCATCCTGGGGTTCTTATCTTTTTTCTGTAATGATAAACCACCATCGTTTATGTATAATTACAACCAATTCTTGGCTGAAATTATACATGAACAATTCATGAACTTCACCACACAAGGAGTGTTTATTTATTATTCTATGATTATTCATATGATTTTGTTTCAGCAGACATAAATTTTTCCTATCTACTTAACAAATAGGATGCACAGGGAGTGAATCAATTAGTGATTCACTGGAAAGAGTTGGTCAGAGCTTCATCAACAACCACTTCTTTTTCAGAATTTATAGACTCCTTTATACATCTAGTATGGCAACTCCTTACAAGTCAATCAAAGCCCAAAATTGGAGAAGACATTAGAATGATTCTGCACCTCAATGAGCAAGCAAAGGCAGATGATTGATACCTATACAAAAATTATACAGAGATCGAGGTGTATGGCTGTGAAATCTCACCTTACAAACTTCCAAGATATGTACCTATGAGTGTTTTCTCCTTGGAATACATAAGAAAAATGTTAAACATGGATGAACTACATTTTGTCTCAAGAAAGTGAAAAGCTCTGTTTAAACTCAAGGCTAAAATTGGATCCTTCATCTGCAATACTAGAGAAACTGGTGCTGATGTAGATGCATTATTAAAGAAGATGGGTTTTCAACCAAGTTTTACTTGGTCATATGACCCCCATGGCATTAATTCTACTATGAGATTTGAACTCAAGACAACTTCATACACTCATACCTCTAGAGAAGAAATAGATAAATACATGAACCATGATGAATGGGTGGAAGGTACTCTACAAGAAGCAGATGAAAAATTCATTTCCACTTCAAATGTACAGAAACAAGTGCCTGACAGTAAGCAGCAGAAAAGAATCAGGGAAGAGCCTCCACATGCCAAAGAAATCATGAAAGAGTTTATCCTACAACACAAAATTCTGAAGCTTACTTCAAATTTACTTTCAGAGGAGAAACAACCAGAGATCATAGATTTGGGAGATACAGAAGTCTCCACATCCACCAATGTTCCTCATACTCCTCCATCAGCATCACCTACAAGAGAACCACTGGAAATCATCCAAAATTCAGATGCCAGCTCTTATGAAGAGAAAATATTTTCTCAATATTCCTAGATATCAAGCACAAGAATGAAGCACTGAAATCATATTTTTACAGTCAATTTTGAAAACAAACATCTACATCACAGCATATGCTTCTCACTGCCTTTGACAGTGAGAAAGGAAGGATGCAGATGGCCTTTTTGCGGTAAACAATATCATTTCCAAAGACTCATGTTGAGTATAAGAAGATTGTCTTCTCTTTTCATACAAAGCAGATTCACCCAATTGACCAGATCGGCATGCACAGGAAGTCAGGAGAGATGCTATTTTAAACAATGACCACAACAACCATGTCACTTTCTAATTTGAAAGCAGCACTGTCAAATGTTCAATCTCAGTTGAAGATTGAGAAATTTTTTTCCTTGGAAAAATATAACAGGATGAAGTCATTAGAAGACCTTGTACGGAAAGTTGGGTATGACCCAAAAGAATACAAGGAAACTGAGGAAATCATTAAAAGGAAAATGCAAACATCTCTTCTCTGTGCAAACAACTAAAGCTACCCTCAACTGAATACCCACAAACTAAGGAGATGGCATAAAATGAATGTAACAAAGAGGAAATGTTGAAGTTGATCATTGATCAAAATATGAAAATTAGAAAAATGGAAAAAAAAATTGAAGAATTATTTCTAAAAGAGAAATCAACACTCCAAGTGAATACTGATTCTAATTTAGCAACTCAAACATCTTCTGTAGGTACAAAAATTTCAGCAGCTTTGACTACTAACGATGCAGTAAAATTGGCACAATATTTGGCCATTCAGAAACATGCACATGAGAAGTTACAATAGAAGTTTCAAGTTCTTGAGTCACAGAAGATTAAGAATGATAATTAATATGTAGAAGAAATGTAGAAGACTCATCCGTTAGAACTTAAGGTCAAAGAACTAGAGAGTGAATCTCTAATGGCAACAAGTCTGGGTGAAGCTAAGCAGAATATCTGGGAAGACATCAGCAGGTCTATCACTGAAGTATGGCCATACATACAAATCATCTTCGAAGAGCAGGAACTCGTCACAAAATGCAGAACAACAATTCAAGAGCAGAAATATCAACTCAAGAAGAATCCAAGTGATGCCACTGACATGATCAAGGTTCTTAATTCAAAGAACAAAGAAGAGTTGGAAGAAATCAATATCTTGGAAAAAATTGCAACCATTTTGGAGATAAAGAAGGTTTTGTAGAAAATAAACTTAATCAACCAATTGCAGATCAAGTGTGAAGCTTTAAATATTATTGTTCAAAGGTTTCATACTAAATTTAATGTTTTAAATCATAAAGGACTGCCAGGCTTGGTAGGATTAGATGATAAGTTTATTAAGTTAGAAGATTGTTGCACAAATTTATATACAATTGCAATAGACAAGTCAAAGTTTTCAGGTATCAAAGGTCACATTACAGGGAAAGCTTTTCTTGAAGCTCTGCAGTTTGATTTGATCATTCAACATCAAATCAAACATTTATTCATTCAAAGACCAACTTTTTACAGATATACTGAAGTAGATGAAATCTTTAGGAAAATGATGAGTGCAAAAATCCCAAGTCAAGTTCAATGGGATAAGTTTTGTGAAACCATTGAGTAAAAGGATGAATTTTACAACATGCCAACACATCAGATTTTAAAGGGTCCAATCAGCAACAGCTTCCATCAAAAGGGGCCAAGTCAACAACCACTTCCATCAAAAGGGGCCAAATCATCAACAAATTCCAGAAAATCAGAGACACTCCATCTATCTGTCTCCTTCTTCTATTCTTCTTAATCCTATTATTGTAAATTAGTTATGATATTTCTAAGTTTTGTGAATTAGTATAAATAACTCTTAGTTCAAGTTATTAAGGGTTTCACCCTTGGATGAGAAAATTTTTGTAAGCAAAAATTGTACAAGTCTTTTTTATCATCAATAATACAAGAAGGATTCTGAATTTGTCTCGTACAGCTCTGTTTTCTCTGTGAATTTTTCCAGTTTTCATACATTTTGCTTCTTCATATATTTAATTGTTATCAAGATAACTAGGTGAGGTTGACTGTGTTTCAGCAATCTTATCATTCCTCCTGAAGTTATTATCAATATAAAGAATGATTTACTTAATAGTTTGTTGATGTAAGTCCCTTTCATTTATAAATTTTCACCATCTTGATAATGTTAGATATATTTTGTTGAAATTTTAGACATTGTTTAAAGGTTTTCTAGCTTATGATTTATTGAAGAATTCAATCTGAATATTTAATAATCATATATTCTTACATAAAGCCACTTAATCATTCTACAAAATCTTAATCACTGTGTGAGATAAAAAAGCAGCACTTACTTATAATTATTGATATTATCTATATGATTTAATAAATAACGGTTTGCTATAAGTTATCTTATACATTGGTCCTCCAATATTACAAAACACAAACAAAACATTATAGATGCTTTGGCATGATTATTGACCACAATCATCTCAAAGGACAACATCAATCTAGCGTCGTTGTCGGGGAACGAATTTGATTTGTTTTCCCTGGGACAACGATAAAACCCTATTCCTTTAATGTGACTAAAGGTTTATTTAGGTCAAAATCTCTCACCTGGCAATTCCACTATGAACAAACTGGCTCCTTCAAAGCACACCAGATCTCTATCTGACTTTGAGATTGTCCAACCCTTATCAGATCCAGAGAGATTGGTAAGAAGAGCTTCTTCTAGGAGAAGGCATCAAACCCCTTCTTCTTCTATTCCTCAACAAGAGATAAATATAATTCCAGATCCTTTCAGATCTCGACCTGTTCCTTTAGAATCATAAGACATACCTCACAGAGTGCATGAGCTTGTATCTAAAGGAGTGGATTTTCAATCAGCTTTGTTAGTCCATTATTTATAATCTTATAAATTACCTTAGGAAAATTATGAATCTCCTATATTAGAGCAGGATTTGGATCTAAACTTGCCTGTATTCAAACCTACTGATTTCATTTCCCCTGTTACATACTCTGGACCTTCTACTTGATATCAACCAGAGGAACTCTATTCTGTTTATTCCAATCCCTTATTTGAACCGAGAGAAGGAGAAGAAGAGCTTCAAAAACTAGTTAATAGAATTACTTTAAGGTCCCGAAGAAGGTCTTCCTTCCCATTTCATTCTCCTCCTCTTTCTCCACCTCATTCCTCACCTCCAACGTCTCCATATTCATCTACAAGTTCTACTTCTTCCTCTTCAACTAATAATACTCATTTCTTTACATCATCATCTTCAAGTATGGCTGGTTTTAGACCAATTTTACAAGCAAGATATGCCCCTCTTTTACTCCCTGTCATCCTTAATGATTTTCCTACAGGATATTTAAAACACCTTCCTAGGTTTAATGGAGAAATTGGTTTGTCTGTTGAAGACCATCTGGCAGCATTTCTGGATTTTGCAGATAACATGAACATAGAATATGAAAATATTTATATGATATTGATTGTTCAATCCCTAGAAGGAAATGTCAGGATTTGGTTTACACAATTACCACAAATGCCTCCTAATTGTAAACCTCCTGTAACAACAGCTAAGGTTAGATTTTCAAAGGCCTTTGAGGATGACTTTGTTGTCATGTTGAGAGAAATGACATCCCGAACCTTAGAAGACATGAAAACTAACACTATAGAGGTCGAAACAAATAGGTCTGCATCAGCCAAGTTAAAGGCTAAAGCTGAAAAAGCCCAAAAGAAATTAAAAAATCAGGAAGCATCTTCTTCCTCTAAATCTAAAAGAGAAGAAGCAAAAATAGGTGAAATCAAATCACTTCTTAGAAACCTATCAAATAGGATTTCAAAGATTGAAAATCAACCAAGAACAATCGAACAAACTGTTTCTAGACCCCAAACATAGGTTCAAGGTTAATATAAAAAGGCTACTCCATTACCAATTCTCCAGAGGCCTCATAATGACCAAAAAATACCCACACCGTTGTTGATTGATGACCAACAACCTGATGACAATACTTTGTCTATCACTAAGGATATAAATAACATAGATCATACATCCCTTCATATTGCCACTGTCCATGTTCCCCGAAGTCAAACCCTTCAAGAATACCAAGATACTTCTCAAGTTTCTAAGTATCAAGCTTTTTATGAGTTTCTGATTGTAGAACCCAATAGAAGATATGACTTAAAACCTAGAGTTGGTCTTGGTAGACCTCCCAAAAACCCTGTAATAATTGAACCTAAAGTAAAAACTGCTGAAACTCAAACTAATTTTTTACAACTTCTAAATCAGTCAAGTGATTATGCTCAAATTGACAAAACTTTCAGAACTTTCTAAAAACCCAAGATATAAAAGTCAAGTTGCAAAATGGATCCAAAACTCTAGTGTGGATGCTGAAGGAGATATTATTAATCTGCAAAATGAAATACATGCCATAGCTTTTGGTCCTAATTCTGATATGATTGATGAATCCATACCACCTTTTTATGTGACTTTTAAAGTGCATGACTCCCTGCTATACAATTGTATGTTGGATTTTGGTGCTTCACACAACTTAATGCCTAAATTCATTATGGAACAACTCAATCTGGATATCACTTGAACCTATCATGACGTATATACCTTTGACTCTAAGAGGGTTCAACTTTTAGGACTTATTAAAGATCTAGTGGTCACTTTACATCAAATACCAATTAAAAGTGTAGTATTAGACATAGTTGTCATTGATATTCCCCCCAAATTTGGAATGCTTTTATCAAGATCATGTTGTGCAAAACTGGGAGGGAGTCTTCAAATGGAAATGTCTTTTGCCACTATTCCTATATATGGTGGAGAGAGCCTTAGGTTATATAGAGAAGTCATATTCCTAAACACTGTTTGCAAAGCTAATCAAGCTAGAAATCATCACATTTATGCATTTGATCAGGATTTTATTTATTTCCAACTATCATCAGATACTTCACAGAATTATCAACTCAAGATTGAGGATGTAGTTGAGACCTCTAAGTCTTTCTAAACTGAAATTTGGAAATTATTCTTTAATGGATCTTGCACCAAAGATGGAGCTGGAGTAGGAGTTGTTTTGATTTCACTTGATAAAGAAAATATTACTCAATCATGCAAGTTAGATTTTGAGGCCACAAATAACGTTGTTGAATATGAAGCTTTGGTCCTAGGATTACAACTTGCTAAAAGTTTAAAGGTCCAAAATTTTATTGTCTTCACTGATTCATAACTTATAGTAATATAGGTTAGGAATCTTTGTCAAACAAAGCATCCTAGGCTCAGGTCTTATTGAAATGAGATTTGGGGCACCATCGAAAATTACTTTAATGATTTCAATATCACTTTTATTCCTAGAGATGAAAACATACATGCAGATTCATTAATTGTGTCTGCTAGTTCTTTCAAGATTCCAGGTCAATTTCAAATACAATATCAAATACAAATCTAATATAGGCCATCAATCCCAGACAATCTTAAACATTGGAAAATATTTGAAGATGATGAACAATTAAAATCCTTTCTTCAAGTCATTGATGAGTTTTCTGTATTGCAAATTGAAGAGGATAAATTAGACATTAATGAAGCTACCAAAGACAAGGAAAATTCATATTTAAATTCAAAGGTAGATGATCATGATATTATACAACTATCAAATAATTTTATCCCCAAAGGACTTGTTCCTTTAGAAAATTTGTTTGATCAAAATGATGTTCCCAAAAATCCATTCTCTGTTGTACCAAAAGATGACATAGAAGATAGTAATATTGGTATTGATGACGAGATTAAAAACATTAAACTTTGTGCATCTTTAACTCCTAAAATTAAATCTGAATATATCAAACCTCTTAAAAATTAGAAATATGTTTTTGCCTGGTCTTATGCTGATCTAAAAATTTATGACACATCTTTAATTGAGCATAAAATTCCACTAGAACTAGAAGCAAAACCTTATCAACAAAAATTAAGAAGGATGAATCCATTTCTACTTCCTACCATAGAAAAATAACTCAAGAAAATTTTAGATGCCCAAATAATTGTCCCATTAAGATACTCTAATTGGGTTGCTAATCTAGTCATTGTGAGAAAAAAGAATGGTGAGATTATACTCTATGTAGATTTTAGAAACCTTAATAAATCATCCTTGAAAGATCATTATCCACTTCCAAATATGGATCAATTACTTCAAAGAGTGTCAGGTGCTAACAGATTTTCTATGCTTGATGGCTTCTCTAGTTATAATCAAATATTGGTAAATTCAGAAGACATGGAGAAGACAACCTTTACCACACCTTGGGGTACATTTATGTATTCCAGGATGCCTTTTGGCCTATCAAACGCAGGAGCAACATTTCAGAGAGCCATAGAATTGGCCTTTGTTGGGAAGGTAAACAAAATTGCTGCTATTTATCTTGAAAATTTAACTATTTTCTATGAATCAGATCAGAAACATTTGAAGCACTGGATGAAAGTTTTTGACAGGTGCAAGAAGTTTGGAATATTTTTAAATCCAAAGATGTCACTATTTTCCATTAAAGAGGGTAAATTTCTAGGTCATATTATTTCAAAATATGGAGTATTTATTGATCCCAAAAGGGTCTCTGCTATCCAATCATTATCATTACCTATAAATAAGAAAGAGATGCAAGCCTTTTTAGGGAAAATTAACTTTTTGAGAAGATTTATACCTAAATATGCAGAAATAGTTAAGGACACAACATAAGATAGGAAGAAGAGTTATGTAGATCGAAATACGTTGTTTATAGAGTTTCAAGTTGGGGAACAAGTGTACTTGCACATCAAGCCTAAGAAAATATCCTTGCAAATTGGATCATGTACCAAGATGGCACCACAATTTTGTGGACCTTTCAGGGTCATTGAGAGGATTGGGTCAATAGCCTATCAACTTTCACTGCCTTCCATAGTGAAAGTACAAGATGTTTTCCATGTGTCATTACTTAAGAAATATTTTAAAGATGTTTATCATGTGATTGACTGGTCTATATTGTAGGTGTATTCAGAAGGAGAATTCCAGCAAGAACCTTAATGCATTTTGCAGAGAAAAACTCTCATGCTTTAGAATCGAGCAATTGAGCAATCGAGCAGGTTAAAGTGCAATGGAAGAACTTTGGGCCTTATGAAGCTACATGGGAGATGGAAGATGATATGCGGGCTATTAATCCATCCTTATTCGCTGGTTGAGCGAATGTTTTGGTATATGTTGGTATGATGTTTGGGCATATGTACATATATATGTGGAAGTAAATACTTCCATGAGCTATGTCATAAAGCTCCAATAAGTGGTATGGATGTCATGTCATTATGGTGTTATATTTATTATGTTGTCATGTTGGTTTGATTCTCAATTGGTTTATCATTGTAAATATTGCAACGAGTTATGTTATAAAGGTCCATGAACAATATGTTTTGTTTACAATAGTATTGTGTGTTGTAGGTGTCATTGAACACCGAGGATAGTGTTCCCCCAAGGGGGAGGGTTCTGTAACATCCCTGGTGAAAATTCCATGTAATAAAAGTTAATAAAGGAAAAATAATAACAAAGTTCATGGGACACGTATTCCAAGCTTAATGTTGTGAAAAGAATCATAGTGCAGGTGTTCACATGGTTTATTATGGCTATGGAAATTGGAAAAGGAAATGGCTAGGATTTGGAAAGGCAAAGTGGAATTTATTTATGAAATAATGGAAAATAGGAGAAAATGGAGGTGAATGGTCACAGGTTGCATGTGAGGAGGAAAATGAAGAAAATAGAGGCCTCATTAATAAAAAGGATTTTGAGGATCAATTCATGGATTTTGTTCAGTGCAATTTTTAAGCTCTCATTACTCTCACTCTCTCTCTCTCTCTCTCTCTCTCTCTCTCATACTCTTGGATACTTAGAGTTTTCTTGGAACACTCTTGGAAAGTGTGGCATACTGGGTGATTTGGAGCAAGAAGGCAAAGGAAGAGCAGGAAAGCACAAGAGGACATCGGGATCAACAACTACAACAAGTTTTGATTGCAAGTACCGAGTTGCATGTATGTTTTCCTTAATAGTTTTTTCATGCATGGTGTATGCATGTGGTTTATTAGTCATGATCTGTCATTGCAATGGAGGATTTCCTAGATTGACAGTGTATTTTTCTAGCTTTTCCATTTCCTAGATAGCCATGGTGTTGTGGGTTCATTTCATTATTTTTTTTGTGGTTGGTTCTCATGTTCCTTTAGCTATGGGTTGAGCTATTAGTTCCTGGAAACCTTGGTTGGAAAAACTCTATGGAAGCCCGAGAGATAGTCGTGGGTTGAGTTACTAGTCCTAGAAGCCTTGGTTGGAAAAACACTTTGGAAGCCCTAAGTGGTTTGAGTTACTAGTCCTGGAAGCCCTGTAACATCTGGGGTTGAGTTACTAGTCCTGGAAGCCCTGGTTGGAACAAACACTCTGGAGCCCTGGAACAACTTGTGTAGAGACCAATCAATGATGGTTGTGATGTCTGACCATGAGGTGGAATAATTGGTTTTTCCTTTGGAAGCCCTGGTTTGGTTTTGATGGATTTGGTTTATGAGATCCCAAATTCATGCTTGGAATATGGCATGGGGGTGACTGGATGAAGAGAGATTTGGCTAAGCCATGTCTATGGTCAGGTGGAACATGGAAGTCCCAGAATTGGTTGCATATTTCTTATGGAAATGAGTGTTATTTTCCTCTTGTATTGATGGGTAAATATGATTGTTATTATGTGTCTTATATAGCTATTATGTGCTTGTCATTTCTATTGCTTATATGTTGGTTATGACTGATTTTTATGATGGTGACGATCAATGTCTCTCATCATGTTTTGATTCGTAATTGAATGAACAATGTATCTATGCCTAAATATTTGATAGTGCAATTAATGTGATGAGGAAAAAATGATTCTTCACGATTCTCAGATAAGTATGAGACCCATATGCTTAGATATGTTATTTAAACCTATATATTACATATTTGTGACACGTTTGATGAAATTATTGTCATGGCTAGTAGGGATCTAGTCAATTCATTGTTCGAATGTTTGTTTGTGCACAATTGTTTCACTATTATATTTCATTTTTGAACTTTTCATTGAGTTTGAGCAGTGACTTGAGATCTGGGCCTGAAAAGGTGGCTCATATCTTGGGGAATCTAACACAGGTTTGTGGGAAAAATTCCCTGGATGCACACATGCATATGCTATGGGAGCGTCCAGAGCCTCCCAGATGCACCCATGCCTATACTATGGGAGTGTATGGGGGTTTGAAGGTCGAAAACCTTAGTGGGACCTAAGGGCTCAATACCTGATTGGTTGGGTTGGCTCCTAGGATTTATGTTGCTGATGTGGAAGGTCTGCTTGATGTGTTTCTGTCGATCCCACTTCCTTAAGGTGACCTAGGAGGTTGAATTAGATCATAGTTTCTCTTCTTCATATGTTTACCTCGGTTCATCGGTTACTTGGGTAGATGTGGGAAGAGGGTGTTACATGAAGTTATTTCATTTCCATTTTCATAATATACAATATTTTATTTTTAGTTTACATTTTTTTACAAAAGTTGAGACTCCACAAGGGTGGGGGAGCTTTGCTCCTTGAGCCTTATCACAATGGGCCAAAAAATTCCCCGTTGTGGGATTTGAAACCAAGGGGAGGGGGTAACATCCAATTGTACCAACCACTCAATTGTCCCATGAGAAGACAAATAATAATTAATAATTAGTGAATAAAGACATCCTAATGAAAGGACATGTCTTAATTAAAGTACATGGATTTTAATGATAATACACTTCCACTTATATATAAAGGGTTCTAATTTGTAATCCATATCATATAATATCATTTATCACATATTTTTTTAATATATAATATATGGTTTTATTTATATTCCAATAATTCCAATTATTCACATGAGTCTAGTTGTACAACCAATAACATCCATATAATTGTCGATTTTAGCAAAATCGTTGTACACATCCATCATTTTAAAGTTAATTACACCATGAAATTCATATGAACCACCATACATACACATTTAATTAATTTTTAATCCATACAAATAATTTTATTTTGCCAACTAGTACATTGTTGTTCCTTGTACATTCCATTGTGATTCAACTAACCACATTCAACGATATAACCTCCATACACAACAACCAATGAGTGTCATCCTTAAACCCAATTTTTTTCATATATGCATCTCTATGTAACCAAATCACACATACATAAGAAAAGATAGATCAACGAATTGAAAATAAGCCTCTATAAGGGGGTAACCTCCTTTTACATCACATAAATGAATAATTATTGGATGATACAAATGACAAGACCTCCTTGGTTTATATAGGAGTCTAAAGGGTCATATATAATCAGAGCCTACATAAAAATAATAATGTAAGGGCACAAAAATAACAATACTAGGATTCTTCGGGGCATAATAATAACAATATGGGGGATACATGGGGCACACCAATAACAATATGGGTGTTACACGGGGCACAAAAATAACAATATGGGGGCCATACTAGTATTATAGGGACCTAACATTCCCCTTTCCTTAAAATATTAGTGTTATACTAAATAATTGAGTATTTCAGGATGCTTTTGTATAAAATACTCATCCTCCCATGTGGAATCTTCAACAAGTTCTTCCACTTAATAAGATACTCTGAAATTGATCAATTCCATTACTTCCAGGTACTTGTTTCCATGACTTCTTCAGGGTCCAATATGATTTTTCCTTCCTCGTCAAGTTCTGGAAATATTGTTTGAATTGAAAGCTTTTCATCTATAACCTTATTTAAGCATGAAACATGGAAAAATAGGTGTACTTGGGAAGATGCAAGAAGCTCCAATTTGTATGCCATAGTACCAATCTCTTGCAACATCTTGTAAGGACCATAGTACTTAGGTGATAATTTAGTGTCCTTCTTAGCTTCCTTGAGAGACAATTTTGTGTATGCTTGTAGCAGTAAAATACCCAATCTCCTACGTCAAAACATCTTTCATTAAAATGTTGATATGCTTGTTGTTTCATTCAATTTTGTGCCAAAGTTAGGTTATCCTTTAAGAGTTGGAGAACTTCTTGTTGATGCTTGATGTGATCTTCCACTTCTTGAAACTTATAATTTTCTCTTAAAAACGATGAGATGGATGGTGGATGATATCCATAAAGTCACATAAATGGGGTCATTTTTGTTGCGGTATGGAAGGAAGTGTTATACCACCATTCAACCAGAGGTAAAAAATTCACCCATTATGTTTGTTTATCATATACAAAGAAACGCAAATATCCCTCCAAACATTTGTTCACTATCTTAATTTGGTCGTCAGATTGAGGATGATAAGATGAGTTATGAGCTAATTGCGTACCAAGACAAGAAAATAATTCTTATCCAAAAAATTCCAGTGAAAATGGGATCTCTGCCACTTACAATAATATTTGTGTTTCCATGTAGCTTTTGGATTGTTTCCATACATGCAATAAAGACTGCAAGATATTTGAAAGGATGATATAGTTCGCAAAAGTGTGCATAATTGGTAAGTCTATCAACTACCACCATTATGATACTATTTCCTTCGGACTTGGGTAAAACCGTGATAAAATCTATTGAGGCCTCATCTGAACACTGAATTGGAATGGATAATGGTTGTAACAAACCCGAGGTTTTATTTGTCTCAAATTTATTTTGTTGGCAAACCAAAACTAAAAAATTTTCCACAAACTTCTGAATATCATATTTAAGGCCATCCCAAAAAAATTCCTTATTGACCCTATGGTAAGTTTTTAAAAATCCATAGTGCCCTCCTAAAGGATATGTGTGCATTTTTTTTGAGTCGGGAGTTATATATATATATATATAAGCGAACATTATACCATAATGAATAATTTTTCTAGATAAATGTATCAGACGTATTGGGATCTTGTTGCAACTTTTGAATGAGTGTCCACGCCTCTTATTCATTCTTTCATTCATCCCTTGCTTCATTTAATAAATTTGGATGATAGAAATGGCACAAAGCAATGATTCCACATCCTCATCCTTTCTTGATAGTGCATCTGCAACGACATTTTGATTACCTTTTTGGTAGATGATTTCAAAGTCATAACCCAACAAATCTGTGAACCATTTTTGTTGCTCTTCTAAAGATAATATTTGTTCCAAAAATTATTTAAGACTATCATGATCTGTTTTTACCTTGAAGTTTCTTCCTAGTAGGTAAGGGTATCATTTCTCCTAGGAATGTAGTATTTACAACATTTCCTTCTCATAACTAGGTTTTTGTAAATACTTTCCCTTGATTGGATACTTTCAAAAGAAATGCCTGAGAATGAAGGACGAAGACTCGATGACAGAGCATCTGAAATCCTTCAATACTGTTATCTGTTGATATTAAAATCTCAGATGAAGATAAGTGCATCAGTTTGTTGTGTTCTATACCAAATTCGTGGGATATTCTGGTTATTGCAATAGGTAGCAATACAACTACCTTGAAGTTTGATGAAATTGTCTCAGCCTTGCTATCGAAGGAAATGAGATGGAAAAATATGGAGGGCTAGAATGGAGATGCCTTATATGTATGAGGATGATCCCAGAGTAGAAAAAAAAAAAAAAAATTCTCGAATGGGAGATCTAAATCTAGAGGGATATCTAAATCTCTGGGAAAGCTTGTAAAGGTGTGCTATAAATTTGGAAAGGAAGGGCACTTCAAAAAGGACTATATATCTAAACCTCCTGAGAAAGAAAAGGGATCTGATGATGCTCCTTCTGCAGAGGTGAAAACCACCTCAGATGAAGGTGGGAATATTTACTTTTCTTCTTCTTCAAATACACATGTAGATCATGAGGCATGGTTCATTGACTCAGGTGCATCCTTTCACTTCACTCCCCATAGGGAGTGTATCTATGAGTATGAGAAGTATGATGGTGGTGACGTCTTCTTAGGGGATGATAGGAAGGCCAAAATCATCGGACGTGGAAAATTCAAGTTGAAGTTGTCAGGTGGAAGGATTATAACACTTCCTAGTGTTCTGCATATTCCTGCATTGTCCAGAAATATTATTTATGTAAGATGGATGATGCAGGTGTAAAAATAGTGTTCGAGAAAGTTACTTGTAATATGGTTTTGGGAGCACTAGTATTGATGTGGGGATTTCAAATTGGAACTCTGTACAAGCTTCTGGGTAGCATTGTTATTGATGGGTGCAATATTTCTGTGGTTCCTGAAAGTGGACCATAAAGCCTAGTGGTCTCTCGAGAAAAGACCATGCTATGGCATCAAATGCTTGGACATATTAGAGATACGGGACTTTGAATACTTCATGGTAATGGTATGGTAGAAGGGATGTCTAATTGCTCTCTAGATTTTGATTTCTATGAAAATTGTGTATATGGGAAGAAGAATCATGTGAGTTTCCCTTATGGTGCTAAGAGGGCGAACTAGATATTATAGCTTGTGCATAGTGATGTGTTTGTACTTGTGTTGGTTCCATCACTGGGTAAGTCTGTGTACTATGTTTCATTTATAGATGACTTCTCGAGGAATACATGGATATATTTCCTCAGGAAAAAATTTGAAGTCTTTGACATGTTTAAGGAATTTAAGGCCCTAGTGGAAAACCATACAAAGAAGAAGATAAATGTGTTGAGGATAGATAATGGTGGAGAGTTCTACAAGAAGGAATTTGAAGAGTTTTGTAATAAGAGTTGTATAACATGACAAAATTCTACTCCATACACACCTCAACAAAATGGATTTGCAAAAAGAATGAACAGGACATTGATGGAAAATGAAAGAAGCATACTCAATGGTACCAGGTTAGGACAAGAATTCTGGGCAGAGGTAGTGGAGATTGCATGCTACCTGGTTAACAAATCACCTTCATCAGCGTTGGAGGATAATACTCCACATGAGGTATGGACTGGTAAGAAACCCTCTCTTTCACATCTGAGAATGTTTGGTTGTGATGCATATGTACTTGTTCCAAAGGAGAAAAGAGCCAAGTTGGGCCAAGTTGGATATTAAATCTGAAAGGTGCATCTTTATTGGGTATAAGGATGGTTTAAAAGGTTATAATCTTTGGAACCTAGAAACAATGAAGGTTGTGTACAACCGAGATGTGGTGTTTATATAGGTGAAATATGTTGTTAAAAATGAAGTCATACCAAAGGAACCTGAGAAGATAGAGTGTGAGCTAAAGGAGGAAGAATTAGAATCTAGAACAGAACAATATTCAGAAGAGGAAGAGCCACAAAATCCAGCTATGAGAAGATCAGTTCAAGAAAGAAGGCAACCAGAAAGGTATAATCCATCTTCTTTCTATTCAAATTTTGATTTATCTATCACTGGTGATGATCCTAGAACTTTCAAGGAGGTAGTGGATTTAGAGGATGGAAAACGTTGGAAGGAGGCCATGGTTGATGAAATGGCATCCTTGCACAAAAATGAGGCATGGGATCTGGTGGAGTTGTTAGCTGAAAGGAAACCCATTGGAAACAAATGGGTTTTTAAGAAGAACATGAAAGCAGAAGGAAAGGTGTAGAAACACGAAGCTCGATTAGTAGAAAAAGGTTATTCCCAGGTTTCGGGAATTGATTTGGTGATATTTTTCTCTTGTTGCCAAGGTAACTTCTATTAGATTACTTTTGTTTTTTGCTGCTGCATTTTATTTTTAGGTAGAACAGATGGATGTGAAGACGACATTTCTTCACAAGGATTTGGAAGAGGAGATCTACATGAAGCAACATGAAGGCTTTGAGGTGGATGGTAAGAAAGAACTTTGTAAGGTTCCCAAATTGGGATTGCACAGCAGGCTTGGAAAAATAACGCACTCCTTGGGAGATTGATGTATAGAAATGAATTTGTAGCCCTTGGATCCCTTAGATCATCAGATCTGGAGTCTAAATCCAAGAGGGGAGCAAAAACAAATCAAACTAGGTGTGGTAAACAGGTCTCCCACAACCTAGTCTAGCTGGAAAACACCCTACAAGAGGGGCCGTAGCTATGCACAAAAAGCAGCTTCAGGAATAACGTAATATTTGACAATGTAATTAGGAGGCCATCATATATAATCAATGAATGAATGTATAGCATCAAATCAGAAGTAAAGTGAATCCCTTTCAATATACAATAGATTACATGAGACAAGAGAGCAATAAATCTTCAGAAAAGAGAGTTGCAACATATGTATATAAGCAGAAATGGCTCAACGACATTATTTTCAGGAGCTGTAGAAGCTGCATATTACAACTCAGATCTATGACAGATCTGTGGTAGTTTTCTCTAGAAGATCCCCTTGGGGTTTTGACCAAATCATGCATAAATAAGAGTAGATCTGAGATACAAGTTGCAGATCTGTAAAATGCTGCACTAATTTCTGAATATTACATTTCATTGCAATGGATCAGATCTAAATAGAACATGGACCAGCAAGCTAATCCATGGATCACCTAAGCGGAAGGCAAAGCCCAGCACTAGAGATCTCTAATCAAAATAGTGATCAAAACACCAGAAAGAACCTCAAATTACAATAACACAGTCCATCAATGGGAACAGTGTTGTAGCTCAAATGACATAGATAACCACTGCCAAATTGCAGATCTGAAGTAAAAACAAAAGAGGCACTCTTCAAGGAGGTTAAAAGACACACTCCATGAGAAGAGGCTCCCAAAATACACTATATCTCTGCAGACCTAGACTTCCACTTGTTGCAGCTTGCAAGAGCAGCAAAACCCTCAATGGATTAGGGCTGCAATTGAAATTAGAGCTTGGCCTCAAGCCTAATAGTGGACCAATTCAGCAAATACTCCTCCAAGGATCCTCAAAGGAAGAGGTGAAATCCCTGCATAGGAATTCCAAGAACAATTCTCCACTAAACAGCAGAGAATAGTATTTGTCTAAGCAGACAAAATAATCAATAATATGATCAATCAACAACCTCCTCTTGTTTCCTTCCCTCTCCTTTTATAATATTAGAGCATTTTCAAACCCTAAACCACCTTGATGAGTTAGCTCCTTTCACATGAGTGGCCTCCTACTAAAACTACGTTGTCCCTTTAGGAGATGCATTGAACTTAGACAACGTTGTCGATTTGGTCAAGGTTGACCCAGTCTCATAGCTCAAACCCCTTTCACACTTGCTAGTGATTATTGACATGGCCTTGATTTAACTGTGTTCACATGGGCATTAATTTATTTAGTCTAATTAGGAGTTTTACATGTCCTCCTTTATTCATTTATTCATGCAACAGAAAATAAAACCAAAAATGAGTATTCCTCTTAGCTTAGGGTAAGTAGGAACATTACAGTCCTCCCCTCCAAAATGTTGCTTGTCCTCAAGCAACTGATAGGGTAAGAGTTGTAGTTCTTCTCCTCCTTCATTGTTGGCATCATCAAGGATCAAACCTCCATCATAACCCATGAAATTCTCAGCAAACCAAAGTATCATGAATTGCTCCTCCAAGGCCAACATAATATGTGCATAGTCCATCCCTTCTGGAGTGAAAAACTCAACAGAAATGAACATGGGTGGAGCAATGCTACATCTAAAACATGTATCATGAAGTACAAGTTGAAGTTCCAACCCATGTGGTACATATACACTGCCCATTATCTGTCCACACAACCCCATAAACAATACAACTATATCATCAATGTATGGAAGCAAGACTACATAGATGCAAACTAAAATCTGAACTTGAGGAGGTGGGTCAAAATCCCACATGAGATGCCAGCGCAGTGCACCTCTTGTCTTCATTAGATCTTGGTGTGGTAAGTGGCATTCCCACCACACTTTTGCTGCATAAGTCACCTTAACATGATTGAAGGTGTTACATAAGTTTAATGCCTTTGGGAAACACCCATCATGAAAAGGAATCTCCCTTTGCACATCAAGGGAGTGGCCAAGTTCAGAATTTTCATTGGTCCCCAACAAACTATGAGATCCATATGATCTCTCACTCCCTTTAGGAGTCCCATCCTGCAAGAACAAGGAAAAGGAATGTAATAGATCAGAAAATATAACGTGTTTACCATGATCAATTCCTTTACCATCATAGTCCTTCACACACATGGAGTTGTGCATGAACATTCCCTTCCTCCCAAGCAAAGGAAGAGCTAGCTGAAATGACTCTTGAAAAGAGTCCATTGGCTGCCCCAATCCTCCATAGCTATTGCACTCTTGAAAGTGCTGATGTAAGTCCTCTCTTATGCCTTCCCAATCAAAATTGTTTATGACCAGGGAATAGATCTTCATTGAACACATATGGCTGAGGAAGAATTCTTCATATGCTCCTTGTAGGACATTTTGCTTGAGCTTGGAAGCTCTAGCCAAAAATACCTTACCATGATAATAGATGACCCCTCCTTGGACCAAGTGGACCTCTTCTTGATGCATGCCATCTAGTATCATACCTATGTGGAGATCTTTGGAATACTCTACAAGCATTTGAGATTTCTAATAAATATCCACACTGCTCAACAATGACAGCACTACTGATGCATCCATGGAAGTGCTTGTCATGTTGCTGATTTCTCTTTTGACATTACCCATGCCAAAATGGTTTGTTGGAAGGTTGATCCTCCCATTCCCATCTTCCCACAAATCCAAAAAAGTGAGAGGGAGGTAGTGAAGCAGGAAGAAGATATGCCTCATTCTTGGGTTGTCCCAAGCCTCCCAGCGTTGTAACTTGGTCTCTCATTACCCCAATCCTTCCTGGATACAGACTTGGAGCAGCACTTTGTGGAACCTTTCCCGCAAGGCCAGAATCTGATGGTATTCCAGGTGGTTTTCCATGAGATAAGAATGTCCCTTACAGCATCCTCATGAACATGAGAGAAGGAACTGTGAGATCCCTGCTTCCACTACGAAAATCCATCTCTGTTGTTTGTGTGGACACATTAGGTGAAGGATAAGTGTGCATGCCTTGAATCATTTGTGGTTTACCACTCTTCAAGTCCACCCACTCCATTTGCAAAGCCTTCCAATCATTGGTAACCTTCCCTAAGGTAATCAATCATTGGACACCCAAGATGATGTTGGTGTCTGGTATGTCCATTACAAAGAAGTGATCCACCAAGGTGTAGGATCCCATAGTGACAGAGAGTGATGGAACATATTGCATGCACTGCATGGTCCTATCTCCCGGAACCAAAATAGAAAATCCTTCAAAATTATCAGTGGGGATTCCTCTCTTTTGCACAAGGTGAGCATCAATAAAGTCGTGGGTTGCCCCACTGTCAATCAATATTGATACTCTTTGATTCATAACTAAACCTTGTAATCTTAGGGTCAAGTACTTAGGCACTCCTCTCAAAGAGGCAAGAGTCCCACTGGTTGGAGCAAAGGCCCCCTTCCCATCTTTGGTGGGTGTTTGTTCTTTCTCATCATCATCAGCGTTGTGACCCTTCCTAGGTTCCTCATCATTGTCTTCCTCCTCACAATTAGAGAATACTTCTATGTAGTGTGCTCTTCCAGAAGCACACAGATGCCCTAGTACCCATGACTCTTTGCAAGTGAAGCACAAATTCTTCTTCCTCAATTCCCTCCTGAGATCAATATCAAGAGGCTTCTTCAAAGAGCTATCCTTGGGAGGAGCAACTTTTCCTTCCTTCCCCTTAGAGGAGTGAGGGGCCTTACTTTGGAAAGTTGCCTTTGTTTTTGGCAAGGCATCTTGGAGATCTCTAGCTCTCTCGATGGCATCATGCAAAGTGATGGGCTTGATAGACTTAACCAACCCATTCAAGGGTTCCTCCAAGCCATCAATGAACATGTAGACCCTTCTGGATACAAATATATCAGGGACCATGACTGATAATCTCAAAAACTCAGAGATATAAGTCTCTGCATCTCCTGACTGCTTCAGCTTTGCAAGGCTTATGAAGGGTGCTTCAGGATCCTTCCTGTCAAACCTCTCCACCATTCTTCTAGTAAACTCAGAGTAGGAAGTCACATTGATATGTCCCAATGTAGACAATCCATGGAACCACCAATTGTGTGCTTCTCCCTCAAAGTGTAGCACTGCAATCTTGATGGCTTCAGTTTCAGGGACCTTGTTCAACTGGAAGTAGATATCCAGCTTCTCTACCCATGCCTTGGCAGAACTGGAGGAGGATCCATCAAAATTGGGCAAAACGAATCTGCCCATAGTGTGGTATCTACTATGAAAGAGACCACCATCTCTATACTACTGCCATGTCCTCCTTCTGTCCTTGAGGTGACAAAAGTCTTGGAAACTCAAGTGATCCTTGAATCTCTGACTCTGAGAATCATACTCCACAAATTAATCTTCAAGGGAAGCTTTCTCACGTAGTCCTTCATTCTCCACAACCAAGAAGGCAGGCATAGTGGAGCGTTGTGGAGCTGGTGGGGGATTCACTGGTTGACCAGTCCCATGGTGAGACATATCTGAGCTCTCTCCCAACTAAAATCTCCCAGGAGATTCCCTCATTCTGTCTACCCTCATCTCTCTTATCTCCTTGGCAAGATCTTGCATGGTCTCCAAAAGAGTTTTTTCAAACTCCTCTACTTCTTTACCATTCCCAGTTTTAGGGGCTTTCTCTTTGTCTTGATCCTTGTCAGGATCACTAGTGGTGTAGTCATACTTCTTATGACTTATGTTCTAGTACCTCTTCTCCCTCTCAGTAAGAGGATCATCTTCTTCTTAATGAAATATGACTGGTGCTCCAAGGCAAGCACAGGCTGTGCCAAGAAAGGAGTTTTGATACCACTGTAATGTTCCCAAATTGGGATTGCACAGCAGGCTGGGAAAAATAACGCACTCCTTGGGAGATTGATGTACATAAATGAATTTTCAGCCCTTGGATCCCTTAGATCATCAGATCTGGAGCCTAAATCCAGGAGGGTAGCAAAAACAAATCAAACTAGGTGTGGTAAACAGGTCTCCCACAACCTAGTCTAGATGGAAAACACCCTACAAGAGGGGTTGCAGCTATGCACAACAAGCAGCTTCAGGAATAACACAGTCTTTGAAAATGTAATCAGGAGGCCATCATATATAATCAATGAATGAATGTACAACAACAAATCAGAAGTAAATTGAATCCCTTTCAATATACAGTAGATTACATGAGACAAGAGAGCAATAAATCTTCAGAAAAGAGAGCTGCAACATATGTATATAAGCAGAAATGGCTCAACGGCATTATTTTCAGGAGCTGTAGTAGCTGCATATTACAACTCAGATCTATGACATATCTGTGGACAAAACATCAGATCTGGAAACTACATAGTTTTCTCTGCAAGATCCCCTTGGGCTTTTGACCAAATCATGCATAAATAAGAGTAGATCTGAGATACAAGTTGCAGGTCTGTAAAATGCTACAGTAATTTCTGAATATTACATTTCATTACAATGGATTAGATCTAAATAGAACATGAACCAACAAGCTAATCCATGGATCACCTAAGTGGAAGGCAAAGCCCAACACTAGAGATTTCTAATCAAAACAATGATCAAAACACCAGAAAGAACCTCACATCACAATAATGCAGTCCATCAATGGGGACAGTGATGTAGCTCAAATGACATAGATAGCCACTGCCAAATTGTAGATCTGAAGTAAAAACAAAAGAGGCACCTTCGAGGAGGTTAAAATACACACTCCATGAGAAGAGGCTCCCAAAATACACTAGATCTCTGCAGACCTAGATTCCCACTTGCTGCAACTTGCAAGAGCAGCAAAACCCTCAATGGATCAGCGCTGCAATTGAAAGTAGAGCTTGGCCTCAAGACTAATAGTGGACCAATTTAGCAAATACTCCTCCAAGGATCCTCAAAGGAAGAGGTGAAATCCCTGCATAAGAATTCCAAGAATAATTCTCCACTAAACAGTAGAGAATAGTATTTGTCTAAGCAGACAAAATACTCAAGGATGTGATCAATCAACAACCTCCTCTTGCTACCTTCCCTCTCCTTTTATAATATGAGAGCCTTTGCAAACCCTAAACCACCTTGATGAGTTAGCTCCTTTCACATGAGGGGCCTCCTACTAAAACTGCGCTGTCCCTTTAGGAGATGCATTGAACCTAGACAACGCTGTGGATTTGGTCAAGGTTGACCCAGTCTCATATCTCAAACCCCTTTCACACTTGCAAGTGATTATTTATATGGCCCTGATTTAACTGTGTTCACATGGGCATTGATTTATTTAGTCTAATTAGGAGTTTTACATGTCCTCCTTTATTCATTTATTCATGCAACATAAAATAAAGCCAAAAATGAGTATTCCTCTTAGCTTAGGCTAAGTAGGAACATTACAAACTTGTATGCAAGTTAAAAAAATTCTTTGTATGGGTTAAAACAGTCACCAAGGATGTGGTATCATAAATTTGATACATATATACAGGGAATTGGCTTCACTAGAAGCAAAGAGGATTATTGTGTGTATTTTAAATTAATTGGTGACCGTGTTATTTATTTGGTCTTGTATGTGGATGATATGTTTATGGTTGGAAATGACAAATAAATTATCCACGATTTGAAGACCCAATTTTTCTCCAAATTTGACATAAAGGATCTCAATGTTGCAAACTATATTTTGGGCATGGAAATTAAACGAGATTGGGCAAAGAGGAAGATCTAGTTAAACCAGAGGAAGTATGTCGAGACAATATTGCATAGCTTCAATATGAAGGATAGTAAATTGGTGAAGGCTCATATTTTTGTAGGTATAAATTTATATGCTAAACAGTGTGCCACGACATAAGAAGAAGAAGAGAACATGTCCCGTGTTCCATATGAAAGTGTAGTGTGTAGCCCGATGTATGCAATGGTATGTACGAGACCATACATTTCATATGTAATGGGAGTATTGAGTAGGTTTATGTCAAAACTAGGGAAGGAGCATTGGAAAACAATGAAGCGGGTTTTCAGGTATTTGCATGGCACTAATGATTATGATTTGTACTACCATGGAAGACCAGGATTAGACAGAGTTTTGGATATCCATGTCTTTTTTGATGCATACTGGGTTGGTGATCTAGATCAGAGAATATCTACAAGTGGATATTTGTTTAACCTACTTGGAGGAGAAGTTAGTTGGATGAGTAAAAGACAGTATATAGTGGCTCTTTCAACTACAGAGGAAGAATACATGGTAGTCGCTCATGCAAGCAAGGAAGCAGTTTGGTTGCAGAGATTGTGTTCAAGTATGGGGTTGGTGTAGGGAGCTATAAGGATAGACTTTGATAGCCAAAGTGAAATTTTCTAGGCTAAGAACCCTACTTATCATTCAAAGACAAATCACATTGATGTTCAGTATCACTTTGTGAGAGATGTGGTTGAGGATAAAAAGGTGTTGCTAGTAAAGGTGGACACTTTGAAGAATGTTTCAGATGCATTGACGAATTTTGTGAGCACTGAGAAGTTATCTTTGTGTAGAGAAACAATGGGCGTTGGTCCTATGACTAAGCTCTTGTGTGCTCACTTGGTGAAAGAAAACAACAAGTGGGAGAATGTTGGGTGTGTGTTATATTATTTCCATGACTAGCCTCACACGCGAAGTGGGGGCGATGACTCCCCCTTCACTTGCGTCAGGCGCAACAGGGGGGTCACAGGGCAGTGCCCTGAGAAATTTTTTTTGGACACTATATTAGGTGGGTAGACCTACCTATGGTTTTGAGCATGGCTTTAGCACATGGTTTTGGGCATGATTGTTTTTTGTCCATGGTATTTTGTAGATCCGATCAAAGGAACTACACTTATGTTCTAATCCATGGTTAATGGATTGGGGTTTATGAATTCTTCGACATGTATATATATGTATTGCAACATTGAAAGGAAAATAAGAAAAAATCAAGTTGGTAGTCCCGGTTTTGGGATCCAGGGGAAAATATATGTGTATATATGTTTTATGTTTTATGCTCTCGCTATTGTTTATTTTATGTTTTAAGAGTTCATTTGCATATAATTTCTGTATAGGGTTAAAATCCACACTAGGATTAGGGGGATTGCAACATTTCCATTGGATTCTATCATGTATGAGGGTATAAAAATAACATTTAATCAAGAGAAATAAGCCCTATACATACCTCGATGTTGGTGGCATTGCCTGCTGAGCTCCTCTACCATGACCCTAGTAAAAATATGCCCATCACTAAAACAAAATCTGGATTTGACATTTTAAGATTTTTCTATCTTTTTTTAATTCCTAGAGGGTGATATTGACGATGAGGATCGTGATATAGAAATGATTTTGATGACATGTAGGTTGTCATTGTAGCATGATTTTTTAAAATATGGAGCCCATATAGAACCTCTTTTTCGATGTATATCTAGATCAAAGATGAATTGCATTTGGTGTTATTTTAATTATATGCAACCTTCATACTATATATATGAGAAATTTGCATATTTGTGTATAATGCTTTGGATTAATATGGATGCACATGGATATTTATGTATTCTAATAACATTGTTCCATTGTCCCTTGTCCATTTTCAGTTTTAAGTTTTGAGTCTTGACTCTATATATTGATTACCTCTGAATCTTTGACTTGTCACTCTTTACTATTTTTGAGTTTGAGTCATTTCAATTTACTAGTCTAGTCTTTAGACTTTAAAATCTACTATTTTTATTAGTACTATTCAGATTCTGCTATACTTAACGATAGATTTAAATCATTGTAGATTTTAGAATGATGAATGATGAATTTAAATCAATGTATGAATCACTGTATTTTGCAACAAGGAACAATGAAATTAGCATCCAGAAAAAACATCACAACACACACACACACTACTGTGGGACCACAGTTCATGTAGTGATGGGTCCTAGTGATACATTAGTGTGCAAACCAATTTATTTAATAAATTGGAAATGTGTCTAATTTAATTATCCCTTAATTAAATTGGACAATAAATTGTAATCTTATCTCATAAACACTTTTAATAGTTAACTGAGTGTGATAGAATCAGTTAGCTCATGAATTTTGAGTTGAGGGTGGTTGGTGAGGCATGCAGAGTGATTCTATTTGTTTTAGAGTTCAAGTTGCAATTAGTGCATTAGTTTAATGCATGATAAATTAGTTAACTCAATTAAGTAAGTTAAAATCAATTTAACTAGCTGTAACTATTTGTTGCACTAGTGAGAGGTCAAGTGAATTAAATCAGATTTAATTCACATGTAGTTATCTGTCAAGTGACTGATGATTTACTATTAATCACTTTATGCATGTCAGTTCCAATGAAGACCTAGTTGAGACAAAGGTTAAAGGGAAGTTGACTATCAGTTGTATTTTTAGCAAATTTTCCAGATGCAGTTAAAACACCACAAGATTTCCCATGATACTTTTGCAGTCAAGGAAGGCTAAAATTCCTAAAGAACTGGAATTGCATTCCTCATGAATTGCGTGAGCAAGGCAGGCTGAAGACAAGCTGAGAATTGGTTAAGTGTTGGCTCGATTTTGTCTAGATCAGTGTGAGACAGTCGGGAGAGTGCAACAGATTCTTGTGAGCAAGAATGCGTTGTATTGTTTCATGATTCCTTGGTTCATTGTACAATATAGATAGAGGGGTTTTGAGAAACAAGCTTTCCCCAGGAAAAATATATGTGTTATGGATTGATTTGCTTCTTTCTTTTACTTGGTGTGATTGTGTGATCATGTTTAATTTCTACAAAACTAGTTGTAGAAGGATTCAATATTTTGCTCTAGTATATCGCATGATCAGATTGAATCCATTGGAATACATATGTTTGTATAATTTCTACATGGTATCAGAGCGCAGGAAATCACTATAATGGAGAAGAAATTGAGTTTGTGTTGAAAAGGATTCGAATTTTCAAAAGTATTCTTTGGTGCGACAGGCGAATCAAGATCAAGATGGCTTTCAATGGCTTGAGATTGGAGTATGCACTCGAGAGAAATTCCAATTATATTGCGTGGAAAGACAGGATGGAAGCAGTTATGGAGGATAATGGGTTGAAAGAATGCATTGATAATGACATTCCCAAACCCGTAGCAGTAGATGTCACTCTTCTTGATGCTTGGAAAAAGAAGTTTGCAAAGTCGAGGAGGATATTATTGGAGGGAGTACGAGACCACATTGTCTCAAGTCTCCATGGCAAAGTGACTCCATATGCAATGTGGAATGCTTTGACAGATATGTTTCAGAACAGCAGTGACCAAAGGAAGTTGCCGCTGAAGGACAAGCTCAGGAAAATCAAGAAGGAGGAGGGCAAGATGGTACCAACATACTTGGCGAAGTTCACTCAATGTTGAGATGAGATTGGAAGTGTTGGTGTGACTGTAGCATATGATGACTTGGTGAGCCTAGCACTTATAGGCCTTCCCAAGAGCTGGCATAGTTATCAGGACTATGTCAATGGGAGGGAGAAGTTACCATATTGGGAGCGACTTTTGTCGGATTTGGTACAAGAATAATTCAGGCAGAATACCATGGATGGATCCTCATATAAGACTAATGACGAGGAAGATTTTGCCTTGGCCAGGAAAAGAAGGCCAAGGGAAAGAAATCCCAAGGTGAAGCGGGCAAGAAAGACTTATCCAAGATCAGATGCTTTCACTGTCACGAGCATGGGCACTGTGCTACAAACTGTCCACGGAAGAAAAGAAAGGAGCCTGCAGTTGCAGCAGGTGAAGCATTGGCTTCATAGTTCGAGCTCGATTTTACTCTCATTGCATGCATGTCCAACACTATAATGGGATGCATGTGGTATTTAGACAATGGTGCCTCGTTTCATATGATAAGGAATAGAGATCTCTCCAGTGACTTGGAGGAGAAGGACCTCCAATAGAGCATAGAGTTTGGATATGACGAGAGGTATAGCGCTACCGACATAGGTACAGTTACCTTTCAGAGGGATAATTACTCCCATCTCAAACTAGCATATGTTTTGCATGTTCTAGGCCTAAGGAAGAATCTTGTCTCCGTAGCGGTATTGGAAGAACGTGGTTATGAAGTAATGTTTAGAAAAGGAAATTTTTTCCTTAAACACATAACCACAGGACAAGTGAAGCAGATCGGTGTAAGAGTCAAGAACCTGTATGCTCTCTAGATTGTTGATGCATGCAAGGATTTGAGGAGCAAAGAAATAGTTAATGACTTGGTGGTTGAGAGGGAGCAATTATCTCTCAACATGCCGCCTCAGAAGCAGTCTTAGAATTTTGTGTAGCAGCCACAATTGGAGAAGCAGAGAGGAGACCGAGTGGAAGAGTCCACTCAAGCATAGACCTCCAGGAGGGGGAAATTTCGAGCCAGAAGGGCAGAGGGAGTACATGCAGCTATACCTCCAGGTGTGAGGTGGGGCGATGTGCAGATTTAATCCCAAGAAGAAATTGGGCAGGATTCATTGAGATGCTTTGTCTCATGGATGGAACCTGGCTACGAGGAGCCCATGGTACAACAGTAGTAGGAAGGATCAGTTAGATTGATGAAGTCAGATGTCAGGAGGACAACAATCAGAGTGACAAGTGTCAGATATTGGAGTGCAAATCAGAGTAGGCAGCAGTGCAGAGTGCATGGATGCATATGTCAACAACGTAGATAGTCCAGTATACATGTGCAGTAGCTAGTAGTATTCAGAAGACTTTGATGACATATGCATTATACTGATTCAGTTGTTTGGAGACTATTCAGTTTCAAAAGTGTTGCATGCAAGAGTTGCATGTGCGAACAACACTAGAGAAGTGTTGCATGTGTGAACAACACTAGAGAAGTGTTGCATGCAAGAGTTGCATGTGTGCATGCAAGAACATTCCAAAGGTACTAGATCGGTACAGATTGATTCCTTTCTTGTCGAGAGGGAGTGTTGAAATTTGCAACAAGAAACAATGAAATTGGCATCCAAAAACAACATGACAACACACACACTAGTGTGGGACCACATGTCATGTAGTGATGGGTCCTAGAGATACATTAGTGTGCAAGCCAATTTATTTAATAAATTGAAAATGTGTCTAATTTAATTATCCCTTAATTAAATTGGAGAATATATTGTAATCTTATCTCATAAACACTTGTAATAGTTAACTGAGTGTGATAGACTCTGTTAGCTCATGAATTTCAATTTGAGGGTGGATGGTGAGGCATGTAGAGTGATTCTATGTGTTTTAGAGTTCAATTTTCAATTAGTGCATTAGTTTAATACATGAGAAATCAGTTAACTCAATTAAGTGAGTTAAAATCAGTTTAACTAGTTGTAATTGTTTGTTGCACTAGTGAGAGGTCAAGTAAATTAAATCAGATTTAATTCACATGCAGTGATATGTTAAGTTACTGATGATTTACTATTAATAGCTGCATGCATGTCAGTTCTGATGAAGACCCAATTGAGACAGAGATTAAAGGGAAGTTGATTATCAGTTGTATTTTTTAAAAACTACCCAGATGTAGTTAAAACACCACAGGATTTCCCATGATACTTGCACAGTCAAGGAAGGATGAAATTGCTAAAGAATAGGGATTGAATTCCTCATGAATTACGTGAGAAAGGGAGGTTGAAGACAGGTTGAGAATTGGCTAAGTGTTGGCCCGATTTTGTCTGGATCAGTGTGAGACAGTCAAGAGAGTGCAATAGATTCTTGTGAACAAGAATGCATTGTATTCTTTCATGATTCCTTGGTTCATTATACAATATATATAGAGGGGTTTTGAGCAACAAGTTTTCCCTAGGAAAAATATCTGTGTTGTGGATTGATTTGATTCTTTCTTTTACTTGGTGTGATTGTGCGATTGTGTTTAATTTCCACAGAATTAATTGTAGAAGGATTCAATATTTTTCTCTAGTATATTGCATGATCATATTGAATCCATTGGAATACATATGTTTGTATAATTTCTACATCAGATTCTACTATACTTAATGATGAATTTAAATCATTGTATATTCTAGAATGATGAATTTAAATCAATGTAGATTTTGGAATGATAAATGATGAACTTAAATCAATGTATACAATGTTTTACTATTTCTACCTCATTAAATTAATGTATGAATCGATGTATTTTGTTATTGAATTTTAGTTTAAATCATGTTTATGTTACCTATATACCTCAATGCCCCACCATCCTCCCTAAATTTCCCTAAAATATTTGGTGGTACCCCCACATGTTCCCCCTAAGTGTCTTCATGTTCTTCTCATTCTTGCATCTCCCCATCCCAAAAACTTGGTGAAACATTGGTATTTGGGGCTTGTGCACCCACATTTGAGGAAGCCTAGAAGATTAAATTATTTGATAGTTTGCGGAACATTAGATTTTGTTAATTCAAAGTTTCCCATCCTCATCCATGTTTCCATATGAATCATATTAACATGTGAAACAAAGTTAACCATCACTTTGGGAATCATAAATCCTTCAACTTTTATGTCGAGCTGTGGGTCATAGTTGTTGTGAAGATTTAATTGGGTACTACTTGCCTCATTTTTTTTACTCGTCCCTTGCTCTTCTTTGCATTCTTTCAATATATTCACTAGTTATGATAGTCAAGCTACTAAATGTTCTTCTTTTAATAAATTAATGAATTTGTTTAAGATTGTATCATTTATTCTTTCTTGGTACTACCTTTGTTGACATTCTTTTTGCTTTCCTTATTCTTCTCCTTGGTTAAAGAATCCAAGTGCTTCTCTTACAATTTTTATTAATTTCTATGGATTAGGTTGTTGCTCCTGGAGAAAAAAACCTTTCTTCTTTGATAAGTGAAGAATCACACTAGGAAAAACAAATAAAAGATCAAAGTCATTTAACTATAATGCACACATGCTCACACAATTTTCATCATCAATGGCATATATTTATACATGAGGAGATGTCTCTCATCTCCTATAATCTCTCAGTAATTTCCTATAATCTCTCAACAATAACTCCACAAATCTCTCATCATCCATTTCACAAATATCTCACTAAAAACAACGACTTTAATAATTTCAAATGGATCATTATTCCAACATTTCTCCCCCGTAATGATAATTTGGAAATATTCCAAGACCATCTTTGAATTTACATATCTTTTCCATAGATAGTGTTTTAGTGAAATTATCAAATACTTGTTTATATGTTCTATAGTAATTTATCTTGATTCTATACCAAATGAAGAATCACACTAGCGAAAACAAATAACAAAGCAAAATCATTTGACTATAATGCACACAAGCTCACACAATTTTCATTATCAATAGCATATATTTATACATGAGTAGAGGTTTTCCATCTCCTATAATCTCTCAATAATTTCCTATAATCTCTCAACGGTCACTCCATAAATCTCTCATCACTCATTCCACAAATATCTCACTAAAAATAGCAACTTCAATAATTTCAAACGGATCATAATTCCAACAATAAGTATTATTAGGAAATAAGTTTTTTCGTGTAATGGATCTTGAAGCTAGAAAATTTACTTTATATAACCTACAGGCCATGCCTTGAATACCCACAAACTAAAATAATAAGGATGGTAGAAGAAAGCAGAAAAAACAGCCAACTTCCTCAACATTTTTTCACTCAAGAAGTTATAACTATTGTAGAATCGCTTTAAAATTTTATGCTTAAAACAATGCAATAGTATTCGTTTTAAAATTTTATGCCTAAAACAATGCAATAGTATTTATTATAAGAACCATGAACATAACAACATTGATGTAATAGTATTTATTATAAAAATCATGAACCTAACAACTTTACTCATATAAGATAGCACTAGTGGCTTGGACAAATATATCTAGCTTACACAAATAAAAACCTATCGAGAGACTATTTTACATATTTCTAGAAATAAAACTCATCCAAATTCCCAAAATACCTTTAAAAATGAATAGATTGATGGTGAAAAGATAAAACAAATAACGGGAGAAAGACATAAACTATAACTATACTCAAGAACTCAAATCTTTAAGATTGTGAAAGTGTCTCACGTACTTCTTGATACGAAATGCCTTGACAAGCTAAGACTCACTGACCCCATTTTCTTGGTTTTTCATTATTTTTATACGATTCTCTAAAAATTGTTTTGTTACAAGTCTGTAACTGCTTAATAAATAAATGAAATGCATTTACATAACTAATATGATGCCAAACATTTTTCTAAATCTGAATGCGTGCTGTGATGCCTTTTCGTAGCTAATACAAGTCCAAAGTTATTTGGATTTTCCCTCTTTAATTTACAAATTTGGTCTTCTACCTTAACCAAGGTCAAACCGACCCAAATTTCACTTATACAATGTTAAAACCTTATTATAATAAACTCAAAAACATAATGTATACCCCACTTGTTTACTCTCATGAAGTAAAATTTAGGCCTGAATAAATAGAAAGAGGGAGGGTCAATGACCCACTAAGGATGATTTGGCCTCTTCGGGGGTCCACAAGGAGTTCAATCCAATTTATAACTTGAGCCCCAAACACATCCAAAGGTCTGACCAAACAAGAGGGAAAGGAGTCCCAAACACACATAAAACCAAAATAGATGAGGTCCATAATAGAGTTTGTCCTATTTGGGGATCTAGCATTTGTTCAAGGGTATGACCTTCCAGGAGACCTGAACAAGCGAGAGGGCTCGAATAATATTGGGTCCATTCAATATTGTCTTTAAGTTCTGGTTTTTGTGCTAGTTTGGGAAATAACAGCTTTGTGCCCTATCGACCTTCATTCAAATTTAAACCCTTTTCTATGAACTTTTGACTTTGTCAATATTGAATTGCATTGCAATTGAGCGATAATTGATCGAAAATTGTTAATAGAACTTGCCTCGTTCATATATAAGTATAAATTATTTGAATTAACACGCAACTCCCATATTAATCTTTGAATAAGGACATTGTTGTTTGACCCGATATGATGATGACGGATTGTATGAAAAAGTTGACTATTTTGCAAATATGTCTATCTTCTTCACGCACTACAAGCTTTGGAAACATGGCTCCAAGAACCATGGAAATGGCAAGAGGCACTACGAGTGATCCTTTTCCTTTGGGAACTAATTGAACACTTTTCTTTTTGACTCCCATATCCTGGCCATAACAGTCCAACGGAACTAATGAGAAGCCTCCTCTTGAGGATATTAGTGACAACAATAAACTCCTTATCTAGGCCTAATTTTTCCCAGCAATATGTTTGTTACAAAATAAGGTACTAGTTTTCGTTGAATCTTTACAAGCTTAATTTGAGGCTACTCTATACATTATGAGTCATTTAAATTATTAGAGTTGAGGATTTCATGTTTAAGCAAGCTTTGTAGGAGACGAATGGTTCTCCTATCTCACAATTTCTTTAGCATAATTTGACAATCTTCAAGGGAATGGTTTCCAACTCTTCAAATATTATAAAATTTCATATTGATTCTATCCTTCATAGGATAGTAAAGGCTTAATTGGTCTTTCTTTAAGTGCCAAATAAAACAATATACTTTGTGAGTTCTTCCTCAACCATGTCCTCCTTGTCCTTACCAATCATGGTATCCTTCTCTTCCTTGATAATATGATCCTCATCCTTGATAGTCACTACCTCTAGCTTAATAATTACCTCCTTTATCTCCTTGGCCCCAGTGTTGGTTGGCTACTTGAGTGTGATAGAAATTGTGGTAATTTAGCTTATTTCAACCATTGTCCAACCATTCTTAAATTCTACCATAGTAGACATTCTTGAATTCTACCATTGGCCAACTTCCCCAACATTTTTGAATTCAAGAAGTTAGAACTATTGTAGAATTGCTTTAAAATTTTAAAAGTGATGTAATAGTATTTATTATAAGAACCACGAACATAACAACATGGATGTAATAGTATTTATTATAAGAATCATGAACATAACAACTTTACGCATATAAGACAGCAGTAGTGACTTGGACAAATGTATCTACCTTACACAAATAAAAACCTATCTAGAGACTATTTTACATATTTCTAGAAATAAAACTCATTAAAATTTTCATAATATTATTATTGTAATTGAGCTTCCATTTATTCCCTTTCATAATATTATTATTGTAATTGAGCTTCCATTTATTCCCTTTGTTTTTCTAAACTTATGTATATTCGAAGGTCACTTTCTAAGTCTCTCTAGCATGCAACTTTCAACCTTGGGAGCCTTTTGGTATATTCATCAAATTGTTTATAATGGAATAAAAAAAAGTAAGAAGGAAATGAAAGATAAATATGAAGAGCATAAGGAATTTGTGCACTTGATTAAGTCACAATCTATGCTTCCTTGATATATTTGTGAGCGTAACTCTAATAGATCCTAGAGATTTAAAAAATAGATCCAATAAGGGAGAAGGATGCAATGCCCTATGGTCTAAGAAATATGGATGGTAACACATAGGAAATCTCACAACCCACCATTTTAGCATTACCATCAATTAAATCCTATCCAATTAGCACCTTGATGCATTTAATTTCAATTTATTAAGTCTTGAAATCCACCATTCTTCTAGGTTCGCAATAGAATAATTTATAGATATTTCCCAAGTGAAAGTTGTCACCCCATCTAGCTAATGTAAATGCCATCTTTGAAATTTTGAAATAATAATTTATTAAATTTATTTTCTATATCAAACATCTCTTTTCTTCACCATACTTTGGACAAATACCTCTTACTTTGCATTTTTTTTCTTTATTGAAAATATTTTCTACATTTTATTAAATTATATACTTAATTTCATATTCTAAATTCAATAGATTAGAAATTTGCTTTGTTTTTTTCTAAATTCAATAAATATGGGTGGGCTTGGAGCTAAAAGTTATTAAATTATATACTTAATTTCGTATTCTAATTTCAATAAATTAGAAATTAGTTTTTTTTTTTTGGATGAGCTTGGAGCTAAAAGGAACCAAATTCATGTGAAGAGAAATATTTAAGTTGTAAGCTCTAACTAGTTAGAAGATGATTAATCATAACTATTCTATAATTTTAGAAGTCTTTTTGTGCATGTTTTTAAAAACAAGAAAAAAAAATTGAGTCCATTTTATAGGGAACCCTTGCTTAGCTACCATATTGAAAAGCTTATGAAGGTGGGTAAGAATCAAAACTCCAATTTTCTCACGATTGTTTTATATTTATATATTATCTTCTTTTAGTTAGTGTTTTTCAATTGATTAGTTTAACATTTTAGGAACCAAGGGTGTACTCTTTTATACAACGATTTAAAATAGTATTTTTTTATACAAGTTGATAGAGTTTATGTAAAGATATGTGATAGGTCTTCTATATTCCTTTCGTTTATTGTGGTATATAATTCCTTTTTAAGGTTTTTTAGAAAATATCCAATTTTATTTTTGTCAAAATTTAAGTGCTTTCCATTATTGAAATGACTTTATTTCTATCAAAATTCAAGTTCTTTTCATTATTAGATTTCCATTTATGAGATTTGAGATAGGTCTTTCATGTTCCTTTTGGTTTATTGTGGTATATAGTTTTTTTAAAGTTTTTTAGAAAATATCCAATTTTATTTTTGCTAAAATTTAAGTGCTTTCCATTATTAAAATGACTTTATTTCTATCAAAATTCAAGTTCTTTTCATTATTAGGTTTCCATTTATGAGATAAGTCTTCCATATTCCTCTGATTTAGTGTGGCATATAATGTTTTTAGAAAATATCCAATTTTATTTTTGTCAAATTTAAGTGCTTTTCATTATTAAAATGACTTTATTTCTATCAAAATTCAAGTTCTTTTCATTATTAAATTTCCATTTATGAGATTTTGATATACCAATGAGTTTATTGTTAATATTTGTTATCTATAATTGAAATTAAGCTTTTGATCATTTAAAATGTCTAAATTAATAGCTTAGTTGTATAGAAAGATATCAAATATATTATAAACTACCACATTAATGCCGTGTCTATGAATATTGATGTTATGGTTAGATTTATACCTCTCAGTGAAACTAATAGATTATCAAACTTTAACAACTAAAAAGTTAAACAATCCAGTAACAAACATAAAAATTGACATAAATACTCAAAATTTCTTTTGAATTTGGAAGCAAGAACCATATAACCATATACAATTGGAGTTTTAAATATAATTTGCAATTAGTTTTAGATGACTTATTTTAATGTTATAAAATAGCTCCCAAAAAAATATTACTTCGTCTTTCATATTAAAGTTTCTAAAATGACTATAATTTAATTACATTATTTTTTAATATCTATTTTTTTTTCTATTTCTTATAATTTAATCTTCGTTATCTAATTCATAATTCTTAAAATTATTATTTTATTTTCCATTTATATTTAAATGTTATATTTAAAATACTATTTATATTTAAATCTCATCTTCAAAATACATAAATGTGTCATTAACCTTTAATTCTATATAATGTTAATAATTCTGCATTAATCTACCTTGCTTTCTTTGAAGCGGACTAGAAATCTCAGGTCGGCTAAAAATATGACATCGGCCCAGAATCCAGTTCTCCACGCCACGCCCCCCACCCAAACTCGATATAAACTGCTCAATAGTATATACGAAGCGGATAATACGAACTGCTCAATAGTATATACGAAGCGGATAATACGAACTGCTCAATAATACACCAGCTCGGTTGCCCTCTCCTTTAATAGCGCTGTAGTATTCTGTTGAGATACAGAAGCCCGACTCCTCTCGTTCAATTTTATTTTGGTAATTTCTGTTCGTGCTATCTTCAGGAGGTCCAGGTTTCGATCCGCACTCCATCAGTTTTCCTGCAACAATGCCTCCCTCTCTTAATAAGAAGAAAAATCCAGGGTCAACCACCCAGAAAAAGACAAAGACAGCGGCCAAAATTCACCAATCTAAAACCTTCAAGTTCTCCGTTAGTTTCTTCATCCGAAGTTGAGCCTAGGGCGCGGGAAGCCTTCTCCCATCGTTGAATTCTCAATATCGGAAGCCGTGCAGTCATCAAAATTTGGAAACAAGTCCCAAGGACGCAAAAGAAAATCCCGTGGTGGATGCCAATGGAGAGGATAGGAATCCTGAGATGCTGACAAGTCTCTGCTAGAAGGGATCAAGGGGGCGGCAAGGGAATAGACTCAGAGAACATTAAGGAAATCGATACTGTAATGCAGGAAGCACATGATAATGAGTATAAAGAACACCACGATGAGCTGGCTAGAAATAATGCGGTCATTGGTGACCAGACCCAGGTAAATGAGGAGGAGGGTGTGGAGGAACATGACATGGAAATACCCACCACGGTGAAGGAGCAGGAGGAGGGTGTGGAGGAGGAACAAGACACGGAAATACCCACCACGGTGAAGGAGCAGGAGCGGATAAAGCAGAAAGAGTTTGAAGTGTTCGTAGGTGGGCTTGATAAAGACGCGGATGAAGAGGATCTGAAGAAGGTGTTTAGTGAGATTGGTGAAGTTGTTGAGATCAGATTGCCAAAGAATTCTCGGACTCAGAAGAATAAGAGCTTTGCATTTGTTCGTTTCGCGAGTGTGGAGCAAGCCAAAAAGGCAGTGGCAGAGCTCAAGAATCCACAGGTGAGAGGGAAGCAATGCGGAGTTGCAAGAACCCAAGATAGTGAAACTCTTCATGTACGAAATATTTGTAAATCATGGACAAAAGAGGCCCTTCAACAGAAATTGACAGAATATGGAATACACAATGCTGAGGAAATAACTTTAATGGAAGATCCAGAACAAGAAGGGACAAATAGGGGGTTTGCATTTCTGGAGTTCCCTACTCATCTGGAGGCTACCAATGCCCTCATTCGCTTGCAGAAGCCAGACGTTTTCTTTGGTACTGATGTTTTTGCAAAGGTTGCATTTGCCAAATCTGCCATTGAGCCGGACGAGGAAGTTATGGCGAAGGTAAAGTCTGTTTTTGTGGATGGATTGCCGCCTTCTTGGGATGAAGAGCGAGTTCTGGAGAAATTTAAAGCTTATGGTGAAATTGAAGAAGTGGAATTGGCACGAAACATGCCGGCAGCCAAGCGTAAAGATTTTGGGTTTATTTCTTTCCGAACTCGTGAAGCGGCACTGGCTTGCATTGAAGGAGTAAATAAGAATGAGGTAAATGAAGAAGAAGAAGATAAAAAGGTTACTCTGAAAGCTACTCTTCGGAAACCTCAGCAAAAGGGACGATCAGTTAAGGCTGGGGTTCGTACTGCACGATACGGTAGCGTGCCATGGGTTCATAGGGGAAGGGGCTTTTTAGATGGAAGGCGTCAACATTTTGGAAGGGCCTATGATAGGCGACCATCCGGTTCTGGTTCTGCTTATATAGGGAGTGCTGGGAGGAATTATAGAGAAGATGGCCATTATCTCTCTAGGCGAGCTCTACCTTCAGCTAGATCCCATGAAACAGCTACTAGACTATCTTCATACCAAGGCGATTATGGATATCGTGGGGTTGGATATTCTGAGAGCATGCTTCCACGCAGGCCTCCATATCCTGAGAATAGCAACAGTACTTATCGCATGAATGGAATGCCATCAGACTTATATCATTATGGAGATGTTGATGATTATGCAGGAGTATCATGTGGGTCCAAGCGCCCATATTCAGTTGTCAATAACGATCTTCCTACTCGGCATTCCAGGAGTCGTCTGGATTATGAAGTAGGTGCTCCAGATTCACGTTACGAAAGAGTGTCCAGGGTAGGCCAAGATTCACAATTAGGTTATGGTGCAGGCAACAGAACAACTGGTGCAATTTATTCAAGTGATTACCTAACCAGGGGCAATGGTGTTCGAGGTGGACCACATCCATCTGCAGGTTATGGACAAGGCAATAGCTCAGCCTCATATTATTGAAAATTTAGATATAGACTGAGATGCAACAAAGTAGAATAGATTTATTATTTCGAGTGTAATTGTCTAGGTCAATTTTCTAACAAAATATTTTATTAAAGTAAGTGTTACATTCTTTATTTACTGGTTTCTTTCTATAACAAAAAGGGCATCCATGATGTTCTGGAAAATTTATATACTTTGAAATCATGCAAGTAATTATTGCCTGCAGTGAGAGAGAGTATCTTTACATTTGGAATGACATGATAAATAAGATCAAAACCTAATGTTGGTCGTGCAATGCCTGCCGTATCACCTCATGGTTAGAGCCTGAGAGCAATTCCTTATGTCATAAAATTCCAAATTTGGCTAGGACTTCTGAGTTAGCTGTCTGTAATATGTATATTGGCTCAAGAAAATATTGAGTAGTTTCTTCACCAAATGCCCAGAGATGTAAACATGGTAGTATGGACTAGAATCCCCAACCTTCTCCGGTTGAATAAGAAGAAGCATAAAGCAAACAGCTTTTCAATTTAATTCCACGTTTTATCGTGTTTTATTAAGTTTGTCTGGCTTTAGTGTCTATTACATGCTTTATACAGTAGAGGATTTCGGACATCCCCGTATTTTGGACATCCCTTCCGAAAGATAGTAATGTTTTTTTTAGTTAATTTTCAAGTTTGACAATCCCTAAACCATAGACTTTGGTACTTTCCTTTCTCTTTGTGTTTTACATTGGCCAGTGAAGCTGGCTGCAATAATTTTCTCATTAAAAAATTTAATTGTTTTAGTTTAAAAAAATTGTGATTCCAATTCACAAGTGGTGTTTCTGCATGCAACAACCCCACATACAGGAATGAAAAGGCCTGGTTTTTGGGTTAAGGATCCATGTCCACATGTAAAAAAATATCGCTTGATTTTCTAAAGCAGAAGAGAATCACTAGTCTGACTAGGGTTTTACTGCAGGATCCCCAAAGTAGACCTGAACTCAGATATTTACCAGTTCCATCATCCAGAAGAAGTAGAGTCAATGTAGCCCACTCATTTTCTCATACTGTTGGGAACTAGCTACACTTCAGAAGAAGCCATCTCTGAGAATCCATACATATGGAGATACAAAATCAGAAGCAACATATCTCCACAAGCTAAGGCCAAATGATTCACTTTTGTTGTTATGTTGAGGATTTGGCCATGGGAGATAAGAGGTGCTGGAACTCAAACTCCTACCGTGTTGCCATTTGGGAGTAAAATAACAGAAAAAATATTCCCCCCATCTGAACAAGGTGTTGGAGATGTTACATTGTTGTAACAGAGCACCAGTTCAAACGTCAAACAATGACACCTTTAAAACTCTTTGGAAATCACAATCATAAAAAAACAAGAAATTATTTGAAACCAGGGGAGTATCCAGACTTATTATGGTTGGAACTTTGGTGAACAGACATGACTCTCAGGCTTATTTTGGCCATGAGGTTGGCTAGAGAACACAGAGCTTGAGATGCCTATGTGGATGATGCATACCATTCTGATTTAGTGGGTGATCATTGCCTTCTGCCATTGCAATCAATGTGGAAATGCTGGCAGAACAGACTTGAATAGTAAACACAATTGGACATTAAACACAGCAAAACAGTGGGGCTAAATAAGGACGCAGAAATAACTCCTGCTGTATAATAGGAAGCAGGGTCTGCGTAACCATAAAATACCAAAACAAAAGAGCAGTGTGGTATAATAGGAAGCAGGGTCTGCCTCCTAAACAAAAGAGCGGTGTCATTCTCGAGCCAAAAATATCTAAACAAAACACTATCTGCGACCAAAAGAAAAAATGGCATGCAAGGACAAAAGATAACTCATATCACAATATACAAATTCATAATAACTGGTAGGAGTTGACAGTGGTTTAGCCGAGGTACATAACACCATGCTACCATCCTCTTAAGCCTTCTGCAAAATACAGGTGTAATGCATGAAGAGTTGTATACAAAGATTACAAAGATTCTTAATCATCGATTAACAAATTAATTAAATTAATTTGTTTGGAGTGTTATCCTATTTTTTATATTAAGATTTTAAATATAAGATAATGCAATATAAACTAATGTAATATATTTAGTTTGTTTATTTTGAGAATGTAGCAGTGCTTCTTTGACGAATGTGGAAATATTTCTCTAATAACATCTAAGCCCCACTGTTGAAATGGTTCTTCCACTATGATACGCTATAATGGGGCAACTGACTTCTTGTTTCGGCCGACACACCATTGGCAGACAGGAAACTTGCGGGTGTAAGCATGAGCATTTTTTAATAATGTAGGCCAATAGAAAACGGGTCACATAACTTTATGCGCAATCATATTACCCGCAAAGTGTCCCCCGGTTGGTTTGTTATCACACAATACTTTCTGTGAATCGTGCACTTCCAAGCACTTGAGCAATACTCCATTATGATGTTTTTTGAAGAGCAACCCATGCACCAACTGATAAGATAATTCTTTAAGTCTGAGTTCCCTCTTTTTTCGTGCGGATAAATGAGAGGGCATGGTGTCGTGCTCAAGGTATTGGTGCACATATGCATACAAAGAGTTTGTGATAATAGTGGTAGGTGTTTTCTCAACATTGTACATTTCGATTTCTTGTTCCCATCTGGAACGATCTTCCTCTTTTGCATCCACCACTTCCGCCGCTATTCAACATAGACCGTGACCCTTAATTGTGTGAAATGGCTTGAACTCTAAGGATTATTCCTATAAACCAATCATCCAGTTAGCTCTTCTCTCACCCAGCTCTTTTTGAACGAACATTGATCTGACTACTGGGTGCAGAACGAAGATGATGCAATGATTTTTTAAGAGATAGGGTCGGAAGTGCTTCACCACCTTGAATACTGCATAAGCTTGTTTTTCAATGGTATGGTAATTGAGTTCAGGTCCTTCAAGGCTAGCGCTCATGAATGATATCAGTTTCTCACGGTTCTTATCATCCTTTTTCGTAAGCACAACAACGAGAGAAGTATCATAAGTGAATGTGTAGAGCAGGAAATCTTTGTTGAAATATGGGTTGTACAAAGTGGGTGCTTCTGCAATAGTTTTATTAATACGGGAGAATGCGTCCTTTTCCCTTTTATCCCATCTGTAGATCACATCCTTCTTTACCATCTCCTGTATTGGCTTCACGATCTGAGTGTAATCGAAGATGAACTTGCGGAGAAAATTGATTTTCCCTAGGAAGGACTGCATAGCTTTCTTGATTACAGGGAAGGGAATATGCATAATTTATTTGAACCTATATGGGTCTACTTTAATCCCACTTTTGGCGATGATATGAACCAATAGGTTACCCTTCGACACTGCAAAAAAACTCTTTTTGGGATTAAGGGATATCTTGTACTTGTGAAATTGCTTGAAAATTTTCTTCAAGTAGCATATGTGGTCAGATCTATTCTTGGAAAACAATGTGACGTCATCGAGATAGACCACTATTCTCTGTCCAATCAATCCATGGAATGTGATTTCCATGGCACGTTGAAATGTTGCACCAGCATTGATCAACCCAAATGGCATTATCTTGAATGCGAACGTACCCCACTTCGTGCGGAATGTAGTCTTTAATCTATCATGCTTTGAGAGTAGAACCTACTTATAACCAGAATACCCATCCAACAAAGAAAACGTGTCTGACCTTGATATTGTTTGCAATATCTGTTGCATAGACGACACGAGGTAATTGTCTTTTCCGTGGCATGGTTCAAGTTCCAGAAATCAACACACAAGCGGATTTCCCCAGACTTCATCCTTAACGGGACTAAATTCGATACCCAAGTAGAATGTTTCTCTTTATATATGATCGGAACATCCAACTATTTCCTAAAATTATTTTGAATCATAAGCTCAAGTGTGGATGTACCTTCCTCAACTTTTGTTGGAACGGCTTGGCCCTTTCTTTGATTGGAATCACATGACGGATTATTCATGTGTTATAAGTTTTGAGCTCATCATACGTCCACGCGAATACATATCAGTAATGCTTGAATAAGAGGATAAAAGTTTTCCACTTTTGTGGTGTGCATCAAGTACCAAGATTGACAAACTTCAGGTCCTTTTACGTTCCCAAATTTATTTTCTCGTGCGACAATGTTGATCTATGGGTTTTCACATTTCTTGGCTGTCAGAGGCGATTATGTAATTCATACAATTTTTCCAATGATATCACGCCTTTCAGAATAGGGTTCTCTTTTCTTGTGTAAGCTGCATCCTACAATGATTTCTCGTGCTCGTCTTCATCGATAGCTCCATCCTTGAATACATCAACATTCTCCATAAAGTGCAACATCTGTTGGTCATCATTGAAAATGCATAAATTATTAATGTTATTAGCGACAGATGGCTTCTAAATAATTTCTACAAAAAAATCGTCCCTAAGCGGTGATAACATAGCATCAACATTTTTCAATGCATCCACAGATGTGATGTGTATTCTAGGAACAGATGTGATGAGTGTTTCATATTTTGTGGTGTTCTTCATGCACTCAAATTCGAAGCAGATGGAGTTCGGATGTTTCCTCTGTCGCGGGTCTACTAAAACAAAACCAGTTCCATAGCCCTCCTTTGTCTTGGAACTGTCAAAATACAATTTCCAAATATCGTATATACAAGGACTATGTGCCACGCTAGTATTATTACTGCTACTAAATGTACATATGTCATTTTCACCAATTGGACTAGGAAGGAGGTCCAACTGTGTGTCAGGTGGAACTGGGGATGGCTGAGAAAGGTAACACCCCATATTAGTTTCCAAAAAGAAATTTCCAAAGATTAGATCTGTGAAATCCATCGGTTCATTATTACCATCGAAGGGAGTAACAATGTGTTTCATGAAGCTCTCTGAGTTCACTCGGATATGATTGTTTCTGCCCTTGTACGGAAGCCATAAATGTGACCAGTTTGTAGCAAAATACCCTTGTAGCTTGCTGGACGAATCTCTACTAAAAAATACACTGTATTCTTCCGAAATGTCCAAAATCACTATATTATACATTGGTGAACTCGCTCATCAGATGATAAGCGAATAAGCAAATTCCTGAGTTTACCAATCGCATGGACAAGAGTTGTGTCTAGCTGAATGATCTGTGCATCTATTTTTTCCCATGTTGCATTGGTTTTTTTTGCAAAAGATAGTGGCATTACATTCACCAATGCATGAGAATCAACTAAGAAATTGTGTACATTATAATTGGAAATTTAAAATGTTAAAAAAAACGGAAGGCAAAGTGTGTTTGCATCTATCGTTAAAGCATTAAGTATAGATTCGAGGGGACCATAGGACGTACCATATCCCTTATGTGAAGAAGCATCATTACCTGAGGTGGATTGTCCAAGTGTGTGTAGGAGCATGTTCCGTTGGCTCGCGATCTTCATCAGTTCAAAAATTGAAATATTTGTGCGAGATTTATTCATTTCTTCAACTATGTTGTAATCCAAAGCGGGAGAGATTGTCGAAGTGTCTGGGGGACATACTTGGTTTGTGACTTCCAGAGTGGTAGACTTTCTCTTACTTCTTACGGAAGTATTTTTCATTGTGGCTACATTTCCAGACTTGTTGTGAGTGTTCTGCGTTGAGTTAACGGGTAGACTGATTTTCCTTAACAAATGTTATTTCAACCTCTGCTTCGTCAACCTTTTTTTAGTGGTCAGACCTTGGCTTCTCAAACTGCAACTGTACGGATTTACTTCTGGGTCGGGCCATCACTCGGTAGTTTTTTTTTCAGAAACACTCTTTTCAGTTGTGAGTACATAACTGAATGTGTTCATTGCCTGCCCCATGGTTAGAGTTTCTTTGATTGAAAAAGTATCTTCCTTTTCTTCCGCATGCTCAGTCTGCTCGTCAGAAAGCACTGTATCAATAAAATGTGCAACAAGAGCGTTCATGACGTGGTTCCATTGTCACGCATGTCTTTTCCGAATGATATTCTTGGTTAAATGAACAATACTAGTCCATGCACATACTTTCAACGTTCTAGCTTTTCGCAGACTTGGCCAGTCGTTTATTGCTGCCGGAGTTGGAAGTCCCTCTCAGATGGTTGAACTTGGGAGGCTTGTTGCTAACGATGGTCTCACTTAACCTTTGTTTCAAATCTTCCAACTCATTTGACATAGTCTTGATTGTGCAGGTCAAGATCTCAAGATTGACCATTTCTTTCTCCTTGGCATTGCTTACAGATTCCTGAGACATTTTTCCCGTGTCTTTTGAGACTTTTTCCGTTGCATCATTTACGATTACCCCAATCACACACAATTCCTTTTCAACCATTGTTTCCTCTTCATAGTTCTCTGTAAGTGTTCCTTTCACAACTCTATTCATGAAATACACAATGCTTGATGGAAAGGAAGATGTGTAGTAATCAATGGTGATGGAGTCATGAGGTTTTGTGTTTGCTAGAAATTTATTGAAAATATGGTTAAACCTTTCATTGAAATCTTTCACCTTTTATTTGTTCTCCATCTTGATATTACCCAACTCTTTCAACAAAATCACAGGCGTTTTTTCATTGATGATTTTTTGAAAAAAAACAATTTAAACCCCTTCCAATTTTGGATGGAATTCAGAGGAAGACTATGATACCATACAACTTCTCTGCCATCTAAGGTGCATGGAAAAAGTTTGCATGCAACATCATCATAGTGTACCTCTAGAATTGCAGATGTAGTTAGAATTTGTTTAGATGGTCCTCCGCTTTCATTGCTTTGTCAGGGTCATACTTCGTTAAAATACTTTCCGTATGTCTTGGCATCTTGTGTATAACACCTAGAAGTGTGAGTGGGCCCTAAGAAATCCAATCCAGATCTTGGTCTGCCATATCTTCATCTTTGTCCTCCTCTTCTTTATCAGAATCTGATGGTTCCTCTTCCTATTCTTCCTCATGGCCCAACCCATGGAAAATACCGTCTGATAGTACAATTTTATCTTCTTCACCACCGTTGTATGGTGGAGGTTGTTCTGAGTTCTTTGCATTCTCCATAGAATATGTTAATTCTTAAAGGGTGGAAAAAACCAAATATTCAATCGTAGAAACCACTATCACAGTAGGGGTGGTTGGATTATTTTTCGGAAAATGAGGAAGGTTGTGTACTCCTCCAAGAGCAGACCCTGAGAGGGAAATAGGCAAGCCTCTCCTCGACAAACCTGTGAGAAAATATACATCCTCTACTGTAATAGGAACCACTTTGTTCCTAATGTGAAATGCCTCAATAGCCGGATCCCATGCTCGAACTAGGAACTCCAAGAGTTCTATCTGTTGCCTCATCCCTGACAAGCGAAAGTTCTTTAACAACTCACAATCTCTTAGGGCTCTTACTGTACCCAGATCATTTAGGGCAACCATATTCTGTTCTTCATGATCTCTTTCTCGCGATGTAATCGTCATTATAGTTCGATGAAATCCTGAAATGTAACCATAATACTTGGTAGACTCCTTTCAATGCAAAAAATTAGACTTTTAAAATTTTGGGCATAGTGCAAGAAACAAAAATGGAGATTGTGCCCAACGCAGTCTTGAACAAGGGACAGTGCGTTGCATATGAAGCTAGACTTTAGTTTAGGTTCTCTACAACGCACTTTTCGATGCTCAAAGGTGCGTTTCCCTTTTTGGAAGCAAAAATTTACCCTAAGGGGCTCAAAACCCTAAAAAATTGCAGTGAAAGGAAATGAAATGATTACTAAAAGAAAGTGAGTGTTCATGGCACTAAACTGGATCAAACGACGATGACAACCGTCCACAGAATCGATCGCAATCAGCAGCTGAATTTCGAGGGCAGAAATAGGTTCAAAGCACCAAAATGAAAATGGTAACTATTGAATGGTAAAAATGAATAGTAAAACTCTTTTTATTTAGTCATTTAATTGTTTGCAATGAATATTTATTGCTATGACTATGGTTTTATTGTATTTTTATCATGAAACATGTATTTTTAATCCATTTGATGTTGTTCTGAACAGGTTTTACAACTGATGAACATATTAGTCGTGCAGATTTATTTCAAGAATGATTTGACCACAAAGCATACTTTTTATTCTTATTTTTCAAGCTTTGTTAAAAATGAAAAAGGACTTGAAGCACACTTTTATCTCTTTTTCGAGCTTCGATAACAGCGAAAAAGGAACCCTTGGAGTCTTCTTTTAGCTCTTTTCAGACTCCGATAATGTGAAAAGATTGTCAGGAACTTGTATTTTCGAGCTCGTAAAAGTAAATGAATTGATATCTACTCAGTATAAGTTTAACCCTTTTTCGGACTGAGATAGATTATTTACGAAAAAGGAATACCTTGGTCAAACATGACTAAAGAATTTCTCTCAGATATTATTTTACACTTTTTCGAATCTGAGCGACAACTTTACGAAAAATTACTTATGGAGTTTTATTTTCGTCCTCTTTTTCAAACTCTCTAAATATGAAAAAGGACCGGGCTGTCACTGTCATTAGCCTCGTTAAAACATAAAATAGCGACAGGCTTGTCGATCATGGCAAGAATCGAGTTTCATTCATTGCTAGACTCGTTAAATTATTAAATAGCGATACATTGTTCACCTGAAGGGTTGAATTATAGATCAAGCATATGTTATCCTCCTCAAGCTTGTTAAAAAATAAAGAGGTACTGGTCGACAAATGACTGGGGAAAATTTGGGAAAGTGAACAGAACATTTTACGGTAGCAAGTCGCTCTTGAACATGACACTTCACTCCATCACTGTGACTGTTTGGGTTGGGTAATCTTCTTGACGGTTCATTCATACTTATGGTTCATCATACCTTCACTTCGGTTTTGGGTCAATGTTGCCAACTCATCTCAGTGTCACCGATATGTTCAAGAGAAGTCATCCAGTGAATACTCATCCTTCTGCAATACTCAGAAACCTTCATTCTAATGAAAGTCATCCCTGAACATTGCTATATCAAGTCATCATTTGTCTCCAAAATCAGTAACTCCCATTTCGCAATAAAGTGGCTTCCTGTCGACGGAAAATCATCATCCAGGAAGTTCACTTAGAAACATCATATTCCAGTACCATGAGGCTTGTTACAACATCGACAAAATCCTCGCTTCCAGATTTTTGACCGAAAGATTTTATTTGGCGTTCGACATCAAATCATCTATTCACGCCTTACGAAATGTACTGCAGTACCTTGAGGGCCATTGACATCAATGGTGGTTCTCTCGCGTTTGTTAACAACTCATATCATTGGCTGGTAATCAAATGATGTCTTACCATGTTCGACTACAAATCATATATTCGCATGGCTAGACTTGTACCCGAATGATCAAGTGAACGAGATAAGAAGACCCCGGATCTAGTTTCAACCATCCAGGCTACGATTTCAGGATTGTTGTACACATCATCTGTACGGTGACCTTACATACAGATCGTCATCCAGACATGGGCCTATATCTGTAGGCATGTCTGTATTGGGAAACATTCTAATGTAGACAACATTCTGCACTATGTACATGTTATTATATAGTTTATGTGCTGAGCATGGGAATGACTTCCCTTAGCAATTCGTGATCAAGAGGATATATCATGATGTAATGTATTGTAAGATTGATGCATGTAGCCACTCTGCTTTAGCTCCAGCGCATCACAATGTAAAGCATCTCATTCAAAAATATTGTTATTATTATTCTGACTTCGTACCTTAGGGGGAAATCTGTTATAGGTCAATTTGGGTACCATTCCCAATGACCTGGTTAAACTGGACATCATCCTCATAGCCAATGAATAGGGTCTATCATTCCCCATCATTTCAGTTGCTACATGCCCTAAGACAAAGAACAAAGACAAATCATCCATGACTTCCATTGCAAGGTTTCCAAGATTTTAAGTACATGTTATATCACCGATGAGCTCACCAACACAGTCTCTCAAGAGGCTAAGTGTGTTGCATATGCAGGCAACTCCACTCAAGGGTTCTCTACAAAGCACTTCCTGACACTCAAGGGTGCGTTGATCAATTAGGAGTGAAATTCTCATTGTTCCAGAATCTTCACTTGGCCAGTGCCTTCTAGAAGAGTGCATATGTGTCAAAATTCGAGTCTATGTGTCCATTTGATACCTCTGAGCTTAGGAACATGTCTTGCATATTATTAGAAAGTCATTAATTTTAAATCTACCTTCTGTTAAGAAAGGTTGTCATTGATGACAATAGGATGCTTGATGATGATGGTAAATGATGATGAATGACCATACTGAAGGATTAGATGATCATCTGGATAATGGAGGACTCATGTAGACATATCATTATGGCATGATAACCTTATGATAAAGTAGGCTATAATAGAGAATCAATCCATAAAGAACCTCCTGAAATTATGTCCTACCTCTATTTCTGCTCCTGCAAATGACCAGACACATTAAAAATTATATTTTCACTACCTAGAGGGAAAAAATTTCTATGAAACCTTCACCATCATTTAGAGCATAATTTTAGCTTTCATTTGAGCTCTTACTTGGCCCAAAATTCTAAATAGTTTGGGAGAAATAGATTTTTCAAGTCAAGGATATTTATCTGGTCCTTGAGCCAACCAGTGATAGGTCTCTCATGTCGGCCTCTGTATCATTGATGTGGCCCTTCATCTCCTAACAAAAACAAACACTATAAATACTTGTTTCAGATCTCCATTTTTCAACAGGCAACTCGATGAAGAAGGCAGAGCACAGAAAAAGGAACAAGTTCACATCTCGTGAACCCTTAAGGAGAAGAACAACCCATTTATCTAGCACCGCACAAGCTACAGGACTATGGATCAATATAGCAAGGGCTCAGTATTATGAGAATTTTCAGAACATAAGTGTGATTCTACTTCAGGAACTCGGATCTGTATTTGTGATCTCACTACACCTCGAAATTGCAGCTCAGGACAGTCACATTCCAGAATTGTTTATCTGTGGGAGAATAGTCCTGTTGCTCGGTGCTAGAAGGACAGTCATTACTGTCACGCTTAGATTTGGAACTGTGAAAAAGCACATCCAGTTTAGGAGGCTTGAACCTGTGAAGCATTCGGATTTGTGATTCAAGCATATACTTGGTGCAGCAACATTTCTTACCTTGGCTCGGTGAACTCAAAAGTATTACTAACTTTTTCTCAGATAGTTCATTGGATTGAAATCAAATCTCCTCATTGACTCTGTGATTCAGAAAATCTCTCTTTCTGGACTGTGAAGAATTTTGGAATTGAAGTGCAGTGATGAACAAGTAGTCAGTGAAGAATTTTGAAGTGATTAGACAGTGAAGAATTTTGGAATTGAAGTGTAGTGATGAACAAGTAGACAATGAAGAATTTTGAAGTGATTATAAAGTGAAGAATTTTGGAATTGAAGTGCAGTGATGAACAAGTAGACAGTGAAGAATTTTGAAGTGATTAGACAATGCAGAATTTTGGAAGTGATTAAACAATGAAGAATTATTTCAAGGATGTTCAAGTAAATACTATTCACATTCTCTATTAGAAGGAGACAAAAGGATTGGTGTCCTTGGAGTAGGAGCTCCTAAACACAAGATTGGTGCCTTGAGAAGATAGGGTCAAAGCCCTAGAGGTCGGAGCCTCATCAAAGTCCAAGTTGGTGCTTGGAAACAGGTTGGTGCCTGCTTCATTAAAAGAGTTGGTGCCCTCACTCATCTATTGTATACTATTATTAAAAAAAGGGATTGAAGTTCTTATTAATCCTTAATATTATTATTATACACCTCTTTGTCTTTAATTGTGAAGAATACCAATGGCAATAATTAAAAATTGAAAAGGAATATTGATTCACCGCCCTCTTAGTATTTCCAACAATTGGTATCAGAGCCAACTTCTTCTTTATCAGCCTAACAGCTGGAAGAAGGATTCTTAGGCACAATGAAGAACATGGAAGAAACAGGGAAACTGCCTATCTTTGATGGAACAAATTTTATTTTTTGGAAAAAGAGGATGTCCTCCTATCTAATGTCTCTTGGCCCTAAAGTATGGCACTCTGTTTTGGATGGGTACAAAGCTCCCACCGGTCTTCCAATTGATCAAGATGAAAGAAGAGCCTACATTGCTAATGCCAAAGCTTTAAATTCCATCACTAGTGGAATTACTGATTTCGAATTTACAAAAGTCATGAATTGTGACCCAGCCAAAGAAGTATGGGATAAGTTGGTTTCTCTATATGATGGGGACTCCAAAGTTAAGAAGGAAAAACTTCAAACCTATAGAAGACAATTCGAGAGTCTGAAAATGGATGATGAAGAAGATATTGCATCATACTTCCTTCGAGTAGCTGAATTGGTTAACTCTCTTAAAGGACTAGGGGAAAATATTGAAGAAAGCACCATTGTTCAAAAAATCCTAAAACCGTTTCCTGACAGATTTGACTCCAAAGTAAGTGCCATAGAAGAAATGAAGGACCTAGATACTCTCAATATGGATGAACTTCATGGAATTCTTATTGCCTATGAGATGAGGAAAGGGAGCTCAAATTTCAAAGAAGCAGCTTTCAAAGCCTCAAGATCTACAAAAGAAGGAAAAGGATGGAATTGCAACAACGATGAATCTCATACTGAAAACAAGTTAGCTCAATTTGTACGAAGACTAAAAAGGGGATCTAAGCTAAAAGGTAAGTACCCTCTTATTTGTTTCAATTGTGGAATAATAGGTCATTACGCTGCAAAATGTCCTCATAAACATGATAGTGATGATGAAAAGGATTCTAAAAGAATGATGTACAAAAAGAAAGGTTTTAATAAGAAGAACTTCTTCTCCAAACAAGATGAGTATGATGAAGATGAATTTGTAGTTATAAAAAATAAATCAACTAGAAATGTGCGTCATTACAAAGAGAGTGATGATGAATCAGATGAGGAAAGTAATTATGCTGGAAGCAAAGAAATGTTATTCATGGCATTTACAAATGATGATGACTCAGAACTAGAAGCTGAAAGAAACATGGATAGTTTGCTAATGAGTGCCATTGAAGAAAATGACAATCTACAAAAGAAGATAATTTCTCTCAAAATAGAAAGAGAGGAAGCAAAAAGAAGGGAAGACTTCTTGAACATTAAGCTAAAAGAGAAGGATGATATCTGTAAAAAACGTGAAGCTGAAATAATATCTCTAAGAAAGGAATTAGAGAAAGTCAAAAGGAGTTGGAAAAGCTCTCTAGCTCTTGACAACATTCTTAATACTCAAAAAACCTCAACATGACAAGTCTGGAATTGGTTTCAAAGGAGAATCATCAAGTAAAAATAATAATGCCAGAAGTTATGCTGATGTACTCTCTTGCCATCCAAAAGAAGAAAAGTCATCTCGTCAAGAACAAAGTCCCATCTCAAAACCAAGAATTGAAGAAAGAGCAACTCCAAGGAAGAATGTTGGTTCAAGCTATGGATACTACAACAGGTATCAAACTATTTTTCTTGGGCCTTGTTACAATTGTAAAAACTTTGGGCATTAAGCTAAGCATTGCAAGGATCATAAGAATGAAGCGCCAATATTGAATGATCAAACAAACCAACTACGTGGTCCTAAAGAGCAAGGACAAATCAAAACTTACAATTCCTTTCATCCTTTGGCTAAGTTTGCTCCACCTTGCTCATTATGTGATAATTATGATCATAATGAACAAAATTTTCCTCTCAAAAGTGAAAAAGCTAAAAATGTAAATCTCAAAACTGTTAAATGTGGCCTAGCTCTATGTGCTCACAGTGAAGAAAATCATTGGTTCGTGGATAGTGGATGCTTAGGACATATTACATGTGACCAAAAGAAGTTTATCTCATTGAACAAGAAAAATGGAAATGTATCCTTTGGAAGTGGATCCGCTAAAATCACTGGAAACGGAACTGCTACCCTTGTCAATGGACTAGGAAAGGCTCAATATACCTTGCTGGTAGAAGGGCTCAAACACAATCTTTTAAGTGTCAGCCAGATTTCTGACCAAGGACATAATGTTGTCTTTAGTACAAAAAATTGTGAAATAAGAGACTCATCCTCAGGAGAACTTGTGGCGAAAGGAGTAAGAACACCAGATAATGTTTACATTCTCAGTAGAATCCAAGAAGATAAATGTTACTTAAGTCAAACAGATGAAAGTTGGTTATGGCACAAGCGATTGGGGCATACAAGTTTTGATAACCTAGTCAACATCAACAAATTTAATGCAGTAAGGGACATTCCAAAAATGTGCAAGCGAAATCAAGTTGTATGTGGCCCATGCCAACATGGAAAGAAAACCAGAACTAGCCACAAAACTAAGGAGTTCTCAACATCAAAACCTTTGGAAATCATTCATGCAGATTTGTGTGGGCCAACTAGAACTCCAGCTCTTCAAGGTGAAAGGTACTTTGCTCTATTTGTTGATGACTATACTAGAATGATGTGGAAATATTTCATAAAATATAAATCCGAAGCATTTGAATGTTTTAAGAATCTTAAGCCTCTCATTGATAATGAAAAAGATTCTAAGATTAAATGTCTTAGAACGGATAGAGGAGGAGAATTCACCTCAAAAGAATTTGATGAATTATGTAAAGAGCATGAAATCAAAAGAGATTTCTCTACTGCTAGGACACCCCAACAAAATGGAGTAGTTGAAAGAAGGAACTGAACCATTCAAGAAATGGCAAGGACAATGCTACTAGCAGCTTATTTGCAACCAAAATTTTGGAGAGAAGAAGTTGGCACCGCAGTTTATACCTTAAATCGAACTCAACTAAGACCAAATAATGAAAAGACTCCTTATGAATTATGGAAAGGAAGACAAGCTTCAATAAAATATTTCAGGGTTTTTGGAAGCAAATGTTTCATAAAAATAAATGATGACTCACCAGGTAAATTTGATCCTAGAGTTGACGAAGGAATATTTCTTGGATACTCCACTAGGAGCAAAGCTTACAAATGTTACAACAATCGTCTACGAAGAATAGTGGAAAGAATTGATGTGAAGACTGATGAAGGCCTTCCAGAAAAAAGAATTGAAGGTCATGAAGTTGAGCCTTTCTTTAAACAAAGTGAAGAAGAAGAATCTGAAAAAGAAGAGGAGAATGGAGAACCCCAAAGTGAAACTTCACATACTCCCTCTAAGATCAAGTTTATTCAAAGACATCATCCGGAATAACAAGTCATCGGAAATATAGATGAAGGAATTCAAACTCAAAGAAGGATGATAAACACCCCAAGAAAAGATGATGTTGCTCTATTATCTTTAATAGAACCTGAAAATTTTTCTCAAGCAAGCAAATATCCTTATTGGATAAAGGCCATGGAAGAGGAAATGTCTCAAATAAAAAAAATGAGACTTGGGAACTGGTACCTCGCCCAAAAGATAAAAATATAATTGGAACAAAATGGGTATTCAAAAACAAGATGAATGAAGATGGACAAATCATCAGAAATAAAGCCAAACTTGTCTACAAAGGATACTTGCAAATTGAAGGAATTGACTTCGAAGAAACCTTTGCACCAGTAGCTCGATTGGAAGCCATACGAATGTTTTCAGCATTTACTTGCTCAAAAGGATTCAAGGTTTATCAAATGGATGTAAAATCAGCATTCCTAAATGGAGATCTCAAGGAAGAAGTTTACATGGAGCAACCAGAAGGATTTGATCTTGCTGAAGGAAAAGACTTTGTATGCAAACTAAAAAAGGCCTTGTATGGATTAAAACAAGCCCCTAGAGCATGGTATGCAAAGTTGGATCACTATCTGCAACAAGAAGGTTTCAAAAAGGGAGTGGCTAGTAGCAATCTCTACATGAAGATGGACAAGGAAAAACTTTTGATCACTCTTGTTTACGTTGATGATCTAATCTTTGCTAGCAATGATGAAGAAATGAGCCATGAATTTGCTCTAAATATGTCCAAAAAATTTGAGATGTCAATGATTGGTGAGTTGTCTTACTTTATTGGGCTACAAATATCTCAAACCTCTGCATGCATGTTTATATCTTAAGCAAAATATCTTAAAGACATGCTCAAAAGTTATGGGATGAAAGATTGTGCACCTATGAGCACACCGATGACCACAGATTGTAAATTAAGCAAAGATAACGATACCCCTCTCATAGATGCAACTCTTTACAGGTCAATAATTGGAGCTCTCCTATACTTAACTGCTATAAGACCAGATATTATGCAAGCAGTAGGAATGGTAGAAAGATTTCAGTCAAGTCCTAAACAATCCCATCTAGCAGTTGTGAAAAGAATTCTTAGATATCTGAAAGGAACTACCGATTTCGGTCTTTGGTATCCTAAGAGTTCAACTCTTATTATGACAGCTTATTCTGATGCTGATTGGGCTGGCGGCGTGGATGATTGAAAAAGTACCAGTGGAAATGCATTCTTTATGAGAGATTGTCTTGTATCTTGGCTCAGCAAAAAGTAATCATCTATATCCCTTTCTACAGTTGAAGCCAAATATATAGCCGCTGCTGATTGTTGTACACAAATTATATGGATGAAGGAAGCCTTGAAGGATGTCAACATAGAAACTAAGCAACCAATTACTATTTTTTGTGACAATACTAGCGCCATCAGTCTTTCAAAGAATCTGGTAATGCACTCAAGGACCAAACATATTCCAATCAAATACCACTTTCTTCGTGAACAAGTTGCTGAACACAATATCAGGTTGGAATACGTCAATACAAAGGAGAAAAATGTAGATATCTTTATAAAACCCCTTCCATGAGAAACATTTGAGTATCTTCGCCAAAAGATGGGGGTTATTTCTCTTGCATCACATTAAATCAAGCAGCATGTCAGGGATACAGTATGTTAGGGGGAGCAGCATGATAGGGGGAGCACATTGGCACCCTATTGCCATTGATGTCAAAGGGGGAGAGAAGAAAAATATTGCCATCCAATGACAAAGGGGGAGATTGTTAAGCAAGGTTCTCATTGATGACAATAGGATGCTTGATGATGATGGTAAATGATGATGAATGACCATATTGAAGGATTATATGATCATCTGGATAATGGAGGACTCATGTAGACATATCATTATTGCATGAAAACCTTATGATAAAGTAGGCTATAATAGAGAATCAATCCATAAAGAACCTCCTGACATTCTGTCCTACCTCTATTTCTGCTCCTACAAATGATCAGTCACATTAAAATTTATATTTTCACTACTTAGAGGAAAAAAATTTCTATGAAACCTTCACCAGTATTTATAGCATGATTTTAGCTTTCATATGAGCTCTTACTTGGCCCAAAATTCTATATATTTTGGGAGAAATAGATTTTTCAAGTCAAGGATATTTATCTGTTCCTTGAGCCGACTAGTGCTAGGTCTCTCATGTCAGCCTCAGTATCATTGACGTGGCCCCTCAACTCATAACAAAAACAAACACTATAAATATGTGTTTCGGATCTCCATTTTTGAACAGGCAACTCGGTGAAGAAGGCAGAGCACAGAAAAAGGAACAGGTTCACATCTCGTGAACCCTTAAGGAGAAGAACAACCCATTTATCTAGCACCACAGAAGCTACAGGACTATGGATCAATATAGCAAGGGCTCAGTATTGTGAGAAGTTTCAGAGCAGAAGTGTGATTCCACTTCAGGAACTCGGATCTATATTTGTGATCTCACTACACCTTGAAATTTCATCTCAGGACAGTCACATTCCAGAATTGTTTATCTGTGGGAGAATAGTCCTATTTCTTGGTGCTGGAAGGACAGTCATTACTATCACCCTCGGATTTGGAACTGTGAACAATCACATCCAGTTTAGGAGGCTTGAACCTGTGAAGCATTCAGACTTGTGATTCAAGCATATACTTGGTGCAGCAACATTTCTTACCTTGGATCGATGAACTCAGAAGTATTACTAACTTTGGCTTAGACAGTTCATTGGATCGAAATCGAATCTCCTCACTGACTCTGTGATTCAAACAATCTCTCTTTCTGGACTGTGAAGAATTTTGGAATTGAAGTGCAGTGATGAACAAGTAGACAATGAATAATTTTGAAGTGATTAGACAGTGAAGAATTTTGGAATTGAAGTGTAGTGATGAACAAGTAGACAGTGAATAATTTTGAAGAGATTAGATAGTGAAGAATTTTGGAATTGAAGTGCAGTGATGAACAAGTAGACAATGAATAATTTTGAAGTGGTCAGACAATGAAGAATTTTGGAAGTGATTAAACAATGAAGAATTATGTCAAGGATGTTCAAGTAAATACTATTCACATTCTCTATTAAAAGGAGACAAAAGGATTGGTGTCCTTGGAGTAGGAGCTCCTAAACACAAGGTTGGTGCCTTGAGAAGATAGGGTCAAAGCCCTAGAGGTCGGAGCCTCATCAAAGTCCAAGTGGGTGCTTGGAAACAGGTTGGTGCCTGTTTCATTAAAAGGGTTGGTGCGCTCACTCATCTATTGTATACTATTATTAAAAAAGTGATTGAAGTTCTTATTAATCCTTAATATTATTATTATACACCTCTCTGTCTTTAATTGTGAAGAATATAACTGGAAATAATTAACAATTGAAAATAAATACTGATTCACCCCCCTCTCAGTATTTCCAACACCTTCAACTCATCTATAAATTGAGCACAGATCCTAGTGCTTGAGAAGGAAGAATTTGAATAGAGAAATGTTGGTGGAATTTCAATTGAGGAATTGATTTGAGTGATATGTTGCTGGAGAGATGTACATTGTGATGAGGCTGGGATGATGCTGGAGATGGTGACATCAAATCAATCGCTGGTTGTAACCTCCCCTTATATCCATTAATAAAGATTGGTGTTTACTTTCCCACATATATATTTGTATAAGCTTCTATCTTTCATATTATGAATTCTTATATGATGTATATGGTTCATATTTCATTGATTTAACTGAATAACTTGAATAGGCATCTGTATATTGCTATCTCTTTGATGTTTAGTGTTCATTCTTGCAGGAAATATTTTGGCGATCTAGCTTGGATTTGAAGCTACAGCAAGAGTGACAGAAGGAGAATTGGAAGCGCTTGGACTCCAAGTAAGTTTCTTGATATGTTATGTGTGTCTAATTACTGTTAGGAAAAGTATATGCAATGTCTTTAACCTATTTTTCTAAATGCATAGCACCACATTTAGGGAAGAATGTTGTATCCATAATTCATAATTCCACATAACAGTTGTGATGCGATGTGATCTCAGATCGCATGGAATAGGGAGTACCCATTGGGGTAAACATTAAAATGTGCGAAGTGCAAAATCGTGAAATCGTGAAATCACAAATATTCTTAAATTAAGAAAAGTGCGAAATTTCGGGGAGGTAAATTGTATTTGTTGTGAAGTGTGATATTTTGTCATTAGTTGTCACCGTGTGGGCCCATAAACCATAGGTCCGCATGCATATTATGATATTTGCAGCTTTTCTACATTAGTTAGAGTGGAAGCTTGATGGTACCTATAGAGGTTTAAGCTTGGAACACACCTTAGTCCCACCCGATTAGAGTACCCTAGTCAAGTACCTAATTTGTAGCATTGTGTGTGTTGTGACTCTTCATAGAGTATATCAATTTGAGATCTTCCATGTACCTTTGTATATATGTAATTATTAATATCTCACTAGTTAAGAGGGAGTGTTGAAAAATGTAACTAGTGTCAACCTTCATAATTGTATTTGAGTCATGATATAATGTATTTGTCAAAAGAAAGAAAAATAAATTTTATTATAAAATAAATTGACTTATTAAAGCATGGGTTTCATGCTTGGGTCAATGGTTCTTAGGTAAAAGCCTCCATTATGGGCTTCTAGGGTTTATTTCAAGTGTCCTTGTCCATGTCATTATGTAATAGACCTTTCTTGGGATTCTTGAGTCGTGAAAGAAATTTATTTTTGTATAAAATAAGTCATTTAGGCCTCCTCCACCAAGTCGGCCTCAAAGAAGGAAAATTTGTCCTCATCAAGGGAATTCAACCTCACACAAACACTATATAAAGGTAGCAATTCTACCTCGTTTAGAGCATCAACACAAGAAGTTTGATTTTTAGTTGATGGAGGCAGAAAAAAGAATGTGAAGTTCAAGGAAGAGGAAGAAAACCCTAGAGAAGAAGGAAGGATTTGTGAAGCAAAAGGAAGTTGAATTTTCTCTCTCCTTGTCTCACACGTATGAATTTTTTGGATTGTTTTTAGGCTGAAATTTTGCAGTAGCTAGGGTCAAAATTATGAATTTTTGTTGGGCCAAAATTCTGGAGTAGGTTGGCCAAAATTCTGGAATAGTTGGGTTGAAGTTATGGAGTGTTGTAGGGTTGTAGCTATTGAACAATAAGAGACTACTGAAGTTTTCTTAATCGTATTGGAAGCCTGACTTGGTGGAGGAGGAAGGTCTTTTGGTCAGGTCTAAGGTCTTGTTTTATCTCAATTTGATTAGTGGAAGAGTTTGATTGGGTTTTTCCCCTAGAGAGGGGTTTTAGTCTTGGCTAAGTGCCTACATATGGTGCCATTGATCTTCATGTTTTGATTTGATGATTGCCTCTTGGAATTAAGATAAAAGAACAACATAAAGATAAGATATTAAAACTACAAAAATATCACAAGTATTTATCAATATAAGAGAATCTTTCTGCCTTTCTATTTTTTTAACATCAAGAGATTCAATATCATTTATATAGGACCATATTGGGAAAGTTGTAACATTTAAAGGATATTATTTTTACATATAAAAGTAAAAAATACCTCTGAGCACAAGTCATCCTTGCCAGTGACAAGTCAGCCTAGAAGAGGATATTCAACCTCCACATGTGTGTATGTAGAAGCATCTTCAACCTCATTTGACACACATTACATTTGTAAAAGAAACAAGTTCGATATAAAGAAAACAAGAAGAAGGAAGCAAGAGTGAAGTTCAAAAAAGAAATAAGAAGTAAAAAAAAAAGAGAATCTAATTTTGAGCTTGGATTCTCTCACACGTTTGGAAATTAGGATTTCTGCATCTACTAGGAGGCTGAAAATTGTTGGTCTGAAATAGAGGGTTTAAACTTTGCTTTGAACAAGGATCTTGAAGTTTGACTAAAGCTTGTGTGAAGGAGGAATCTTTAGAGGGTTGACTTGGGGCTTGTAGGAGGTCTTGACTTTGGTTTTTGGGTCTTGTTTTTCTCATTTGATTAGATTCTATAAGAAGAGAAGAGATTATTTTGGCTTTTCCCCTTAGAGGGGTTTTTCCCTGGCTTGGAGCCTATATTTTGTGTCTTTCTAGTATGTTCTTAATAATTATTTGATGAAGACAATTTAATAAAGAATATGAAGAAGCTAACTAAAGTTCACAAGTAATTATTAAGGACAAGGAGAATTGTTTAAATAGTTTCCCCACTAGATTCTCCAACATTTGTTACAATTGTGATATAAAATACACTAAAGGTGATAAGTGTGTTGAGAAGAAATTATTTTACATAGATTGTGAAGAGGACGAAGAAAAGGAAAAATAAACATCAAAAGAAGAAGATATACACCAAGAACTAACCCCAAGGATTGAAAAAGAAGAAATGAATCTAACCTTATCTTGTAATGCATTGGCAAGAATTACCACTCCTCAAACTCTCAAGATAGAAGGATATATCAAGAAGAAAAAGGTAATGGGGCTTATTGATTCAATAAGTGCCCATAATTTTATTCATTTTAAGATATCCAAGGCATTGAATTTCTTTTTATAACCAACACCAGAGTGTTAAGTGATCGTTGTAAATTGAGGAACCATAAATTTCTCAGGGAAGTGCCACAATATAAATCTAACCACGGAGGAATATTTGTTGATTATTCCAATGTTTTCCATTCCAATGGGTGGTGTTGATGTTATATTAAGAGTCAAATGGTTACAATCCTTAGGGATGATAGCTTTTAATTTTCAAGAACTTTTCTTGAAAAATTTATGGAAGGAAATAAAACTGAATGAAGGGGTACCACAGGGAAATCTCAAAAGATAATTAGCTCTAATGGCATGGAAAATATTTTGAAGAAGGAACAATGAGGGATAATTGCGCAATTATGCTCACTAGATGTTCAAACATTGAAGTCATTCATTTCTCCATACCTCCGAAGAATATGTGACAATCATTCCAAGGTATTTGAGACTCCCAAAGGTCTTCCACCTATTTGCAATCACAATCATGTTATTCATTTGATTCCTGAAGTTGTTCCTCCAAACATCATACCTTACATATATCCCTATTCCAAGAAGATTAAAATTGAATGTATGGTTGCAACAATGCTAGAGGTAGGTATAATTCAACCTAGCAAAAGTTCCTTTTCTTCTCCATTAGTATTGGTCCACAAGAAGGATGGATCACGGTGTATGTGTTCAAATTATATAGAGCTCAATAAGATAAATATATCATTCTTGTCATTGGTGAATTGTTTAATAAACTACATGGAGCAATTTACTTCACCAAGCTAGATCTTCGCTCAATATATCATCAAATTAAAATGCAGACAAGAGACATTCCAAAAAAAATATTCAAAACTCATGAAGGTCATTATGAATTTTTTTTCATGCCTTTTGGTCTTACTGATGCACCTTCCACATTTCAAGGTATGATGAATTCTATTTTCAAACCATTCCTTAGAAAATTTGTGTTATTATTTTTTGATGATACCCTAAGATACAAAAAGTCTTGGAAAGATAATCTTCAACATATTGACAAGGTGCTCAAACTATTAAAGGAGAAATAATTGTATGCAAAACCCTCCAAATGTTTCTATGGGGTACATGAAGTGGAATATTTGGGTCATGTTGTATCTCATTAGGGTGTTAAGGTAGACCCTGCAAAATTAAAATCATAAAAGAATGGAAAATCCCCACAACCTTAAGGAATATTTGAGGATTTCTCGGATTGACAAGGTATTATCGCAAGTTTGTTAAAAAATATGGGGAAATAACAACACCACTAACAATATTACTGAAGAAAGATGAATTTTTTTCACTCCATAAGCAACTAATGCCTTTGAGCATCTTAACAAGGCAATGTGTTGAACTCTGGTCTTAGCTACACCAGACTTCACAAAAACCCTTATTATGGAATGTGATGTCTCATGAAATGGAATTGGTGTTGTTTTAATGCAAGAAGGAAGACCCATTTCTTTTGAAAGACATCTAATCAAGGGAAAATATTTACATAAACCCATTTATGAGAAGGAAATGTTGGAAATACTACATGATCTGAAGAAATGGCATCCTTACCTAATGGGAAGACACTTCAAGGTAAAAACAAATCATGATAGTCTTAAATATGTCTTGGAAAAAATATTATCTTTAGAAGAGAAACAAAAATGGGTCACAAATATGTTGGGTTATGACTTTGAAATCATCTACCAAAAAAGGAAGCGAAATGTTGTTACAAATGCACTCTCAAGAAGGGATGAGGATGTGGGAACATTGCTTTGTGTCATTTCTATTATCCAACCTGATTGGATTACTGAAGCAAGGGATGAATGGAATAATGATGAAGAGGTTTGGACACTCATTCAAAATTTACAGTAAGATCCTAGTGCATCAGATACATATATATGGAAAAATGAATCATTATGGTACAAAGATAACTTATATCTATGTAACCACTCCCAACTCAAACAAAAGGTTCTTTTGGAATTGCACACCTCTCCTATAGGAGGGCACTCGGGATTTTTAAAAACTTACCATGAGGTCAAGAAGGAATTTTTTTGGGATGGTCATAAATATGATATTCAAAAGTTTGTGGTAGAATCTTTGGTTTTTCAACAAAATAAAGTTGAGACAATTAAGACCCCGGGTCTTTTACACCATTAGCCATTCCAAGTTATCATTGGGAGGAAGTCTCAATGGATTTTATCACAAGTTTACCCAATTATGAAGGAAATAGTGTCATCATGGTGGTATTTGATAGACTTACGAGATATGAACACTTTTGTGCACTATCTCATCCTTTCAAAGCCAGTACAGTCGATACTTCATTTATGGAAACATTTCAAAAACTAAATGGAAACCCAAAGATTATTGTAAGTGACAGAGATCCCATTTTCACTAGAATTCTTTGGACATAATTATTTTTTTGTCTTGGTACTCAATTTGATAGGAAAAATAAGATAGTGAACACATTTTTGGAAGGATGTCTTTGTTTATTTGAATCTGATAAACAAACACAATGGGTCAAGTGGTTACCTCTCGCAAAATGGTGGTATAACACACACTTCCATACCACAACAAAAATTACCTCATTTATGGTGCTTTATGGATATCATTCACCATCCATCACATCAACAACAAGTTCTCCAACTCTTAAAGGATAACTTGACTCTGGCACAAAATGAATGAAACAACATGCATATCAACATCGTAGTGAAAGAAGTCTTGATGTGGGTGATTGACTATTTTTACAGCTACAAGCATACAAAAAAATTTCCCTCAAGCAAGCCAAGAAAGATAATAAATTATCACCCAATTACTATGGACCTTACAAGGTATTGCAGAGGATTGGTACTATGGCATACAAATTGGATTTTCCTGCGTATTCGCTAGTACACCCAATTTTCCATGTTTCATGCTTAAAGAAGGTTATATGTGACAAGCTCTCACTTAAAACTATATTGGAATGACTTTAAGGGGAAGAAAAAATCATATTGGAACCTAAATCAATCACAAAAACAAGATTATGGAAACTATGGAATCAATCAATTTTAGAGTGTCTCATTAAATGGAGAACTTACATGATAAGGATTCTACATGGGAGGATGAGTGTTTCATACAAAAGCATCTAGAACTACTCAAGTGTTGAGGACAATAATTTTTTTAAGGAGAGGGAAATTTTAGTTCCCTATAATACTAATATAGCCCCCATATTGTTATTTTTGTGCACCATAGATTCCCCATATTGTTATTGTTGTGCCCCATAGAAACCAATTATAGTTATTGTAGAGCCCTTACTTTATTATTTTTATGTAGGTCCTAATTATATTTTTACCCTTTAGACTCATATACATAACAAGGAGGTCTTGTCATTTGAATCATCCAATAATTGTTCATTTATGTGATGCAAAAGGAGGTTTCCCCCTCAAATAGGCTTATTTTCAATTCATTGATATATTTTTTCTTCTGTTTTTCTTATCTGGTTACATAATAGTCCTAGGAGAAGAAATTTCTCCCCTATGATTATTCATCCAACGAACAACCCTATTATGATCCATGAATGGATTTGCCTCAAATATCTCCACCTATGTTGCAACTAGTGCTACCTCCCATCTAGCATGTTTATTGAAGGAATGTGGGTCATCTATTAGAATGTACACTAACCATTTTTATTATCATGTGCTTTTATTTAAGGTTATGGGTATACTAATATAGATCACATGTCAAGCTCAATGATTGAACGCTCTATTATTGTACCCATTCCCATACTTCACCTAGGAGATTATCATTTTCCCCTAGTATCGTGTGACCTACCCTAGAGCCCTTTTCTTCCACTGTTTAATAGGGGCGCTAAAAGGATGGATTGATTGGTATGGTGTACCCAAGGTAATTCATACTTATCACATTTAATATCTCCTTTATATTCACTTCCATTCTTTGGGTTAATTGTCATTGGTCATTAGGATTGACACCCTACATCCTCATCTTTCAGTCAAGGCTCGGAAAACATTCCCTAATAGGTTGATGCAATGAAAATAAAGATAAAATCATATAAATCCACAAATGAAAGAAAATGAAAAATGAAAAAGATGGCTAGAAAATGTTATAAGCAGGTGAGAAAAATCATAGCATGAGATTTATCGCCCTGAGTAGCCATCACCTAATTCCTAAGGATTTCATGCTCTATATAAATAAAGTAACTTATGAATGCCCCGACCCTGATGAACAATAAAATTTTACATCTTTAAGGAGTGTTGTAAAATCATAAAGCAAACTGGGTAACCAAAGTTATGAAAGGAAATACAAATCATCAAAGTAAAAGGAACATCATAGGGGTGGAAAAAGACATCCGAGGAAAGGGGTAACTCATATATCCATGATATCTCCCTCTTATCATCAATGTAATCAATACATTGGAGCTTCTTCATCTAGTACCATGGTTATGGACAACTTCCTTGAAGTATTTTCCATTCCATGGCTACATTTATCACATGAATCTATGGATTAACGAGCCTACCTGTGAAATGTCCCTCCCCTTAGGGGCTCAAATCACCTGATAGGGATAATTTCATAATCATACCTAACATAAGTGTGGTAACTTGGTTAAAAATTATCAACTAGAAAGAAATGTGAAGGAAAAATTTATGTGAATTGTTTTTGTGCCCCTAGCATTAAATATGGTCCATTATGATATTGTAATGGTTTTTGTCCCTAATGATGATTATCTCACTTGATATAGATAATATGTTTGAGATGGTTTGACACAGATACATTAGATGTCCCTTGAGGAATTACTTCTCACCTTTCCATCACATTGAGGAGGACATCCAACCCAAATGAGAGAGCACTTGATACCTTGCAGAGACAATGTTTACATACTAGAGATCAATGTTGGGGATAGAGGAGGTCCATATGGATGTAAAATATATTTTTCACATACGGATGTTGAAACATTGACCCAATAATCCACGATGTTAGCTTGATTTATTATGTGTGCATAGGACCCAAGATGCCCCCAGGTTGGCCTTATACCTACTCGATGGGCATTGCCTTGTTATAGAGTCCACACGAGGATGGAGATCACTTGAGATGATTTTGGAGGGATACACACTCCCTTTAGAGGCTAATATTATGCCCTAGGGTTTTCAAGTCACTATTGTATGCCACAGAATGATGATGCAGGTATTCTTGATGATGAAGTATTGGTTGAGGAGATTATATTGGAGATGCACCCATGAATTTTAATGATGTATTTTGGATTGAGGAGCACTCTTGGACACATTTTTTCATTTGTTTGATGGATAGTATTACTTTGGGAGGATTATGTCATATAGAGAGTCCTTTTATCCCACACATGTGCAGGATTCATGAAATTTTTACTATGATTTATCATTTGTAAAGCTTTTTCTAGGTCGACTTCTGACCTATTAACATTTTTGAATGCTTCAAGTGTACTTAGGTATTTTTCATTGTAAATTAATGAGCAAATGATTTGATTTCCCTCATATAAATATATGGAAATCATTTTGATTCGATCATAATCACGTTCACTCTCTTATATTCTCATAAGAGGATGCACGCTACAATTTTCTTCTTTTCTCTGGGATGCAATGGCTAATAGTGTGCCACTTGTCATAGGGAGGATATTTATTGCATGGAGAGACTATTTTGTGGATTTATGAAATGATTTATTGTATGAATGGTGTAAATTTAATGTTATTTTCTTCCATTTTGCATATAACTTTTGAAATTAGGGTTTTTATTGTGCCATATTGAAAATTGCAATATCCTTTATGAATTGTTATTTCTATATATTTATACAAAAAATTATCATTCAAGAATCCATCAAAGGAATTTGTTTTCATGCATCCTTTGACCTTAAATACCCTATGAAATGAGTTTTTGTGGCTTCAAAGTGAATCAATTTCATTCCGTCCTTCTTCATCCAAGGTCCTCATACCTTGACCTCATATTTATTAACTCCATTACCCAATTGAATGAAGGCACTAGTCTAGTTTTTTTTATCATTCTAAATTTCACTCTTTTCTTTTCTTCATGGTGTCTAGGGTTAGGGTTTGGTCTAAAATTTCATTTAATAGCATTTTTGTACCTATATGTTATTTTCGTTTAGGTAGGAATTGCATTTATTGCATGTTTTACCATCAAATTTAAGGTTGACATCTATGGTTTATATTGCAGTTTTGTGCATTTTCAGTCATTTAAAACTTAAATTTTACCTATACCTTGCCTACCTTTTTTATAGCCTTTAATAATTTAATTGATCTTATCCTTTATAGGATATTTCTTGGTTGTTATATGGTTTTTCATGCTGTAAATTTTCCTATCCTTGAAACCCTAACCTGTACAACCTTTCCCAGTTTGTTGGGGTTGGTGGAGTGTGTAATTGAAATTCTGTAAATCCTATATTGACCTTCAAGGATTTTTCTAGTATCGTATTCCATAAAAATTAGACTCTTATCACCCCTGAACCTTCCTTTATTGAAGATATTTTTGGGTGATTTATCTACAAGCTGCTTAGAAATATATTTGGCTTGAAACCTAGTCATCTCACCTCTAAGTGTTGCTAAGGAAGCCTCCTTTGTGGGGATAAAATTCGACCACAAAACAACAAGATAGAGGCAACTAAGGTGAAGATGGTGGCTAATCTCTTTATTTCCATAAGACCTAGGTTGTATAGTGAGGCTTTGCACTAGGCCTACTATATTTTGTGTTAAATTTTTGCCATTGTTGTTCAGGACGAGTTGATTCCTTCTCCTCATAACTTCAAGTCTATGCTTCAATCTCTTTGAATCTGCTCATCCCAAATCCAATGAAAAATATTCTCATCTGACAACTGCATTGGAAGAACAGAGCCCTAGTTCTTGATTGACCTTCAAATATTTTGTACTTGTAGGGTAAAGAAAACATATTTTAGGGAATTTAAATTCACCTTGGTGACTCCATAGTCGCATGTCATGCAAAATTAATGAAAATGACACTTTTTTATTTGGATGAAATGTACCCTTATTTGGATGTTAAGGATATCCTTGCATATCCTTATCATTATGGCATGAATTGTATAATAAATGTTCCAAAATTCGATTATGATCCTTCTTTATCCATTGATCATGTGGTAATATTCCTCAAATGCACTTCAGAGATCAATATGGTTCATGAAGATGCAATTATGAGGTTGTTCATTGATTCTATTAAAGAAAATCAAAGGAAATAGGTCAAGTATTATTGTGATAAAAAAACATACATTTTATTAAAATGTTTATTGAAAAACTTCTCAATCCTTAGGAAAAAATCTTTCAAAGTTATGAAGATACCCTTCAAGACTTTACCAAGGCCGTCCAAGAGGAAAAACTTATATACCTTTTTGAAGACTCAGAAGAGGAATTTGATGAAGGAGATTATCATGAGCATGAATAAGATATTTGTACTAGTCATCAAGAGGAGCATGTTGAATATGATCATGAGGAGGATTATGATCTTAATGAGGATTTTATTTATGAAGAAGATCATGATATTGATGAAGATCCTAATATTTATGAAGAATATCTTGTCAAAGATTATGCCTTTTCACATAAATATGAGGTAATCTATATCCTTTATACTATTTTTGAGCTCAATGATACATCTTTTGAAATCCTGGAAATGGGTGATCCTATTAATTCTTTAGAAAATAATATTGATGATTTTTCACATATGGAAAAGGGGAAATGGAATGTGAGTTGTTAGCACTTTGATAGGGATCCAATTTATAATACTAATAATGATCTAGTGTATGACTGATGATGTCAATATTTTCCAATCTTACTTATCATATGGTGATTGAGATCTTGAGGATCATGAGGAGGATATGATTACAGATTTGGTTGAGCCATATTTTCCTCATGGTATCAACCATCAATGATCATATTCAAAGGAGGGTTAGTATGATAAACTAACTATGGTTAACCCTTTTGAATCTAATTTTGGTGAAGTGCCGCAAGTTTTTCAAAATGAGGACCTTTAACCATTTATTCCTTCATGATATTCCCAAATTGTCCCTAAGGACATGATTGAGATTTGTATGTTTGGTGTTAAAATCATTGTTAGATGAATTTTTTAAGTTGGTAATTTGTTGTGCATATTGCAAGTTGAAAGGAAAGATGCAACAAGCCTTGAAATTTGAACAATTTTTTTCTCTTGCATATATCTTTTCCCTTCCATCCATGTTTTATTTAAGAAGCCTCATTTCCTTTCAAATAATTGATGATCCCCTCTCCATTCATTGAAGATGACAACGAGGAAAATCAATGTTATGTAACCAAGTCACAAAATAGAAGAAAAGATAGATCAACGACTTAAAAATTATCCTCTTTGAGGGGGAAACCTCCTTTAAATTATGTATTGGTGTTTGTCTGGCACTAGTGTACCAAATGACACTCCTTTAGCAGTATGTTGTTTCCTGAAAATATTACTGATAATATAATGGGTTGTTAGTGGATAGACTTGAAACAAATTAAAGAAAACTAATAGTCGAAGTAATGCATATAACAACATAAGCTCAAAAATAAATAATCAAGACAATAAGATCAATGGATCAAACACGATAACACAATAATGGATAAAAAACCCCTTTATTAGTTGTTGGTAGTAGAAGAATACATTGCCAAAAACTTGCAGAAATTCCTTTGAGCTATGGAGCTCAAATACTCTCAGTGAAATTTTCAAAGGCTAAGAACCCTACTTATCATTCAAAGACAAATCACATTGATGTTTAGTATCACTTTGTGAGAAATGTGGTTGAGGATAAAAAGGTGGACACTTTGAAGAATGTTTCAGATGCAATGACGAAGTTTGTGAGTACTGAGAAGTTATCTTGGTGTAGAGAAACAATGGGCATTGGTCCAATGACTAAGCTCTCGTGTGCTCCCCTGGTGAAAGAAAAAAACAAGTGGTAGAATGTTGGGTGTGTGTTATATTCTTTCCATGACTAGCCTCACGCGTGAAGTGGGGGCGATGACACCCCCTTCACGGGGTCACAGGAAAATAATGAAAAATCAAGCTGGTAGTCCCGGTTTTTGGATCCAGGGAAAATATCTGTGTATATATGTTTTATGTTTTATGCTCTCGCTATTGTTTATTTTATGTTTTAAGAGTTCGTTTGCATATAATTTCTGTACAGGGTTAGCCACATTAGGATTGGGGGGATTGCAACATTTCCATTGGATTCTATCATGTATGTGGGTATAAAAATAACATTTAATCAAGAGAAATAAGCCCTATACATACCTCGATGTTGGTGGCATTGAATACTGGACTCCTCTACCATGACCAAGCTAGTAAAAATGTACCCATCAATCAAACAAAATCTCGATTTGACATTTTAATATTTTTCTATCTTTTTTTAATTCCTAGAGGGTGATATTGACGATGAGAATCTTGATATATAAATGATTTTGATGATATGTAGGTAGTCATTGTAGCATGATTTTTTAATCTATGGAGCCCATATAGAACCTCTTTGTCGATGTAAATCTAGATCAAAGATGGATTGCATTTGGTGTTATTTTAATTATATGCATCCTTCATACTATATATATGAGAAATTTGCATATTTGTGTATAATGGTTTGGATTAAAATGAATGCACATGGATATTTATGTATTCTGATAACATTGGTCCATTGTCCCTTATTCATTTTCAGTTTTAAGTTTTGAGTCTTGACTCTAGATATTGATGACCTCAAACTGAATCTTTGACTTGTCACTCTTTACTATTTTTGAGTTTGAGTAATTTCAATTTACTAGTCTAGTATTTAGACTTTAATATCTTCTATTTTGCTTAGTACTAATCAGATTCTACTATACTTAATGATGAATTTAAATCATTGTAGATTTTAGAATGATGAATGATGAATTTAAATCAATGTAGATTCTAGAACGATAAATGATGAACTTAAATCATTGTATACAATGTTTTACTATTTCTACCTCATTAAATCAATGTATGAATCGATGTACTTTGCAACAAGAAACAATGAAATTGGCATCCAGAAACAACATCACAACACACACACTAGTGTGGAACCACAGGTCATGTAGTCATGGGTCCTAGCGATACATTAGTGTGCAAACTAATTTATTTAATAAATTTGAAATGTGTCTAATTTAATTATCCCTTTATTAAATTGATCAATAAATTGTAATCTTATCTCATAAACACTTGTAATAGTTAACTGAGTGTGATAGACTTAGTTAGCTCATGAATTTTGAGTTGAGGGTGGTTGGTTAGGCATGCAAAGTGATTCTATGTGTTTTAGAGTTCAAGTTGCAGTTAGTGCATTAGTTTAATGCATGAGAAACCAGTTAACTCAATTAAGTGAGTTAAAATTAGTTTAACTAGTTGTAACTACTTGTTGCACTAGTGAGAGGTCAAGTGAATTAAATCACATTTAATTCACATGCAGTTATCTGTCAAGTGATTGATGATTTACTATTAATCACTGCATGCATGTTAGTTCCGATGAAGACCTAGTTGAGACAGAGGTTAAAGGGAAGTTGACTATCAGTTGTATTTTTAGAAAATTGCCCAGATGCAGTTAAAACACCACAGGATTGCCCATGATACTTGCGTATTCAAGGAAGGATGAAATTCCTAAGAATAGAGATTGAATTCCTTATGAATTTCGTGAGAAAGGCAGGCTGAAGACAGGTTGGGAATTGGCTAAGTGTTGGCTCGATTTTGTCTGGATCAGTGGGAGATAGTCACGAGAGTGTAGCAGATTCTTGTGAGCAAGAATGCATTGTATTATTTCATGATTCCTTGGTTCATTATACAATATAGATAGAGGGGTTTTGAGAAGCAAGCTTTCCCTAGGAAAAATATATGTGTTGTGGATTGATTTGCTTCTTTCTTTTACTTGGTCTGATTGCGCGATTGTGTTTAATTTCGATAGAATTAATTGTAGAAGGATTCAGTATTTTTCTCTAGTATATTGCATGATTAGATTGAATCCATTGGAATACATATGTTTGTATAATTTATACATGGTATCAGAGCACATGAAATCACTTTAGTGGAGAATAAATTGAGTTTGTGTTGAATAAGATTCGAATTTTCAAAAGTATTCTTTGGTGTGACAGGCGGATCAAGATCAATATGTCTTTCAATGGCTTGAGATTGGAGTAGGCACTCGAGGGAAATTCCAATTATATTGCATGGAAAGATGAGATGGAGGTAGTTCTTTAGGATAATGGGTTGAAATAATTCATTGATAATGACATTCCCAAACCCGTAGCAGCAGAGGCCGCTCTTCTTGATTCTTGGAAAAAGAAGGTTGAAAAGGCGAGGAGGATATTATTGAAGGGAGTATGAGACTACATTGTCTCAAGTCTCCATGGAAAATAAACTCCATATGCAATTTGGAAGGCTTTGACAAATCTGTTTCAGAACAACAGCGACCAAAGGAAGTTGCCGCTGAAGGACAAGCTCAGGAAAATCAAGAATGAGGAGGGCGAGATGGTACCAACATACTTGGCGAAGTTCACTCAATGTCATGATGAGCTTGGAAGTGTTGGTGTGACCGTAGTAGATGATGACTTGGTGAGCCTAGAAATTCTAGTCCTTCCCAAGAGCTGGCATAGTTATCAGGACTTTGCCAATGGGAGGGAGAAGTTACCAGATTGGGAGCGATTTTGGTCGGATTTGGTACAAGAAGAATTCAAGTAGAATACCATGGATGGATCTTCATCCAAGACTAATGACGAGGAAGATTGTGCCTTGGCCAGGCAAAGAAGGCCAAGGGAAAGAAATCCCAAGGTGATGCAGGAAATAAAGACTTATCCAAGATCAGATGCTTTCATTGTCACGAGCATGGGCAATATGCTACAAACTGTCCACGGAAGAAAAGAAAGGAGCCTGCAGTTGCAACAGGTGAAGCATTGGCTTCACATTTCGAGCTCGATTTTACTCTCATTGCATGCATGTCCAACACTGTAATGGGATGCATGTGGTGTTTATACAGTGGTGCCTCGTTCCATATGACAAGGAATAAAGATATTTCCAGTGACTTGGAGGAGAAGGACCTCCAGCAGAGCATAGAGTTTGGAGATGACAAGAGGTATAACGCTACCGACATAGGTACAGTTACCTTTCAGAGGGAGAATGGCTCCCATCTCAGACTAGCATATGTTTTGTATGTTCCATGCCTAAGGAAGAATCTTGTCTCCATAGTGGTATTGGAAGAACGTGGTTATGAAGTAATGTTTAGAAAAGGAAAAGTTTTCCTTAAACACATAGCCATGGGACAAGTGAAGAAGATCAGTGTAAGAGTCAAGAACCTGTATGCTCTCTAGGTTGAGGATGCATGCAAGGATTTGAGGAGCAAAGCAATGGTTAATAAATTGGTGGTTGAGAGGGAGAATTTATCTCTCAACATGCAGCCTCAGAAGCAGTCTCATAATTTTTTGGAGAACCACAATTGGAGAAGCAGAGAGGATATCTAGTGGAAGAGTCCACTCAAGCAGAAACCTATAGGAGGGGGAATTTTGAGCCAGAAGGGTAGAGGGAGTACATGTAGCTATACCTCCAGGTGTGAGGTGGTGCGATGTACAAAATTAATCCCAAGAAGAAATTGGGCAGGATTCATTGAGATGTTTTGTGTCATGGATCAAACCTGGCTATGAGGAGCCCATGGTACAACAGTAGTAGGAAGTATCAGTTATATTGATGTATTCAAATGTTAGGAGGACAGCAATCAGAGTGACAAGTGTTGGATATTGGAGCGCAAATCAGAGTTGGCAGTAGTGCAGAATGCATGGATGCAGATGTCAACAACGCAGAGAGCCCAATAGACATGTGCAGTAGCTGGCAATAGTCAGAAGACTCTGAAGGCATATGCATTATACTGATTCAATTTTTTGGAGGCTATTCAGTTTCATAAGTGTTGCATGCAAGAGTTGCATGTGCGAACAACACTAGAGAAGTGTTGCATGCAAGAGTTGCATGTGTGAACAACAGTAAAGAAGTGTTGGATGCAAGAGTTGCATGTGTGCATGAAAGAACATTCCAAAGGTACCGGATCAGGGCAGATTGATTCCTTTCTTGTTGAGAGGGAGTGTTGAAGTTTGCAACAAGAAACAATGAAATTGGCATCCAAAAAACATGACAACACACACACTAGTGTGTGACCACAAGTCATGTAGTGATGGCTCCTAGTGATACATGAGTGTGCAAGCCAATTTATTTAATAAATTGGAAATGTGTCTAATTTAATTATCCCTTAATTAAATTGGACAATAAATTGTAATCGTATCTCATAAACACTTGTAATAGTTAACTAAGTGTGATAGACTCAGTTAGCTCATGAATTTCGAGTTGAGGGTGGACGGTGAGGCATGCAGAGTGATTCTATGTGTTTTAGAGTTCAAGTTGCAGTCAGTGCATTAGTTTAATGCATGAGAAATCAGTTAACTCAATTAAGTGAGTTAAAATCAGTTTAACTAGTTGTAATTGTTTGTTGCACTAGTGAGAGGTCAAGTGAGTTAAATCAGAATTAATTCACATGCAATGATCTGTCAAGTTACTAATGATTTACTATTAATAGTTTCATGCATGTCAGTTCTAATGAAGACCCAATTGAGATAAGGGTTAAAGGGAAGTTGACTATTAATTGTATTTTTAGAAAACTACCTAGATGCAGTTAAAACACCACAGGATTGCCCATGATACTTTCAAAGTCAAGGAAGGATGAAATTTATAAAGAAAGGGATTGCATTCCTCATGAATTGCGTGAGAAAGGCAGGTTGAAGACATGCTGAGAATTGGCTAAGTGTTGGCCCGATTTTGTCTAGATCAGTGTGAGGCAGTTAGGAGAGTGCAACAGATTCTTCTAAGCAAGAATGCATTGTATTGTTTCATGATTCCTTGGTTCATTATACAATATATATAGAGGGGTTTTGAGCAGCAAGCTCTCCCCAGGAAAAATATCTGTGTTTTGGATTGATTTGCTTCTTTCTTTTACTTGGTGTGATTATGCAATCGTGTTTAATTTCTGCAGAATTAATTGTAGAAGGATTCCGTATTTTGCTCTAGTATATTGCATGATCATATTGAATCCATTGGAATACATATGTTTGTATAATTTCTACATCAGATTCTACTACACTTAATGATGAATTTAAATCATTGTAGATTCTAGAATGATGAATTTAAATCAATGTAGATTCTAGAATGATAAATGATGAACTTAAATCAATGTATACAATGTTTTACTATTTCTACCTCATTAAATCAATGTATGAATCGATGTATTTTGTTATTGAATTTTAGTTTAAATCATGTTTATGTTATCTATATACGTCAATGCGCCACCATCCTCCATAAATTTCCCTAAAATATTTGGTGGTACCCCCATGTTCCCCCTAAGTGTCTTCATGTTCTTCTCATTCTTGCATCTCCCCATCCCAAAAACTTGGTGAAACATTGGTATTTGGGGCTTTTTCACCCACATTTGAGGAAGCCTAAAAGATTAAATTATTTGATAGTTTGCGGAACATTGGATTTTGTTAATTCAAAGTTTCCCATCCTCATCCATGTTTCCATATGAATAATATTAACATGTGAATCAAAGTTAAACATCACTTTGGGAATCATAAATCCTTCAACTTTTAGGTCGAGTTGCGAGTCATAGTTGTCGTGAAGATTTTATTGGGTACTACTTGCCTCATTTTTTTTTACTTGTCCCTTGCTCTTCTTTGCATTATTTCAATATATTCACTAGTTATGATAGTCAAGCTACTAAATGTTCTTCTTTTAATAAATTAATGAATTTGTTTAAGATTGTATCATTTATTCTTTCTTGGTACTACCTTTATTGACATTCTTTTTGCTTTTCTTATTCTTATCCTTGGTTAAAGAATCCAAGTGCTTCTCTTACAATTTTTATTAATTTCTATGGATTAGGTTGTTGCTCCTGGAGAAAAAAACATTTCTTCTTTGATAAGTGAAGAATCACACCAAGGAAAACAAATAAAAGATCAAAATCATTTAACTATAATGCACATAGGCTCACACAATTTTCATTATCAATGGCATATATTTATACATGAGGAGATGTCTCTCATCTAATATCTCAATAATTTCATATAATCTCTCAACAATAACTCCATAAATCTCTCATCATCCATTTGACAAATATCTCACTAAAAACAACAACTTTAATAATTTCAAATGGATCATTATTCCAACATTTCTCCACCATAATGATAATTTGGAAATATTCCAAGATCATCTTTGAATTTAAATACCTTTTACATAGATAGTGTTTTAGTGAAATTATCAACTACTTGTTCATATGTTCTATAGTAATTTATCTTGATTCTATACCAAATGAAGAATCATACTAGCAAAAACATATAACAAAGAAAAATCATTTAACTATAATGCACACAAGCTCACATAATTTTCATTATCAATAGCATATATTTATACATGAGGAGAGGTTTTCCATCTCCTATAATCTCTTAGTAATTTCCTATAATCTCTCAACAATCACTCCATAAATCTCTCATCACTCATTCCACAAATATCTCTAAAAATAGAAACTTTAATAATTTCAAATGGATCATAATTCCAACAATAAGTATTATTGGGAAACAAGTTTTTTCGTGTGATGGATCTTGAAGCTAGAAAATTACTTTATATAACCTACAGACCATGCCTTGAATACCCACAGACTAAAATAAAAAGGATAGTAGAAGAAAGCAGGAAAAATAGCCAACTTCCTCAACATTTTTGAACTCAAGAAGTTATAACTATTGTAGAATCGCTTTAAATTTTTATGCTTAAAACAATGCAATAGTATTTATTATAAGAACCATGAACATAACAACATTGATATAATAGTATTTATTATAAAAACCATGAACCTAACAACTTTACTCATATAAGATAGCACTAGTGGCTTGGACAAATATATCTAGCTTACACAAATAAAAACCTATCGAGAGACTATTTTACATATTTCTAAAAATAAAACTCATCCAAATTCCCAAAATACCATTAAAAATGAATAGATTGAAGGCGAAAAGATAAAACAAATAAAGGGAGAAAGACATAAACTATAACTATACTCAAGAACTCAAATCTTTAAGATTGTGAAAGTGTCTCACGTACTCCTTGATACGAAATGCCTTGACAAGCTAAGACTCACTAACCCCTTTTTCATGTTTTTTCATTATTTTTTATACATTTCTCTAAAAATTGTTTTAGTTACAAGTCTGTAACTGCTTGATAAATAAATGAAATGCATTTACATAACTAATATGATGGCAAACATTTTTCTAAATTTGAATGTGTGTTGTGATTCCTTTTCGTAACTAATACAAGTCCAAAGTTATTTGGATTTTCCCTCTTTAATTTACAAATTTGGTCGTCTACCTTAACCAAGGTCAAACCGACCCAAATTTCACTTATACAACGTTAAAAACTTATTATAATAAACTCAAAAACATAATGTATACCCCACTTGTTTACTCTCATGAAGTAAAATTCAGGCCTGAATAAATAGAAATAGGGAGGGTCAATGACCCACTAAGGATGATTTGGCCTCTTCGGGGGTCCACAAGGAGTTCAATCCAATTTATAACTTGAGTCCCAAACACATCCAAAGGGCCTAACCAAACAAGAGGGAAAGGAGTCCCAAACACACATAAAACCCAAACAGATGGGGTCCATAATAGAGTTTGGCCTATTTGGGGATCTAGCCTTTGTTCAAGGGTACGACCTTCCAGGAGGCCTAAAGAAGCGAGAGGGCTCGAATAATCTTGGGTCCATTCCATATTGTCTTTAAGTTTTGGTTTTTGTGCTAGTTTGGCAAATAACAGCTTTGTGCCTTATCGACCTTCATTCAAACTTAAACATTTTTCTATGAACTTTTGACTTTGTCAATACTGAATTGCATTGCAATTGAGCAATAATTGATCGAAAATTGTTAATGGAACTTGCCTCGTTCATATATAAGTATAAATTGTTTGACTTAACACGCAAATCCCATATTAAACTTTGAATAAGGCGATGGTTGTTTGACTCGATATGATGATGACAGATTATATGAAAAAGTAAGATTGTTTTGCAAATATGTCTGCCTTCTTCATGCACTACAAGCTTTGGAAACATGGCTCCAAGAACCATGGAAATGGCAAGGGGTGCTACGAGCGATCCTTTTCCTTTGGGAACTAATTGAACACTTTTCTTGTTGACTCCCATATCCTGGCCATAACAATCCAACAGAACTAATGAGAAGCCTCCTCTTGAGGATATTAGTGACAATATTAAACTCCATCTCTAGGCCTAATTTTTCCTTGTAATATGTTTGTTACAACATAGGGTACTAGTTTTCGTTGAACCTTTACAAACTTAATTTGAGGCACTTTTGGTACATTATCTTCTCATCCTACTCTATACATTATGAGTCATTTAAATTATTGGAGTTGAGGATTTCATGTTTAAGCAAGCTTTGTAGGAGATGAATGGTTCTCCTATCTCACAATTTCTCTAGCATGATTTGACAATCTTCAAGGGAATGGTTTCTAACTCTTCAGATATCACAAAATTTCATATCGATTCTATCCTTCATAGGATAGTAAGGGCTTAATTGGTCTTTCTTTAAGTGCCAAATAAAACAATATACTTTGGGAGTTCTTCCTCAACCATGTCCTCCTTGTCCTTACCAATCATGGTATCCTTCTCTTCCTTGATAATATGATACTCCTCCTTGATAGTCACTATCTCTAGCTTAATAATTACCTCCTTTAGCTCCTTGGCCCCAGTTTTAGTTGGCTACTTGAGTGTGATAGACATTGTGGTAATTTAGCTTATTTTAACCATTGTGTTGGCACTATTGTGTGTTATGGATCTCTTCTTCATGGATGAGACATGATTATGCATTCTTCAAGTTGTTTGGATAGGCATTCGTGATGTCATTGATGATGAATTGGCATATTTCACGATAATATTATATTTGGACCCTTCTATATGTATTTGAATCTTGCCTTCAAAGGAAACAAATTCATTATTAACCTTAATTTATTTTTTTAATTGAGCTTCCATTTATTCCCTTTGTTTTTCTAAATCTTATGTATATTCACAAAGTGTCCAAGGTCACTTTCTAAGTCTCTCTAGCATGCAACTTTCAACCTTTGGAGCCTTTTGGTATATTCAACAAATTGCTTATAATGGAATAAAAAAATAGAAAGGAAATGAAAGATAAATATGAAGAGCATAAGGAACTTGTGCACTTGATTAAGTCACAATCTATGCCTCCTTGATATATATGTGAGTGTAACTCTAATAGATCCTAGAGATTTAAAAAATAGATCCAATAAGGGAGAAGGATGCAATGCCCTATGGTCTAAAAAATATGGATGGTAACACATAAGAAATCTCACAACCCACCATTCTAGCATTACCATCAATTAAATCCTATCCAAATAGAAAAAGTAAAATAATCATGATTGCCCAATACCTTGATGCATTTGATTTCAATTTATTAACTCTTGAACACCACCATTCTTCTAGGTTGGCAATAGGATAATTTATAGATACTTCCCAATGGAAAATTGCCACCCCATTTAGCTAATGTAAATGTCATCTTTGAAATTTTGAAATAATAATTTATTAAATTTCTTTTCTATATCAAACATCTTTTTTCTTCACCATACTTTGGACAAATACCTCTAACTTTGCATTTTTTTTTCTTTATTGAAAATATTTTCTACATTTTATTAAATTATATACTTAATTTCATATTCTAAATTCAATAAATTAGAAATTAGTTTAGTTTTTTTCTAAATTCAATAAATATGGGTGGGCTTGGAGCTAAAAGTTATTAAATTATATACTTAATTTCATATTCTAAATTCAATAAATTAGAAATTCGTTTAGTTTTTTTCTAAATTCAATAAACATGGGTGGGCTTGGAGCTAAAAGGAACCAAATTCATGTGAGGAAAAAGAATTAAATTGTAAGCTCTAATTGGTTAGAAGATGATTAATCATAATGATTTTATAATTTTAGAAGTCTTTTTGTGCATGTTTTTAAAAACAAGAAAAAGAATTTGAGTCCATTTTTTAGGAACCGTTGCTTAGCTACCATATTGAAAAGCTTATGAAGGTGGGTAAGAATCAAAGCTCCAATTTTAAAGATTTTCATTTGGTAGCTTTGGATGTCCATAAATTTCTCTTTTGCTAGTCATTTAACCGTGAACGCCTCATAAAGTAAAACTCATTTTTTGTAACAGGGGTTTGAACATTCTACACAATATTCAGGTTTCATACATATCAATTTGATTCCCTCAATATATAATCATATTATTTTTCTATTTTTCAAGTTAATATTAACTTGATCATTTTTATGATCAAATTTAGAAAACTATTGCTTTATATTTATATATTATCCTTTTTTAATTAGTACTTTCAATTGATTATTTTAACATTTTAGGAACCAAGGGTGTACTCTTTCATACAAAGATTTAAAATAATATTTGTTTATACAAGTTGATAGAGTTTATGTAAAGGTATGAGATAAGTCTTCTATATTTTTTTTTTTTCTTTTATTGTGGTATACAATTCTTTTTTAAGATTTTTTACAAAGCTTTCCATTATTAAAATGTCAAAATTCAAATGCATTTCTTTATTAGATTTCCATTGATGAAATTTTGATATAAATACACAAGTACAAGTGAATGCCCCCGCCTTATCTCCTTCAAATTTCCATTGAATGCCCCCGCCTTATCTCCTTCAATTTTTTTTTGGTAATTTCTGTTCGTGCTATCTTCAGGAGGTTCGGGTTTCGATCCGCACTCCATCAGTTTTCTGCAACAATGGCTCCCTCTCTTAATAAGAAGAATCCAGGGTCAACTACCCAGAAAAAGACAAAGACAGCGGCTAAGGCTCCCACCAAAATCTCCAAAACCCCACCCAAGTCCTCCGTGAATTCTACCCCATCGAAGTCAGAGCCGGAGGAACAGGGGAAGCCATCTCCCATCGTTGAAACTCTTAATTTCAGAGAGAAAGCCGTGGAGTCATCTAAAGATTTGAACGAGTCTCAGACGCAAAAGGAAAATCCCGTAGTAGATGCCACTGAGGAGGACAAAGAATCCACCAAGGATGCTGATAAGCCCTCTGCTGAATGTAGCGAAGAGGGCGGCAAGGGAATAGACTCAGAGAACTTAAGGAAATCGATACTGTAATGCTGGAAGCACATGATAATGAGGTTGAGGGTAAGGATAATGAACACCAGGATGAACTTGATGTGGTCATTGGTGACCAAACCACATCAGATTGATGTAAATGAGGAGGGTGTGCAGCGTGAAGATGAGATGGAAATACCCGCCACGGTGAAGGAGCGGATAAAGCAGAAACAGTTTGAAGTTTTCGTAGGTGGGCTTGATAAAGACGTTGATGAGGAGGATTTGAAGAAGGTGTTTAGTGAGATCAGGTTGCCAAAGAATTCTCGGACTCAGAAGAATAAGAGCTTCTAGACGACCAGGGAAGGGGCTTTTTAGATGAAAGTCGTCAACATTTTGGAAGAGCCTATGATAGGCGACCATCTGGTTCTGCTTCTGCTTCTGCTTATATACGAAGTGCTCGGAGGAATTATAGAGAAGATGGCCATTATCTCTCTAGGCGATCTCTACCTTCAGCTAGATCCCATGAAACAGCTTCTAGACGATCTTCATACCAAGGCGATTATGGATATTCTGAGAGCATGCTGCCACGCAGGCCTCCATATCCTGAGAATAGCAACAGTACTTATCGCATGAATGGAATGTCATCAGACTTATATCATTATGGAGATGTTGATGATTATGCAGGAGTATCATGTGGGTCCAAGCGCCCATATTCAGTTGTCAATAACGATCTTCCAACTCGGCATTCCAGGAGTCGTCTGGATTTTGAAGTAGGCGCTCCAGATTCACGTTACGAAAGAGTGTCCAGGGTAGGCCAAGATTCACAATTAGGTTATGGTGCAGGCAACAGAACAACTGGTGCAATTTATTCAAGTGATTACCTACCCAGGGGCAATGGTGTTCGAGGCGGACCACATCCATCTACGGGTTATGGACAAGGCAATAGCTCATGGACAAGGCAATAGCTCAGCCTCATATTATTGAAAATTTAGACACAGACTGAGATGCAACAAAGTAGAATAGATTTATTATTTCGAGTGTAATTGTCTTGGTCAATTTTCTAACAAAATATTTTATGAAAGTAGGTGTGACATTCTTTATTTAGTGGTTTCTTTATATAACAAAGAGGGCATCCATGATGTTCTGGAAAATTTATATACTTTGAAATCATGCAAGTAATTATTGCCTGCAGTGAGAGAGAGTATCTTTACTTTTGGAATGACATGATAAATAAGATCAAAACCTAATGTTGGTCGTTGAGTTGTTGAGAGAACACTTTTGGGGATTATTTGAACTTGAATATAAATTGTTCAATTATGATAATGATGCCAATATATCTTTTATTGCTGTGGTACACCTTTCTTGCTTGTTGGTAATGATTTGAGCTAGGATGCTGATAATAATATTACACTAAATAGCTGCAGGTCCTTGTTACAGGTCTTTGTTACAGATGTGATTAATGAATTAACCAAAATTTGATCTAAGAGATCAAATGCCTTTACTTGCTTGGACAATGTACATTCAAAAACAACCCTTGAGACTAGATACTTCACACAGTTTTGTAATTGATCTTTAAAAAGAGGCCTTGAAGATATACATGTACTAACTTCAGGAAGGCATGAAATTATATATAGAAAAAGATATTGCTTCGGTGCTCAATATACTACTTCAAGTGTAAATTAGATACTGATCTTTTAGCACTGCTACTGCCCTTTTCATGCTAAATTCAGATAACCCTGGAAATTTTACCTTGTTTATAGTCCTTTGATCTGGACACGTATCCCTCTTGTTCTATGACAACACTTGATACAATTTGATAGGCATCTTTGCCTTTAAACATAATTGATATTATTTGATAAACACATGAGAGATTTTAATTGACTTGCACATTAACCCATAATTGATGCATCCTTCATAAATTCTATAGTAGTGCTGCCCATTCATACCAACAATCATGTCTTAAGATAAGTCTTGCGTATTTACAACTCTTCTTTTTCTGTCCTTCTATTCCAAAGAAAGCCATTGCATGTTTCTTTCTAGGACAGCTCTAGAGTCATTGCTGCTTTATATTCAATTCAATTGTTCTAACATAAAGATTTTCAGGAAGACATCTTCAATTTCTTTTCTATGAATCTTCATGGGCTAATTACTCAAAGATTTATTACTCACTTAACTGCATTTCTCCAAGTGGGCCTTTTGAAAGATGTAATGAACTGATGATAGGCGCTTTTCTTACTCATCCTTCTTAATGTGATACATTGTTAATTCTAGTAGTATAGGGCATTCTGTGATCATCCTTTAATGTGCTGATATCTTCTTAGCTTACATGTTCATTACTGATGTTTCCTCTATCATCATGGTTGCTTGCAGCTTTTTCTCCTTCTATCAATTTGTCAGCTATTGAATACTTCAAATAATCTTCTTGATCTCATAGTTGTTCTTATTACATGGAGCTCTTCTCAAACTGCTTTCATGGGGTCTATTTATGAACTGCTCTCCCCCTGGGATGTTTCTTCATATATATTACAGGATGGATTTTTTCTTTGCTTCCTAGAGCAACTCCCCCTAAGACTATGGAGGATTCATTATGTTATTGAGATAATAGGCTCTCATTTTCTCTTTTCTTTCCATAAGCTATTGGGGTTCATCATAATGTCTGCACTTCTTTTAAATTCATAGCTTTGTTTGATTTGATTAGATTTCGTTCTCTGTATAGAGTTCTTTAGTGTATATGGAAAATTACAGTCCTTTGCTTTGTGACCAAGCTTGAGGCATACATAACATCTTATTTTACCAAGGTATGTTTGAGCTGATGTACAATACTTTGTTCCCCTTTTTGAATACATTTTACATTCAACAGATTTATGACCAAAATTATTGCATGCATAACAATAGCCATGGAAATAATTTGTGTACCTGGTGAAGGATTGTCTTTTCCATATACTTGCTTGAGGGGTTCTTCTCTTTTGCTGCATCCTTTGCTGGTTGGATTGTGTTTGCTTTGTCTTACAATATGCTGCATTATGTCCTTGTTTGTGGCAGGAAAAACAAGTGGTATTTCCCATAGGAGGAAATAACCTTCTTTGACTTCTTCCAAATTTATTCAATTCATCCTTAGGAACATATGAACCTTTAGCATTTGATTGTTTCATCCTCTCATTCTTTGTTCTTTCATGTTGCTGCTTGATTATGTTTGTTTCTTTACAACTCATCTTCCTGCTGGTTTCTGATTCTGTAGGAATTTGCTGAGTTGTTTCACTGTTCTTTACAGCTTTTACAAAGATGATTTTCTTGTTATCTTCAACCTTGGACTTACTGGTTTCACCTTCATATCCTATCCCAGTCTTTATGAGAGGTGACCTCTGTGAATTTAAAATCTGGTCCAACTGTCCAGAGCCTTTCATTAGAGGTGTATTCATTAACAATTCTCTTTGAGATTTTTCTACGTTCTTTCTTAGGCTCACTACTTCTTCTTCCAATCTTTCACATTCCTGACTTTTCTCTCTCATTTGTTGCAGCAGAGTGTCTTCTACTTTCTTTGCCTCTTCAAGCTGTGTCTTCAGGCCAATAATTTCTTTCCTATCTTCATATTCTCTCTCATCACATATTTGCACCACTGTCTTAAGGAATTTGTTTTCATTTTTCAATTTTTCTATTTCTGTCAAATCAGTGTCAAGCTTGGATTTTTCTTCAGCTGTAATTTCTTCATGGTTCTTATCTCCATTCACACTAGCAGGTACTTCATTTGATTGAATATTTTCCTGTTGACATGAATCTTTCTTCTTCTTAATTCTCTTATCCTTCTTGTCAGTGCAGTCCTTAGTGTTTACTCCATGCATGAGGTGCAATCTATTCCAGATTTCTTTTGCAGAGGTTAAATCCATTATCAACTCAAGGTCCTTGTTATGAAGACTGTTATATATCACACATTTTTCCTTGGCATTCCTCTGTTGTTCTTTCACCGTGGGGGAGTCTGTGCAGTAACCATCACATACAAGCTTCCATACTTCAGGTTCATAAGCCAATATTCCTGTTTTAACCTTATCTCTCCATTCAGGAAAGTTTATCATACTTAACACAGGTACATTTTGATAGTCCATGACCTAACCAGATCTCCTTCAAGCTATTAGGCTTGCACCAAAGGAACCGGCTCCGATACCAATTGTTGAACCCTTAGTTAAACTGAGCGAGGGGGGGGGGAGTGAATCAGTTTAACACATACATGGACTTTTAAAACTTTTCCCTTAAAACTTATTTACACCTTCATTTCATGATCAACTTAATATGTGAGCAATCTTAATTTGTGAGCAGCAAGTATCAAGCAGATTTGTTAATGTAACAACAGTCTTAATATGTGAGCAACATGTATTAAGCAGATTAGATAAACCACATCAACACATAGACATCATGCACAGAGACACCAGATATAAGTGGAAACCCATAAAGGGAGAAAACCACATCTTATTATTGTTGTGATGCAAAGGCAAGCTCCAACTCCTTCTCACCACTGATTTTCTGTAGGCACCAACCTACAGGAGGCTCCAACCTCAATTCTGCAAGCTACAACTTGCAAGGAAGCTCCAACTCCCATCAATTTTCTGCAGGCACCAACCTACAGGAGGCTCCAACCTCAGTCAGCTACAACTGACATTTTATCAAGCTACAACTTGATGTGGAAGCACCAAGTCCCATCTATTTTCTGTAGGCACCAACCTACAGGAGGCTCCAACCTCAGTCAGCTACAACTGACATCTATCAAGCTACAACTTGATAGGGAAGCTCCAACTTCCTTACTCTTTCAAAAGGAAAACACTTGCTGATTTACCTTGGATATCAGCTCTGTTCTATATCATCTTCACTGTTGTGCATCAGTCTTCATACCTGCCTTATATCATATCTGCATCTTCTTGGATTCTATATCAGCTCCATCTTCTTCTCTGCTCTGCTCCTTCTTCTTCTCCTCTTCACTGCTTTATTTCTGCATTCTCTAACTTCTCTGCATCTCGGTCTGCTCCTCCTTCTTCTTATCTTTTCTGCCTCAATTCCGCATTCTCCAACCTCACACTCTCTAACCTCTTGCAGCTTTCTTATTTTCTTCAACTTTCTTTAATTCTTCTGCACACTCTCTTCTTCTCTCACTCTTTTTCGTCAACCTTCTCCCCCTTGGATATTATCCTAATTTATACAAACTAGCTTCATGGCTGTTTGTATTCTACTGGGAATTTGAAATGGACAGCCATGTCTCTTTGCCTTCTGCCTTCTCATCTCTTTTATCCGCTCATTCAGAAAATATAACAACATGCATTAATTTCAATATTACAGTGGGAGCTTTGTTTTCCTCCGGAGACTTGCCAATGCATCACAAACAATAAAAAAATCAATTAAAAACATTTACATTCAAATTACAATGGGAATTCCAACTCAACTCATTTAGTATTTCGGTTCGTTGCGCATTTGTCTTTTCTGTGACTGTGCTTTATCTCTTTTCAGCTCTGTTTGCTTTTCTGTCCTCTGTTGTGGTGTAACTGCTGCATACATGTAATTGATATTTTTATACCAGCTGACTGTAAATCGGGCATTTTCTAACGCTTTTGTGGAACGTTCCGCAAGTGGAACATACATACACCACAATTGTTTTATGTCCACAATCACAATAATACCATCTCTTTACATGCGCACTATAATATCTCGATACATATATATATGCACATTCACTAATACAAACAACCCGACATCCATAAAATACTGGCCGCCACTTATAAATTTCATACCTTTGTTAAACCCACAGACCTTAACAACGAGCAATATAAATTAAACTGGGCCCCAGCGCTAACAATCGACCCAATCGGAGGGCTCACATTCCATCGCGCCGCAACATCCAATCCGACGGATATCGCTCAGGCAACTTGCACAAGCAATAGCGCATGATGGCGCGCCGTACTTAGGTTATCCTTCGCGCACCTTCCGAACACAGCCACCAGTCGATGGCATCTTTCCAGATCAACGGTATGTATCAATATCGCATCGCGTCTTTGGTCGATGGTTAACGCGCAATGGTGTGCAGTGGGAGGCAGTTTTTCGTGGGTCCACCTCGCCACATGTCGAATGATCTATGGAATCGCTCCCAACTCCTCAAATACCGCCCACCATGTAAAGGTGGTGCGATGAAAACCATAAACTGCCGTCACTGTTCATCTGGTCATGGTTCTGCTCTTCTACGCAGGGTTCCGGTCTCTTCATTATGTTTTATAAACCCATCGGGTCCGAAACTTAATCGCAATCGCAAGTTCCTGTATGGACGTTCCGCTCCCTTTATATTCTCCGATGCGATTAGATTGTTCTGATGTGATCATGTCGGACTTCAAATACTTGTTACTCATGGTTTATAAGCCCATCGGGTCCGGGCTCTCAATCGCAATCGCAATTCTTTGGTTTATGTGTTCCGCTGCCTTGTTTTTCTCCGATGCGATTTGGTAAGAGGTCCCACCATATAATACTTTGTTTTATGCGCTTATATAGGCTTTGAGTCGATGCAATTAAGCCGGAATTCAAACTTATCAAGCCACTATTTATATGCCCATCGGATCCTGGCTCTCAATCACAATCGCAATTCTTTGGTTTATACGTTCCGCTGCCCTTATAATCTCCGATGCAATTGGGTAAGGGGTCTCGCCTTATGGTACTTTTGTTCTTTGAATCTCGCGCTACATATGGCTATACATATGTATATATATATGCTTTAGACCTTGGTATATAAAGCACAATATATACTTTGCCGTTGGAGTATACGATTCCCGGAATGAGATTTATATTATATATGCATTACATTGCCGCTTGGGTTATGATTCCTGGAATGAAATATATATATATATATATATATATATATATATATATATATATATATATATATACTTTGCTGCTCCAATCTTTAGTGTATCTTCCAGTGGGGTATGCGATTCTCGAAATTTTATATATATCCTCCAGCTGGGGTAGTGATTCTCGGAATAACGGTTGTGTCTCTGCCTCTGCTACTTCTGTCGCTCTGCCTCTGCCTCTACTGCTGTGATAACGACTCTGCCTCTGCCTCTGCCCCTGATAATGGTTCTGCCTCTATATTCGCTTCCTCTGCCTCTGCATGTCTCCTTTGCTTCCTTCGTTTGCTTCTTTGCTGCCTCCATTGCCTGTTTCTGTCTTTGCTGCCTCCTTTGCCTGTCTCTGTCTTTGCTGCCTCATTTGTCATCAATGACAACATTTCCAACAGTCTCCCCCTTTGGCATTGATGGTAACACATCCACCAATAATCCAATGCTTTCTCCAAGTCTTCCTCTGCCTAGCTTCTTTTAGAATACCCTTTCTTCTATTACCTGCTTTTCCTCCCCCTTTGACATCAATGGCAAAGGATTGCACATTTCTCAGTGTAGATTCTGTGTTTGCATTTCTCCTCTCTGATTTGTGTTTAGATCTTCTTCTTCTGAATTTGTACCCTGCTGCTCCAAACTGGTGTAAAAGAGTTGTTGAGAGAACACTTTTGGGGATTATTTGAACTTGAACATAAATTGTTCAATTATGATAATGATGCCAATATATCTTTTATTGATGTGGTACACCTTTCTTGCTAGGATGCTGATAATAATATTACACTAAATAGTTGCAGGTCCTTGTTACAGATGTGATTAATGAATTAACCAAAATTTGATCTAAGAGATCAAATGCCTTTACTTGCTTGGACAATGTACATTCAAAAACAACCCTTGAGACTAGATACATTCAATTTATTGTTTAGTCTTACTTATCAGCCAAGCACTTTTCTTTATGACATAAGGGGGTATGTATGTCAGTGATCAACCTCTTTTCAATGGTGAAATACCTGCAAATCCTTTGTGCTGAAGTAGGATTTAAAAAAAAACTTTTGAGCTTTAGATGGTAATCGCAGCTAGTCCTTTATTCTTCAGATACTTTGACTGTTCTATCAGGATGATCTTCCACAATAACATATTCAAGATGTTTAATTGAAAACTCAGCAAACAGACTTCACACATTTTTGTAAATGATCTTTAAAAAGAGGCCTTGAAGATATACATGTACTAACTTTAGGAAGGCATGAAATTATATATAGAAAAAGATATTGCTTCGGTGCTCAATATACTATTTCAAGTGTAAATCAGATACTGATCTTTTAGCACTGCTACTGCCCTTTTCATGCTGAATGCAGATAACCCTGGAAATTTTACCTTGATGCATTCTTGCCATAGTCCTTTGATCCTGAGGACCTGTATCATACTACTATTCTATGACAACACTTGATATTCTGTTGATAGGCATGCTGCTTGTACCTAAACACCAATTGACATTACTTTGATAAACCATGCAGAGATTTCAATTCAGCTTGCACATTAACCCATAATTGATACATCCTTCATAAATTCTATTATTGATGTTTCCACTGTTCATACCAACAATCATCAATATATTGAATCTGATCTTGGCATTATTTTACCACTCTTCTTTTTCTGTCCTTCTATTCCAAATAAAGCCATTGCATGTTCCTTTCTAGGACAGCTCTAGAGTCATTGCTGCTTTATATTCAATTCAATTGTTCTAACATAAAGATTTTCAGGAAGACATCTTCAATTTCTTTTCTATGAATCTTCATGGGCTGATTACTCAAAGATTTATTACTCACTTAACTGCATTTCTCCAAGTGGACCTTTTGAAAGATGTAATGAACTGATGATAGGCGCTTTTCTTACTCATCCTTCTTAATGTGATACATTGTTGATTCTAGCAGTATAGCGCATTCTGTGATCATCCTTTAATGTGTTGATATCTTCTTAGCTTACATGTTCATTACTGATGTTTCCTCTATCATCATGGTTGCTTGCAGCTTTTTCTCCTTCTATCAATCTATCAGCTATTGAATACTTCAAATAATCTTCTTGATCTCATAGCTGTTCTTATTACACGGAGCTCTTCTTAGACTGCTTTCATGGGGTCTATTTATGAATTGCTCTTCCCCTGGGATGTTTCTTCATATATATTACAGGATGGATTTTTGCTTTGCTTCCTAGAGCAGCTCCCCCTAAGACTATGGAGGATTCATTATGTTATTGAGATAATAGGCTCTCCTTTTCTCTTTTCTTTCCATACTCTATTGGGGTTCATCATAATGTCTGCACTTCTTTTAAATTCATAGCTTTGTTTGATTTGATTAGATTTCGTTCTCTGTATAGAGTTCTTTAGTGTATATGGAAAATTACAGTCCTTTGCTTTGTGACCAAGCTTGAGGCATACATAACATCTTATTTTACCAAGGTATGTTTGAGCTGATGTACAATAATTTGTTCCCCTTTTTGAATACATTTTACATTCAACAGATTTATGTCCAAAATTATTGCATGGATAAAAATAGCCATGGAAATAATTTGTGTACCTGGTGAAGGATTGTCTTTTCCATATACTTGCTTGAGGGGTTCTTCTCTTTTTCTGCATCCTTTGCTGGTTGGACTGGGTTTGCTTTGTCTTAAAATATGCTGCATTATGTCCTTGTTTGTGGCAGGAAAAACAAGTGGTATTTCCCATAGGAGGAAAGAACCTTCTTTGACTTCTTCCAAATTTATTCAATTAATCCTTAGGAGCATATGAGCCTTTAGCATTTTATTGTTTCATCCTCTCATTCTCTGTTCTTTCATGTTGCTGCTTGATTCTGTTTGTTTCTGTACAACTCATGTTCCTACTAGTTTCTGATTCTATAGGAATTTGCTGAGCTGTTTCACTGTTCTTTACAGCTTTTACAAAGATGATTTTCTTGTTATCTTCAACCTTGGACTTACTGGTTTCACCTTCATATCCTATCCTAGTCTTTATGAGAGGTGACCTCTGTGAATTTAAAATCTGGTCCAACTGTCCAGAGCCTTTCATTAGAGGTGTATTCATTAATAGTTCTCTTTGGGCTTTTTCTACGTTCTTTCTTAGGCTCACTACTTCTTCTTCCAATATTTCACATTCCTGACTTTTCTCTCTCATTTGTTGCAGTAGAGTGTCTTCTACTTTCTTTGCCTCTTCAAGCTGTGTCTTCAGGCCAATAATTTCTTTCCTATCTTCATATTCTCTCTCATCACATATTTGCACCACTGTCTTAAGGTCTTTGTTTTCATTTTTCAATTTTTCTATTTCAGTCAAAGCAGTGTCAAGCTTGGATTTTTCTTCAGCTGTAATTTCTTCATGGTTCTTATCTCCATTCACACTAGCAGGTACTTCATTTGATTGAATATTTTCCTATTGACATGAATTTTTCTTCTTCTTAATTCTCTTATCCTTCTTGTCAGTGCAGTCCTTAGTGTTTACTCCATGCATGAGGTGCAATCTATCCCAGATTTCTTTTGCAGAGGTTAAATCCATTATCAACTCAAGGTCCTTGTTATGAAGACTGTTATATATCACACATTTTGCCTTGGCATTCCTGTGTTGTTCTTTCACCATGGGGGATTCTGTGCAGTAACAATCACATACAAGCTTCCATACTTCAGGTTCATAAGCCAATATTCCTGTTTTAACCTTATCTCTCCATTCAGGAAAGTTTATCGTACTTAACACAGGTACATTTTGATAGTCCATGACTTAACCAGATCTCCTTCAAGCTATTAGGCTTGCACCAAAGGAACCTGCTTTGATACTAATTGTTGAACCCTTAGTTAAACTGAGAGGGGCGGGGGGGGGGGTGAATCAGTTTAACACATACATGGACTTTTAAAAATTTTCCCTTAAAACTTATTTACACCTTCATTTCATGATCAACTTAATATGTGAGCAATCTTAATTTGTGAGCAGCAAGTATCAAGCATATTTGTTTATGTAACAACAATCTTAATATGTAAGCAACATGTATTAAGCAGATTAGATAAAAAAATCAACACATAGACATCATGCACAGAGACACCAGATATAAGTGGAAACCCATAAAGGTATAAAACCACATCTTATTATTGTTGTGATGCAAAGGCAAGCTCCAACTCCCTCTCACCACTGATTTTCTGTAGGCACCAACCTACAGGAGGCTCCTACCTCAATTCTGCAAGCTACAACTCCCTCTCACCACTGATTTTCTGTAGGCACCAACCTACAGGAGGCTCCTACCTCAATTCTGCAAGCTACAACTTGCAAGGAAGCTCCAACTCCCATCAATTTTCTGCAGGCACCAACCTACAGGAGGCTCCAACCTCAATTTTCGGGTCCGGGCTCTCAATCGCAATCACAATTCTTTGGTTTATGCATTCTGCTGCCTTGTTTTTCTCCGATGCGATTTGGTAAGAGGTCCCACCATATAATACTTTGTTTTATGCGCTTATATAGGCTTTGAGTCGATGTGATTAAGCCGGATTTCAAACTTATCAAGCCACTATTTATATGCCCATCGGATCCGGGCTCTCAATCACAATCGCAATTCTTTGGTTTATACGTTCCGCTACCCTTATAATCTCCGATGCGATTGGGTAAGGGGTCCCGCCTTATGGTACTTTTGTTCTTTGAATATCGCGCTACATATGGCTATACATATGTATATATATATGCTTTATTCCTTTGTATATAAAGCACAATATATACTTTGCCACTGGAGTATACGATTCCCGGAATGAGATTTATATTATATATGCATTACATTGCCGCTTGGGTTATGATTCTCGGAATGATATATATATATATATATATATATATATATATATATATATATATATATATATATATCTTGCTCAATCTTTGGTGTATCTTCCGGTGGGGTGGCCCGATTCTCGAATTTTATATGTATCCTCACGTACGAGGTAGTGATTCTCGGAATAACGGGCACATCCTCCTGCCTGCGCATACATTGTCTGCCTGCGCCTGCGCTGCGCACAGCAATCGCGGCTCTTGCTCTGCCCTGCCTCTGTACTTGGATTATTTAGCTATGCTTGCTTCCTATTGCCTACTGCTGTCTCCTTTGCTTCCTTCGTTTGCTTCTTTGCTGCATCCATTGCCTGTTTTTGTCTTTGCTGCCTCCTTTGCCTGTCTCTGTCTTTGCTGCCTCCTTTTCCATCAATGACAACATTTCCAACCTTCTCCCCCTTGGAACCATCTTTGACTTCTCTGCTTTTCTCTACTCAGCTCAAATTTGCTCTACTTTGCTCTACTGAACACTGATGTGAACAATAAGGAAGAATTGATCGAGAGTGAGTCATAAGACATTTCCACTCTCCACTGAAAAAAGTCAGTCTAGAGGTAGAACCTCAATTGATCCCAGATCAAGTAGATAAACACCATGCATCCTAGCATAGGGAGTATGACAATACATGATGCGTCCATCAGTAGTGTTATGGTCCCTAACCACTTTTCCCTACTCATTGGCTAGATGAGAGGTACTTCCCATGTGTCCTAGAATAAATGGGTAGGATGATGCAGAAACACTAGCAGGGAAAGAATATATCACATCCTACTCATAATCACACATAGGGAAAGGAGAAACCACATCCTACAAACACACATCATAATCACATGTAGGGAAAGAGTAAACTACATCCTACAAACACATGCCACAATCATCGTAGGGAATGGATGAACCACATCCTACAAACTCGTATCATAACCATATGTAGGTAAAGGATGAACCACCTCCTACGTGCATGCAAAAACCATCAATAGTAGGAAGAATCCTACACGTGGGGAAATGATGAACCACATCGAAAATACTCCATGGCATGTTTGGTTATTGGTTTCATAAGTTATGATCATGATACGATTGTTAATGTCTTTTCATAATAGACTCTGCAACCTATTTAACTATTAGTTTCATAAGTTATGATCAATGCTATTGCTAATGTCTTTTCATGATGGAGCAAACAAGGAATCATTTCATAATAGTTATAGAATTTCATATGAAACAAAATACAACAATGATAACTCATGATAAAGCTTGCTACTAACAAATATTCATCAGGCACACATGTGGTGCAAGTGAAATAAATATAGATCGACAAACTATTGCATGTGGAATTGAATTTGTATCAATTGTTGGAGTATAATCTTTGTGTCTATGCACAATTTGAGTAAGTATAACAATGAAGAATGTGTTGTCTTCTTGTAAGCCACATGCTGAATTAGAGAGGGGATATTGGTCTGGAGTTGGCAAGTACCAAATAATATAATTCTTGCCACATACAAACTAGAAAGGAATGAATTGTATTTCTTGTAAGGCTCTTTAACAATAACAATAAAGTAGGCACCCCAAGTAAACAAATGTTAATTCCTTTTCTCCATTTTTACAATGACATGAACATAGTATTATCTAGTAAACTCTTGTTTGTTCCCCTCGTCAAAAAAGTAAATAACTAATATTTTCCAAGCCAAAAAGTATTAGGAAGCCTGATAAATGTGAGAGTTTAACTAGAAAATAGCCAAACTATTAAAAGAGTATACGATTAATCTTAAATTAATAATCTTATCTATTTTTTAGTTAAACCTTGATAACGAAAATATATTTTAATGTTCTAGATATTTTATTAATACTTTATGAGGATTTAAGGCCATGACTATAAAATGTTGTGGATATTTATGGTGTTCGCAAGGTAGTAACAAATCTCATTCTTAGAGCTTACAAACTATAAAAGAATGAATTGTATTTCTTGTAAGGATTTGTAAACAACGACAATAAAGTAGGCTCCAATGAACAAAAGTTAATTCCATTTCTCCAATTTTCCAATGATATGGACATAGTATTTGCTAATAAACTATTGTAAGTTCCCTTCTCCATAAAAGCAAAACTACTAATAACAAGTGTTTTCCAAGCCAAAAATGATTAGGAAGAATAATAAATGTGAGAGATTAACTAGTATATAACCAAAATATTAAAAGAGACTATTATTAATCTTAAATTAACAATTTTATCTGCTATTTAGTTCAACCATGATAAATAAAATAGATTTCAATACTTTAATTATTTTATCAATATTTAATTCAAAAAAGTATTAGGATTTAAAGCCATGATTACAAAAGGTTGTAATTTCAATCTTTAAAAGAAGTGATTTCAAGAACAAAACCTTTTGAAATGGCGATAAATATAAACACAAATATGACATAAAAAATAAAAAGTCATGAAGGTTCTTCTGAAGTTAAATAACCAAGGTATGTGATGTTTCAAGGTGTTGTTCACTGCATACGTAACCCATTGGGGCTTCAAATCCCATTGAAATAATAATTGTCCTAGTTCTAAATGATGTAGAAATTTTGATGCAACTAAGGAATTGAACTAGTTCAATCTATCATATGATTAAGAGATTAGAAACTTTGTATCTCAAGTTGTCCAAGACATAGAATTCCCCTTGGCTCTCTAAACCTGGCTCATCAAAATAAACTTCACAATGATTTTTGGGGTCCACCATTATTCTTAATCTACCAAACTAGCAAATTGTTAGAGAAGCAATTTCGTAGTTCCATCATCCTTTTTTATTGATCCAATTATTTGATCAAATTTTCCTTATTAATTGCTAAATGAAAATGACATGACATATAAAATTTAACAATTTGCTTTACCTTACGATGGGTTGCAGAATTAGAAATACTCTACAACATATTTTGACATTGATTTTATAAGTTATAAGCATAGTACCACTATTAATATTTTTTCATGAGAAAAGACTCCACAACCTATTTGGCTATTCGTTTCATAAGTTATGATCAAAACACTATTTCTATTATGTTTTCAGGATGAAGTGAATGCAAAATCATTTTACAACAATTATAGAATTCCATAAAAAGCAAAAGGAAACAATCATAATTGTATCATCAAGCTTGGCTATTAACACATTCACAAAGAACACATGCAATTTAGATAATTTTTCACAAATCCTAAATGATGTTTCAAGCAATTTATTAGATAAAACAAAACGACTACAAAATCTATAGTTTGGTAAATATTTATTTAAAATGTGACATGATACATCTACGAGATGAAAGGACATGCAAAAGATGAGCAAAATAGATTAATTATGAACTCATCCATGAGCATTAAAGAATAAATTGAAAAAATGAATTTAGAGTCAATCATTTTATAGGTTTTTGGTCTTTAGTCAACCTTATGGACTAGGGGTTTTGTTTGGAGTGTTATCCTTTTTTTTTTATATTAAGATTTTAAATATAAGATAATGCAATTTAAACTAATGTAATATATTTAGTTTGTTTATTTTGAGAATGTAGCAGTGCTTCTTTGACGAATGTGGAAATATTTCTCCAATAACATCTAAGCACCATTGTTGAAATGGTTCTTCCACTATGATAGGCTATAATGGGGTGACTGAATTCTTGTTTCGGCCGACACACCATTGGCAGACCAGAAACTTGCGGGCGTAAGCATGAGCATTTTTTAATAATGTAGGCCAATAGAAATCAAGTCACATAACTTTATGCGCAATCATATTACCCGCAAAGTGTCCCTAGTTGGTTTATTCTGGAGATCACACAATACTTTCTTTGAATCATGCACTTCAAAGCACTTGAGCAATACTCCATTATGATGTTTTTTTAAGAGCAGCCCATGCACCAACTGATAAGATAATTCTTTAAGTCTGAGTTCCCTCTTTTTTCGTGCGGATAAATGAGAGGGCATGGTTTCGTGCTCAAGGTATTGGTGCACATATGCATACGAAGAGTCTGTGATAATAGTGGTAGGTGTTTGCTCAACATTGTACATTTCGATTTCTTGTTCCCATCAGGAATGATCTTCCTCTTTTGCATCCACCACTTCTGCTACTATTCAACATAAACCGTGACCCTTAATTGTGTGAAATGGCTTGAACTCTAAGGATTATTCCTATAAATCAATCATCTAGTTCGCTCTTCTCTCACCCAGCTCTTTTTGAACGAACATTGATCTAACTACTGGGTGAGGAACGAAGATGATGCAATGATTTTTTAAGAGATAGGGTCAGAAGTGCTTCACCACCTTGAACACTGCATAAGCTTGTTTTTCAATGGTATGGTAATTGAGTTCAGGTCCTTCAAGGCTAGCGCTTATGACTGATATCGGTCGCTCACTGTTATTATCATCCTTTTTCGTAAGCACAACAATGAGAGAAGTATCATAAGTGAATGTGTAGAGCAGGAAATCTTTGTTGAAATATGGGTTGTACAAAGTGGGTGCTTCTGCAATAGTTTTATTAATACGGGAGAATGCGTCCTTTTCCCTTTTATCCCATATGTAGATCACATCCTTCTTTACCATCTCCTGTATTGGCTTCACGATCTGAGTGTAATCGAAGATGAACTTGCGGAGAAAATTGATTTTCCCTAGGAAGGACTGCATAGATTTCTTGATTACAGGGAAGGGAATATGCATAATTTATTTGAACCTATATGGGTTTACTTTAATCCCAGTTTTGGAGATGATATGACCCAATAGGTTACCCTTGGACACTGCAAAAAAACTCTTTTGGGATTAAGGGATATCTTGTACTTGCGACATTGCTCGAAAATTTTCTTCAAGTAGCATATGTGGTCAGATCTATTCTTGGAAAACAATGTGACGTCATCAAGATAGACCATTATTCTCTGTCTAATCAGTCCATGGAATGTGATTTCCATGGCACGTAGAAATGTTGCACCACCATTGATCAACCCAAATGGCATTATCTTGAAAGCGAACGTACCCCACTTCGTGCAGAATGTAGTCTTTAATCTATCATGCTTTGAGAGTAGAACCTACTTATAACTAGAATACCCATCCAAAAAAGAAAACATGTCTGACCCTGATATTGTTTGCAATATCTGTTGCATAGACGACACGAGGTAATTGTCTTTTCCGTGGCACGGTTCAAGTTCCAGAAATCAACACACAAGCGGATTTCCCCAGACTTCATCCTTAACGGGACTAAATTTGATACCCAAGTAGAATGTTTCTCTTTATATATGATTGGAACATCCAACTATTTCCTAAAATTATTTTGAATCATAGGCTCAAGTGTGGATGTACCTTCCTCAACTTTTGTTGGAACGGCTTGGCCCTTTCTTTGATTGGAATCACATGACAGATTATTCGTGTGTTATAAGTTTTGAGCTCATCATACGTCCACGTGAATACATATCAGTAATTCTTGAATAAGAGGATAAAATTTTTCCACTTTTGTGGTGTGCATCAAGTACCAATATTGACAAACTTCATGTCCTTTTATGTTCCCAAATTTATTTTCTCGTGCGACAATGTTGATCTATGGGTTTTCACATTTCTTGGCCGTCAGAAGCGATTATGTAATTCATACAATTTTTCCAATGATACCACGCCTTTCGGAATGGGGTTCTCTTTTCTTGTGTAAGCTGCATCCTGCAACGATTTCTCGTGCTCGTCTTCATCGATAGCTCCATCCTTGAATACATCAGCATTCTCCATAAAGTGCAACATCTGTTGGTCATCATTGAAAATGCAAAAATTATTAATGTTATTAGCGATGGATGGCTTATAAATAATTTCTACAAAAAAATCGTCCCTAAGCAGTGATAACATAGCATCAACATTTTTCAATGCATCCACAGATGTGATGTGTATTCTAGGAACAGATGTGATGAGTGTTTCATATTTTTTGGTGTTCTTCATGCACTCAAATTCAAAGTAGATGGAGTTCGGATGTTTCCTCCGTCGTGGGTCTACTAAAACAAAACCAGTTCCAGAGCCCTCCTTTGTTTTGGAACCATCAAAATACAATTTCTAAATATCATATATACAAGGACTATGTACCACGCTAGTACTATTTCTGCTACTAAATGTACATATGTCATTTTCACCAATTGGACTGGGAAGGAGGTCCAACTGTGTGTCAGGTGGAACTGAGGATGGCTGAGAAAGGTAACACCCCATATCAGTTTCCAAAAAGAAATTTCCAAAGATTAGATCTGTGAAATCTATCGGTTCATTATTACCATCAAAGGGAGTAACAATGTGTTTCATGAAGCTCTCTGAGTTCACTCAGATGTGATTGTTTCTGCCCTTGTACGGAAGCCATAAATGTGACCAGTCTGTAGCAAAATACCCTTGTAGCTTGTTGGACGAATCTCTGCTAAAAAATACACTGTATTCTTCCGAAATGTCCAAAATCACTATATTATACATTGGTGAACTCACTCATCAGATGATAAGCGAATAAGCAAATTCCTAAGTTTACCAATCGCATGGACAAGAGTTGTGTCCAGCTGAATGATCTGTGCATCTGTTTTTCCCATGTTGCGTTGGTTTGTTTTGCAAAAGATAGTGGAATTACATTCACCAAAGCACGAGAATCAACTACGAAATTGTGTACATTATAATTTGAAATTTAAAATGTTAAAAAAAACGGAGGGCAAAGTGTGTTTTCATCTATCGTTAAAGCATTAAGTATAGATTCGAGGGGACCATAGGACATACCATATCTCTGATGTGAAGAAGCATCATTACTTGAGGTTGATTGTCCAAGTGTGTGTAGGAGCATGTTCCGCTGGCTCGTGATCTTCATCAGTTCAAAAATTGAAATATTTGTGCGAGATTTATTCATTTCTTCAACTATCTTGTAATCCAAAGCGGGAGAGATTGTCGAAGTGTTTGGAGGAGATACTTGGTTTGTGACTTCCAGAGTGGTAAAATTTTTCTTACTTCTTACGGAATTATTTTTCATTGTGGTTACATTTCCAGACTTGTTGTGAGTGTTCTACGTTGAGTTAACGGATAGACTGATTTTCCTTAACAAATGTTCTTTCAATTTATGCTTTGTCAACCTTTTTTTAGTGGTCAGACCTTGGCCTCTCAAACTGCAACTGTACGGTTTTACTTCTGGGTCGGGCCATCACTTGGTAGTTTTTTTTTCAGAAACACTCTTTTCAGCTATGAGTACATAACTGAATGTGTTCACTGCCTGCCCCATGGTTAGAGTTTATTCGATTGCAAAATTCTCTTCCTTTTCTTCTACATGCTCAGTCTGCTCATCAGAAAGTACTGTATCAATAAAATGTGCAACAAGAGCGTTCATGACGTGGTTCCATTGTCATGCATGTCTTTTCCGAATGATATTCTTTGTTAAATGAACAATACTAGTCCATGCACATACTTTCAACGTTCTAGCTTTTCGCAGACTTGGCCAGTCGCTTATTGTTTTCGGATCTGACAGTCCCTCTCAGATGGTTGAACTTGGGAGGCTTGATGCTAATGATGGTCTCGCTTAACCTTTGTTTCAAATCTTCCAACTCATTTGCGTAGGTCAAGATCTCAAGATTGACCATTTCTTTCTCCTTGGCATTGCTTACAAATTCCTGAGACATTTTTCCCGTGTCTTTTGAGACTTTTTCCGTTGCATCATTTACGATTACCCCAATCGCACACAATTCCTTTGCAACCATTGTTTCCTCTTCATAGTTCTCTGCAAGAGTTCCTTTCACAACTCTATTCACGAAATACGCAATGCTTGATGGAAAGGAAGATGCTTAGTAAGCAATGGTGATGGAGTCATGATGTTTTGTGTTTGCTGGAAATTTATTGAAAATATGGTTAAACCTTTCATTGAAATCTTTCACCTTTTCTTTGTTCTCCATCTTGATATTACCCAACTCTTTCAACAAAATCACAGGGGTTTTTTCATCTACAATTTTTTGGAAAAAAAAAAAAAATTAAACCCCTTCCAATTTTGGATGGAATTCAGAGGAAGACTATGATACCATACAAATTCTCTGCCATCTAAGGTGCATGGAAAAAATTTTCATGCAACGTCATCATAGTGTACCTCTAGAATTGCAGATGTAGTTAGAATTTGTCTAGATGGCCCTCTGCTTTCATTGCTTTGTCAAGGTCATACTTCATTAAAATACTTTTCGTATGTCTTGGAATCTTGTGTATAACACCTAGAAGTGTGAGTGGGCCATGAGAAATCCAATCCAGATCTTGGTCTGCCATATATTCGTCTTTGTCCTCATCTTCTTTATCAGAATCTAATGGTTCCTCTTCCTATTCTTCCTCATGGCCCAACCCATGGAAAATACAGTCTGATAGTACAATTTTATCTTCTTCACCACCGTTGTATGGTGGAGGTTGTTCTGAGTTCTTTGCGTTCTCCATAGAATATGTTAATTCTTAAAGGGTGGAAAAAATCAAATATTCAATCGTAGAAACCACTATCACAGTAGGGGTGTTGGATTATTTTTCGGAAAATGAGGAAGGTTGTGTACTCCTCCAAGAGCAGACCCTGAGAGGGAAATAGGCAAGCCTCTCCTCGACAAACCTGTGAGAAAATATACATCCTCTACTGTAATGGGAACCACTTTGTTCCTAATTTGAAATGCCTCAATAGCCGGATCCCATGCTTGAACTAGGAACTCCAAGAGTTCTATCTGTTGCCTCATCCCTGACAAGCGGAAGTTCTTTAACAACTCACAATCACTTAGGGCTCTTAATGTACCCAGATCATTTAGGGCAACCATATTCTGTTCTTCATGATCTCTTTCTCTCCATGTAATCGTCATTATAGTCCGATGAAATCTTGAAACATAACCATAAGACTCGGTAGACTCCTTTCAATGCAAAAAATTAAACAAATTTTGGGCATACTGCAAGAAACTAAAATGGATATTGTGCCCAACGCAGTCTTGAAAAAGGGACAATGCGTTCCATATGAAGCTAGACTTCAGTTTAGGTTCTCTACAACGCACTTTTCGATGCTCAAGGGTGTGTTTCCCTTTTTGGAAGAAAAATTTACCTTAAGGGGCTCAAAACCCTAAAAAATTGCAGTGAAAGGAAATGAAATGATTACTGAAAGAAAGAGAGTGTTCATGGCACTAAACTGGATCAAAAGACGATGAAAACCATCCACAGAATTGATCGCAATCAGCAGCTGAATTTCAGGGGCAGAAATAGGTTCAAAGCACCAAAATGAAAATGGTAACTATTGAATGGTAAAAATGAATAGTAAAAATCTTTTTATTTAGTCATTTAATTGTTTGCAATGAATATTTATTGCTATGACTATGGTTTTATTGTATTTTTATCATGAAACATGTATTTTTAATCCATTTGATGTTGCTCTGATCAGGTTTTACGACTGATGAACATATTAGTCGTGCATATTTATTTCAAGAATTATTTGACCACAAAGCATACTTTTTATCCTTATTTTTCAAGCTTTGTTAAAAATGAAAAAGGACTTGAAGTGCACTTTTATCTCTTTTTCGAGCTTCGATAACAGCGAAAAAGGAATCCTTGGAGTCTTATTTTAGCTCTTTTTAGACTTCGATAATGTGAAAATATTGTCAGGCACTTGTATTTTCGAGCTCGTAAAAGTAAATGAATTGATATCTACTCAGTATAAGTTTAACCATTTTCGGGACTGAGATAGATTATTTACGAAAATGGAATACCTTGGTCAAACATGACTAAAGAAGTTCTCTCAGATATTATTTTACACTTTTTCGAATCTGAGTGACAACTTTACGAAAAAGTACTTATGGAGTTTTCTTTTTGTCCTCTTTTTCAAACTCTCTAAATATGAAAAAGGACCGAGCTATCACTGTCATTAGCCTCGTTAAAACATAAAATAGCGACGGGCTTGTTGATCATGGCAAGAATCAAGTTTCATTCATTGCTAGACTCGTTAAATTATTAAATAGCAATACATTGTTCACCCGAAGGGTTGAATTATAGATCAAGCATATGTTATCCTTTTCAAGCTTGTTAAAAAATAAAGAGGTACTGGTCGACAAATGATTGGGGAAAATTTTGGAAAGTGAACAGAACATTTTATGGTAGCAGGTCGCTCTTGAACATGACACTTCACTCCATCATCGTGACTGTTTGGGTTGGGTAATATTCTTGAAGGTTCATTCATACTTATGGTTCATCATACCTTCACTTCGGTTTTGGGTCAATGCTACCAACTCATCTCAGTGTCGCCGATATGTTCAAGAGAAGTCATCCAGTGAATAATCATCCTTCTGCAATACTCAAAAACCTTCATTCTAATGAAATTCATCCCTGAACATTTCTATATCAAGTCATCCTTTGTCTCCAAAATCAGTAACTCCCATTTCTCAATAAAGTGGCTTCCTGTCGACGGCAAATCATCATCCAGGAAGTTCACTTAGAAACATCATATTCCAGTACCATGAGGCTTGTTACAACATCGATAAGATCCTCGCTTCCGGGTTTTTGACCGAAAGATTTTTTTTGGCATTCGACATCAAATCATCTATTCATGCCTTACGAAATGTACTGCAGTACCTTGAGGGCCATTAACATCAATGGTGATTCTCTCACGTTTGTTAACAACTCATATCATTGGTTGGTAATCAAATGATGTCTTACCATGTTCGACTACAAATCATATATTCGTATGGCTAGACTTGTACCCGAATGATCAAGTGAACGAGATAAGAAGACCCCGGATCTAGTTTCAACCATCCAGGCTACGATTTCAAGATTGTTGTACACATCATCTGTACGATGACCTTACATACAGATCATCATCCAGACATGGGCCTATATCTATAGGCATGTTTGTATTGGGAAACATTCCAATGTAGACAACATTTTGCACTATGTAAATGTTATTATATAGTTTATGTGTTGAGCATGGGAATGACTTCCCTCAGCAATTCGTGATCAAAAGGATATATCATGATGTAATGTATTGTAAGATTGATGCATGTAGCCACACTACTTCAGCTCTAGCCCATCACAATGTGAAGCATCTCATTCAAAAATATTGTTATTATTATTCTGACTTCATGCCTTAGGGGGAAATCTGTTATAGGTCAATTTGGGCACCATTCCCAATGACCTGGTTAAACTGGACATCATCCTCAGAGCCAATGAATAGGGTCTATCATCCCCCATCATTTAAGTTGCTACATGCGCTAAGACAAAGAACAAAGAAAAATCATCCATGACTTCCATTGCAAGGTTTCCAAGATTTTAAGTACATGTTATATCACTGATGAGCTCACCAACGGAGTCTCTCAAGGGGCTAAGTGTGTTGCATATGTAGGCAACTCCACTCAAGGGTGCTTTGTAAAGCACTTCCTGACACTCAAGGGTGTGTTGGTCAATTGGGAGCGAAATTCTCATTGTTCCAGAATCTTCACTTGGCCAGTGATTTCTAGAAGAGTGCATATGTGTCAAACTTTGAATCATGTGTCCATTTGATACCTCTGAGCTTGGGAACATTTCTTGCCTATTATTAGAAATTCATTGATTTTAAAACTACCTTCTGTTAAGAAAGGTTGTCATTGATGACAATAGGATGCTTGATGATGATGGTAAATGATGATGAATGACCATACTGAAGGATTAGATGATCATATGGATAATGGAGGACTCATGTAGACATATCATTATGGCATGATAACCTTATGATAAAGTAGGCTATAATAGAGAATCAATCCATAAAGAACCTCCTGACATTCTGTCCTACCTCTATTTCTGCTCCTGCAAATGACCAGACACATTAAAAATTATATTTTCACTACCCAGAGGAAAAAATGTTCTATGAAACCTTCACCATCATTTAGAGCATAATTTTAGCTTTCATATGAGCTCTTACTTGGCCCAAAATTCTAAATAGTTTGGGAGAAATAGATTTTTCAAGTCAAGGATATTTATCTGGTCCTTGAGCCGACCAGTGCTAGGTCTCTCATGTTGGCCTCAGTATCATTGACGTGGCCCTTCATCTCATAACAAAAACAAACACTATAAATACTTGTTTCAGATCTCCATTTTTGAACAGGCAACTCGATGAAGAAGGCAGAGCACAAAAAAAAGAACAGGTTCACATCTCGTGAACCCTTAAGGAGAAGAACAACCCATTTATCTAGCACCGCAGAAGCTACAGGAATATGGATCAATATAGCAAGGGCTCAGTATTGTGAGAAGTTTCAGAACATAAGTGTGATTCCACTTCAGGAACTCAGATCTATATTTGTGATCTCACTACACCTCGAAATTGCAGCTCAGGATAGTCACATTCCATAATTTTTTATCTGTGGGAGAATAGTCCTATTGCTCGGTGCTGGAAGGACAATCATTACTGTCACCCTCAGATTTGGAACTGTGAAAAAACACATCCAGTTTAGGAGGCTTGAACCTGTGAAGCATTCGGATTTGTGATTCAAGCATATACTTGGTGCAGCAATATTTCTTACCTTGGCTCCGTGAACTCAGAAGTATTACTAACTTTTTCTCAGATAGTTCATTGGATTGAAATCGAATCTCCTCATTGACTCTATGATTCAGACAATCTCTCTTTTTGGACTGTGAAGAATTTTGGAATTGAAGTGCAGTGATGAACAAGTAGACAGTGAAGAATATTGAAGTGATTAGACAGTGAAGAATTTTGGAATTGAAGTGCAGTGATGAACAAGTAGAAAGTGAAGAATTTTAAAGTGATTAGACAGTGAAGAATTTTGGAATTGAAGTGCAGTGATGAACAAGTAGACAGTGAAGAATTTTGAAGTGATCAGAAAATGCAGAATTTTGGAAGTGATTAAACAATGAAGAATTATTTCAAGGATGTTCAAGTAAATACTATTCACATTCTCTATTAAAAGGAGACAAAAGGATTGGTGTCCTTGGAGTTGGAGCTCATAAACACAAGGTTGGTGCCTTGAGAAGATAGGGTCAAAGCCCTAGAGGTCAGAGCCTCATCAAAGTCCAAGTTGGTGCTTGGCAACAGGTTGGTGCCTGCTTCATTAAAAGGGTTGGTTCCCTCACTCATCTATTGTATACTATTATTAAAAAAAGGAATTGAAGTTCTTATTAATCCTTAATATTATTATTATACACCTCTCTGTCTTTAATTTTGAAGAATATAACTGCCAATAATTAACAATTGAAAAGGAAGATTGATTCACCCCCCTCTTAGTATTTCCAACAATTGGTATCAGAGCCAACTTCTTCTTTATTAGCCTAACAGCTGGAAGAAGGATTCTTAGGCACAATGAAGAACATGGAAGAAATAGGGAAACTTCCTATCTTTGATGGAACAAATTTTATTTTTTAGAAAAAGAGGATGTCCTCCTATCTAATGTCTCTTGGCCCTAAAGTATGACACTCTGTTTTGGATGGGTACAAAGCTCCCGTCGATCTTCCAATTGATCAAAATGAAAGAAGAGCCTACATTTCTAATGCAAAGTATTTAAATTCCATCACTAGTGGAATTACCGATTCCGAATTTACAAAAGTCATGAATTGTGACTCATCCAAAGAAGTATGGGATAAGTTGGTTTCTCTATATGATGGGGACTCCAAAGTTAAGAAGGAAAAACTTCAAACCTATAGAAGACAATTCGAGAGTCTGAACATGGATGATGAAGAATATATTGCATCATACTTCCTCCGAGTAGCTGAAGTGGTTAACTCTCTTAAAGGACTAGGGGAAAATATTGAAGAAAGCACCATTGTTCAAAAAATCCTAAAATAATTTCCTGACATATTTGACTCCAAAGTAAGTGCCATAGAAGAAATGAAGGACATAGATACTATCAAGATGGATGAAATTCATGGAATTCTTATTTCCTATGAGATGAGGAAAGGGAGCTCAAATTTCAAAGAAGCAGCTTTCAAAGCCTCAAGATCTACAAAAGAAGGAAAAGGATGGAATTGCAACAAGGATGAATCTGATACTGAAAACGAGTTAGCTCAATTTGTACGAAGACTAAAAAGGGTATCTAAGCTAAAAGGTAAGTACCCTCTTATTTTTTTCAATTGTGGAATAATAGGTCATTACGCTGCAAAATGTCCTCACAAACATGATAGTGATGATGAAAAGGACTCTAAAATAATGATGTACAAAAAGAAAGGGTTTAATAAGAAGAACTTCTTCTCCAAACAAGATGAGTATGATGAAGATGAATTTGTAGTCATAAAAAATAAATCAACTAGAAATGTGTGTCATTTTAAAGAAAGTGATGATGAATCAGATGAGGAAAGTAATTATGTTGGAAGCAAAGAAATGTTATTCATGGCATTTACAAATGATGATGACTCAGAACTAGAAGATGAAAGAAACATGGATAGTTTGCTAATGAGTGCCATTGAATAAAATGAGAATCTACAAAAGAAGATAATTTCTCTCAAAATAGAAAGAGAGGAAGCAAAAAGAAGGGAATACTTCTTGAACATTAAGCTAAAAGAGAAGGATGATATCTATAAAAAAATGTGAAGCTGAAATAATATATCTAAGAAAGGAATTAGAGCAAGTCAAAAGGAGTTGGAAAAGCTCTCTAGCTCTTGACAACATTCTTAATACTCAAAAACCTCAACATGACAAGTTTGGAATTGGTTTCAAAGGAGAATCATCAAGTACAAAAAATAATGCCAGAAGTTATACTGATGTACTCTCTTGCCTTCCAAAAGAATAAAATTCATCTCGTAGGAACAAAGTCCCATCTCAAAACCAAGAATTGAAGAAAGAGCAACTCCAAGGAAGAATGTTGGTTCAAGCTATGATACTACAACAGGTATCAAATTGTTTTTCTTCGGCATTGTTACAATTGTAAAAACTTTGGGCATTAAGCTAAGCATTGCAAGGATCATAAGAATGAAGCACCTAATTGAATGATCAAACAAACCAACTACGTGGTCCTAAAGAGCAAGGACAAATCAAAACTTACAATTCCTTTGATCCTTTGGCTAAGTTTGATCCACCTTGCTCCTTATGTGATAATTATGATCATAATGAACAAAATTTCCCTATCAAAGGGGAAAAAGCTAAAAATGTAAATCTCAAAACTGATAAATGTGGCCTAGCTCTATGTGCTCATAGTGAAGAAAATCATTGGTTCGTGGATAGTGGATGCTCAGGACATATGACATGTGACCAAAAGAAGTTTATCTCATTGAACAAGAAAAATGGAAATGTATCCTTTGGAAGTGGATCCGCTAAAATCACTGGAAAAGGAACTTCTACCCTTGTCAATGGACTAGGAAAGGCTCAAAATACCTTGCTGGTAGAAGGGATCAAATACAATCTTTTAAGTGTCAGCCAGATTTGTGACCAAGGACATAATGTTGTCTTTAGTACAAAAAATTGTGAAATAAGAGACTCATCCTCAGGAGAACTTGTGGCGAAAGGAGTAAGAACACCAAATAATGTTTACATTCTCAATAGAATCCAAGAAGATAAATGTTACTTAAGTCAAACAGATGAAAGTTTGTTATGGCACAAGCGATTGGGGCATACAAGTTTTGATAACCTAGTCAACATCAACAAAATTAATGTAGTAAGGGACATTCCAAAAATGTGCAAACGAAATCAAGTTGTATGTGGCCCATGCCAACATGGAAAGAAAACCAGAACTAGCCACAAAACTAAGGAGTTCTCAACATCAAAACCTTTGGAAATCATTCATGAAGATTTGTGTGGGCCAACTAGAACTCCAGCTCTTCAAGGTGAAAGGTACTTTTCTCTATTTTTTGATGACTATACTAGAATGATGTGGATATATTTCATAAAATATAAATCCGAAGCATTTGAATGTTTTAAGAATCTTAAGCCTCTCATTGAGAATGAAAAAGATTCTAAGATTAAATGTCTTAGAACAGATAGAGGAGGAGAATTCACCTCAAAATAATTTGATGAATTCTGTAAAGAGCATGGAATCGAAAGAGAACTCTCTACTGCTAGGACACCCCAGCAAAATGGAGTAGTTGAAAGAAGGAACTGAACCATTCAAGAAATGGCAAGGGCAATGCTACTAGCAGTTGATTTGCAACCAAAATTTTGGAGAGAAGCATTTGGCACCGAAGTTTATACCTTAAATCAAACTCAACTAAGACCAAATAATGAAAATAATCCTTATGAATTATGGAAAGGAAGACAAGCTTCAGTAAAATATTTCAGGGTTTTTAGAAGCACATGTTTCATAAAAATAAATGATGACTCACCAGGTAAATTTGATTCTAGAGTTGACGAAGGAATATTTCTTGGATACTCCACTAGGAGCAAAGCTTACAAATGTTACAACAATTGTCTACGAAGAATAGTGGAAAGCATTGATGTGAAGATTGATGAAGGCCTTCCAGAAAAAATAATTGAATGTCATGAAGTTGAGCCTTTCTTTGAACAAAGTGAAGAAGAAGAATATGAAAAAGAAGAAGAGAATGGAGAACCCCAAAGTGAACCTTCACATACTCCCTCTAAGATCAAGTTTATTCAAAGACATCATCCGGAAGAACAAGTCATCAGAAATATAGATGAAGGAATTCAAACTCGAAGAAGGATGATAAACACCCCAAGAAAAGATGATGTTGCTCTATTATCTTTAATAGAACCTGAAAATTTTTCTCAAGCAAGCAAATATCCTTATTGGATAAAGGCCATGGAAGAGGAAATGTCTCAAATTAAAAAAAAAATGAGACTTGGGAACTGGTACCTCACCCAAAAGATAAAAATATAATTGGAACAAAATGGGTATTCAAAAACAAGATGAATTAATATGGACAAATCATCATAAATAAAGCCAAACTTGTCTGCAAAGGATACTCGCAAATTGAAGGAATTGACTTCGAAGAAACCTTTGCACCAGTAGCTCGATTGGAAGCCATAAGAATGTTTTTAGAATTTACTTGCTCAAAAGGATTCAAGGTTTATCAAATGGATGTAAAATCAGAATTCCTGAATGGATATCTCAAGGAAGAAGTTTACATGGAGAAACTAGAAGGATTTGATCTTGCTGAAGGAAAAGACTTTGTATGCAAACTAAAAAGGGCCTTGTATGGTATGCAAAGTTGGATCACTATCTGCAACAAGAAGGTTTCAAAAAGGGTGTGGCAGGTAGCAATCTCTACATGAAGATGGACAAGGAAAAACTTCTGATCACTCTTGTTTACGTTGATGATATAATCTTTGCTAGCAATGATGAAGAAATGAGCCATGAATTTGCTCTAAATATGTCCAAAAAAATTGAGATGTCAATGATTGGTGAGTTTTCTTACTTTCTTGGGCTACAAATATCTCAAACCTCTGCAGGCATGTTTATATCTCAAGCAAAATATCTTAAAGACATGCTCAAAAGATATGGGATGGAATATTGTGCACCTATGAGCACACCGATGACCACATATTGTAAATTAAGCAAAGATGATGATAACCCTCTCATAGATGCAACTCTTTACAGGTCAATAATTGGAGCTCTCCTATACTTAACTGCTACAAGACCAGATATTATGCAAGCAGTAGGAATGGTAGCAAGATTTCAGTCAAGTCCTAAACAATCCCATCTAGCAGATGTGAAAATAATTCTTAGATATTTGAAAGGAACAACTGATTTTGGTCTTTGGTATCCTAAGAGTTCAACTCTTATTATGACAACTTATTCTAATGTTGATTGGGCCAGAAGCGTGGAAGATTGAAAAAGTACCAATGGAAATGCATTCTTTATGAGAGATTGTCTTGTATCTTGGCTCAGCAAAAAGAAATCATCTATATCCCTTTCTATAGCTGAAGCCAAATATATAGCCACCGTTGATTGTTGTACACAAATTCTATGGATGAAGGAAGCCTTGAAGTATGTCAACATAGAAACTAAGCAACCAATTACTATTTTTTGTGACAATACTAGCGCCATCAGTCTTTCAAAGAATCTGGTAATGCAGTCAAGGACCAAACATATTCCAATCAAATACCACTTTCTCCGTGAACAAGTTGTTGAACACAATATTAGGTTGGAATACGTCAATAAAAAAGAGAAAAATGTAGATATCTTTATAAAACCCCTTCCATGAGAAGCATTTGAGTATCTTCGCCAAAAGATGGGGGTTATTGCTCTTGCATCACATTAAATCAAGCAACATGTCAGGGATACAGTATGTTAGGGGGAGTAGCATGATAGGGGGAGCACATTGGCACCTCGTTGCCATTGATTTCAAAGGGGGAGAGAAGAAAAATATTTCCATCCAATGAAAAAGGGGGAGATTGTTAAGCAAGGTTGTCATTAATGACAATAGGATGCTTGATGATGATGGTAAATGATGATGAATGACCATATTGAAGGATTATATGATCATCTGGATAATGGAGGATTCATGTAGACATATCATTATGGCATGATAACCTTATGATAAGGTAGGCTATAATAGAGAATCAATCCATAAAGAACCTCCTGACATTCTGTCCTACTTCTATTTCTGCTCCTGCAAATGAACAGTCACATTAAAAATTATATTTTCACTACCTAGAGGAAAAATTTTTCTATGAAACCTTCACCATCATTTATAGCATAATTTTAGCTTTCATATGAGCTCTTACTTGGCCCAAAATTCTATATATTTTGGGAGAAATAGATTTTTCAATTCAAGGATATTTATCTGGTCCTTAAGCCGACCAGTGCTAGGTCTCTCATGTCAGCCTCAGTATCATTGACGTGGCCCTTCAACTCATAACAAAAAAAAAAAAACACTATAAATACTTGTTTCGGATCTCCATTTTTGAACAGGCAACTCGGTGAAGAAGGCAAAGCACAAAAAAAGGAATAGGTTCACATCTTGTGAACCCTTAAGGAGAAGAACAACCCATTTATCTAGCACCGTAGAAGCTACAGGACTGTGGATCAATATAGCAAGGGCTCAGTATTGTGAGAATTTTTAGAACAGAAGTGTGATTCCACTTCAGGAACTCGGATCTGTATTTGTGATATCACTACACCTTGAAATTGCATCTTAGGACAGTCACATTCCAAAATTGTTTATCTGTGGGAGAATATTCCTATTGCTCGATGCTGGAAGGACAGTCATTACTATCACCCTCGAATTTGGAACTGTGAACAAGCACATCCAGTTTAGGAGGCTTGAACCTGTGAAGCATTCGGATTTGTGATTCAAGAATATACTTGGTGCCGCAACATTTCTTACCTTGGATTGATGAAATCAGAAGTATTACTAACTTTGGCTCGGACAGTTCATTGGATCGAAATCGAATCTCCTCATTGACTCTGTGATTAAGAAAATATCTCTTTTTGGACTATGAAGAATTTTGGAATTGAAGTGCAGTGATGAACAAGTAGACAATGAAGAATTTTGAAGTGATTAGAGAGTGAATAATTTTGGAATTGAAGTGTAGTGATGAACAAGTAGACAGTGAATAATTTTGAAGAGATTAGACAGTGAAGAATTTTTGAATTGAAGTGCAGTGATGAACAAGTAGACAGTGAAGAATTTTGAAGTGGTGAGACAATGAAGAATTTTTGAAGTGATTAAATAATGAAGAATGATGTCAAGAATTTTGGAAGTGATTAAACAATGAAGAATTATGTCAAGGATGTTCAAGTAAATACTATTCACATTCTCTATTAAAAGGAGACAAAAGGATTGGTGTCCTTGGAGTAGGAGCTCCTAAACACAAGGTTGGTGGCTTGAGAAGATAGGTTCAAAGCCCTAGAGGTCGGAGCCTCATCAAAGTGCAAGTGGGTGCTTGGCAACAGGTTGGTGCATGTTTCATTAAAAGGGTTGGTGCCCTCACTCATCTATTGTATACTATTATTAAAAAAAGGGATTGAATTTCTCATTAATCCTTAATATTATTATTATACACCTCTCTGTCTTTAATAGTGAAGAATATAACTGGAAATAATTAACAATTGAAAATAAATACCGATTCACCCCCCTCTCAGTATTTCCAACACCTTCAGCTCATCTATAAATTGAGCACAGAGCCTAGTGCTTGAGAAGGAATAATTTTAGTAGAGAAATGTTGGTGGAATTTCAATTGAGGAAGTGATTTGAGTGATATTCTGCTGGAGATATGTACATTGTGATGAGGCTGGGATGATGCTGGAGATGGTGACATCAAATCAATCGTTGGTTGTAACCTCCCCTTCTATCCATTAATAAATATTGTTGTTTACTTTCCCACATATATATTTGTATAAGCTTCTGTCTTTCATATTATGAATTCTTATATGATGTATATGGTTCATCTTTCATTGATTTAACTGAATAACTTGAATAGGCATCTGTATATTGCTATATCTTTGTTGCTTAGTGTTCATTCTTGCAGGAAATATTTTGGCGATCTAGCTTGGATTTGAAGCTACAACAAGAGTGACAGAAGGAGAATTGAAAGCGTTTGGACTCCAAGTAAGTTTCTTTATATGTTATGTGTGTCTAATTACTGCTAGGAAAAGTATATGCAAAGTCTTTAACCTGTTGTTCTAAATGCATAGCACCACATTTAGGGAAGAATGTTTTATCCGTAATTCATAATTCCACATAATAGTTGCGATGCGATGTGATCGCAGATCGCATGGAATAGGGAGTACCCATTGGAGAAACATTAAAATGTGCGAAGTGCAAAATCGCGAAATCGCAAAGATTGTTAAATTAAGAAAAGTGTGAAATTTCAGGGAGGTAAATTGTATTTGTTGTGAAGTGCGATATTTTGTGATTAGTTGTCACCATGTGGGCCCATAAACCATAGGTCCGCGTGCATATTCTGATATTTGCAACTTTTCTACATCAGTTAGGGTGGAAGCTTGATGGTACCTATAGAGGTTTAAGCTTGGAACACACCTTAGTCCCACCCGATTAGAGTACCCTGGTTAAGTACCTAATTTGTAGCATTGTGTGTGTTGTGACTCTTCGTAGAGTATATCAATTTGAGATCTTCCATGTACCTTTGTATATATGTAATTATTAATATCTAACTAGTTAAGAGGAAGTGTTGAAAAATGTAACTAGTGTCGGCCTTCATAATTGTATTTGAGTCATGATATAATGTATTTGTCAAAAGAAAGAAAAAGAAATTTTATTATAAAATAAATTGACTTATTAAAGCATGGGTTTCATGCTTGGGTCAATGGTTCTTAGGTTGAAGCCTCCATTGTAGGCTTCTAGGGTTTATTTCAAGTGTCCTTGTCCATGTCATTATGTAATAGACCTTTCTTGGGATTCTTGAGTCGTGAAAGAAATTTATTTTTGTATAAAATAATTCATTTAGGCCTCCTCCACCAAGTCGACCTCAAAGAAGGAAAATTTGTCCTCATCAAGGGAATTCAACCTCACACAAACACTATATAAAGGTAGCAATTCTACCTCGTTTAGAGCATCAACAAAAGAAGTTTGATTTTTAGTTGATGGACGCAGAAAAAAGAATGTGAAGTTCAAGGAAGAGGAATAAAACCCTAGAGAAGAAGGAAGGATTTGTGAAGCAAAAGGAAGTTGAATTTTCTCTCTTCTTGTCTCATACGTATGAATTTTTTGAATTGTTTTTGGGCTGAAATTCTGCAGTAACTAGGGTCAAAATTATGGATTTTTGTTGGGCCAAAATTCTGGAGTAGGTTGGCCGAAATTCTGGAATAGTTGGGTTGAAGTTCTATAGTGTTGTAGGGTTGTAGCTATTGAACAATAAGAGACTACTGAATTTTTATTAATCGTATTGGAAGTCTGACTTGGTGGAGGAGGAAGGTCTTTTGGTCAAGTCTAAGGTCTTGTTTTATCTCAATTTGATTAATGGAAGAGTTTGACTGGGTTTTTCCCCTAGAGAGGGGTTTTAGTCTTGGCTGAGTGCCTACATATGGTGTCATTGATCTTCATGTTTTGATTTGATGATTTCCTTTTGAAATTAAGATAAAAGAACAACATAAAGATAAGATAATAAAACTACAAAAATATCACAAGTATTTATCAATATAAGAGAATCTTTCCACCTTTCTATTTTTTTTAACATCAAGAGAGTCAATATCATTTGTATAGGACCATATTGGGAAAGTTGTAACATGTAAAGGATATTATTTTTACGTATAAAAAGTAAAATACCTCCGAGCACAAGTCATCCTTGCCAGTGATAAGTCAGCCTAGAAGAGGATATTTAACCTCCACAGATGTGTGTATATAGAAGCATCTTCAACCTCATTTGACACACATTACATTTGTAAAAGGAAAAAGTTTGATCTAAAGAAAACAAGAAGAAGGAAGCAAGAGTGAATTTCAAGGAAGAAAGAAGAAGTAAAAAAAAAAGAGAATCTAATTTTGAGCTTGGATTCTCTCACACGTTTGGAAATTAGGATTTCTGCATCTACTAGGAGGCTGAAAATTGTTGGTCTGAAATAGAGGGTTTAAACTTTGCTTTGAACAAGGATCTTGAAGTTTGACTAAAGCTTGTGTGAAGGAGGAATCTTTAGAGGGTTGACTTGGGGCTTGTAAGAGGTCTTGACTTTGGTTTTTGGGTCTTGTTTTTCTCATTTGATCAGATTCTATAAGAAGAGAAGAGATTATTTTGGATTTTCCCCTTAGAGGGGTTTGTCCCTGGCTTGGAGCCTATATTTTGTGTCCTCTTTCTAGTACGTTCTTGATAATTATTTGATGAAGATAATTTAATAAAGAATATGAAGAAGCTAACTAAAGTTCACAAGTAATTATTACGGACAAGGAGAATTGTTTAAATAGTTTCCCCACTAGATTCTCCAACATTTGTTACAGTTGTGATATAAATACACTAAAGGTGATAAGTTTGTTGAGAAGAAATTATTTTACATAGATTGTGAAGAGGACGAAGAAAAGGAAAAATAAAAATAAAAAAAGAAGAAGATATACACCAAGAACCAACCCCAAGGATTGCAAAAGAAGAAATGAATCTAACCATATCTTGTAATGCATTGGCAAGAATTACCACTCCTCAAACTCTCAAGATAGAAGGATATATCAAGAAGAAAAAGGTAATGGTGCTTATTGATTCAATAAGTGCCCATAATTTTATTCATTTTAAGATATCCAAGGCGTTGAATTGCTTTTTATAACCAACACCAGAGTGTTAAGTGATCATTGTAAATTGAGGAACCATAAATTTCTCAGGGAAGTGCCACAATATAAATCTAACCACAGAGGAATATGTGTTGATTATTCCAATGTTTTCCATTCCAATGGGTGGTGTTGACGTTATATTAAGAGTCAAATGGTTACAATCCTTAGGGATGATAGCTTTTAATTTTCAAGAACTTTTCTTGAAAATTTTATGGAAGGAAATAAAATTGAATGAAGGGGTACCACAGGTAAATCTCAAATGATAATTAGCTCTAATGGCATGGAAAATATTTTGAAGAAGGAACAATGAGGGGTAATTGCGCAATTATGCTCACTAGGTGTTCAAACATTGAAGTCATTATTTTCTCCATACCTCCGAAGAATATGTGACAATCATTCCAAGGTATTTGAGATTCCCAAAGGTCTTCCACCTATTTGCAATCACGATCATGTTATTCATTTGATTCCTGAAATTATTCCTCCAAACATCATACCTTACATATATCCCTATTCCAAGAAGATTAAAATTGAATGTATGGTTGCAACAATGCTAGAGGTAGGTATAATTCAACCTAGCAAAAGTTCCTTTTCTTCTCCATTAGTATTGGTCCACAAGAAGGATGGATCACGGCGTATGTGTTCAAATTATATAGAGCTCAATAATATAAATATATCATTCTTGTCATTGATGAATTGTTTAATAAACTACATGGAGAAATTTACTTCACCAAGCTAGATCTTCACTCAATATATCATCAAATTAAAATTCAGACAAGAGACATTCCAAAAAAAATATTCAAAAGTCATGAAGGTCATTATGAATTTTTTTTCATGCCTTTTGGTCTTACTGATGCACCTTCCACATTTCAAGGTATGATGAATTCTATTTTCAAACCATTCCTTAGAAAAAAAAAATTAGTATTTTTTGATGATACCCTAAGATACAAAAAGTCTTGGAAAGATAATCTTCAACATGTTGACAAGGTGGTCAAACTATTGAAGGAGAAATAATTGTATGCAAAACCCTCCAAATGTTTCTATGGGGTACATGAAGTGGAATATTTGGGTCATGTTGTATCTCATTAGGGTGTTAAGGTAGACCCTACAAAATTAAAACCATAAAAGAATGGAAAATCCCCACAACCTTAAGGAATATTTGAGGGTTTCTTGGATTGACAAGGTATTATTGCAAGTTTGTTAAAAAATATGGGGAAATAAAAACACCACTAATAATATTACTGAAGAAAGATGAATTTTTTGCACTCCATAAGCAACTAATGCCTTTGAGCATCTTAAAAAGGCAATGTGTTGAACTCTGGTCTTAGCTACACCAGACTTCACAAAAACCCTTATTATGGAATGTGATGTCTCATGAAATGGATTTTTTGTTGTTTTAATGCAAGAAGGAAGACCCATTTCTTTTGAAAGACGTCCAATCAAGGGGAAAATATTTACATAAACCCATTTATGAGAAGGAAATGTTGGAAATACTACATGCTCTGAAGAAATGGCATCCTTACCTAATGGGAAGACACTTCAAGTTAAAAACAGATCATGATAGTCTTAAATATGTCTTGGAACAAATATTATCTTTAGAAGAGAAACAAAAATGGGTCACAAAGATGTTGGGTTATGACTTTGAAATCATCTACAAAAAAGGAAGCGAAATGTTGTTACAAATGCACTCTCAAGAAGGGATGAGGATGTGGGAACATTGCTTTGTGTCATTTCTATTATCCAACCTGATTGGATTACTTACGCAAGGGATGAATGGAATAATGATGAAGAGGTTTGGACACTCATTCAAAAGTTACAGTAAGATCATAGTGCATTGGATACATATATATGGAAAAATGAATCATTATGGTACAAAGATAACTTATATCTATGTAACCACTCCCAACTCAAACAAAAGGTTCTTTTGGAATTGCACGCCTCTCCTATAGGAGGGCACTCGGGATTTTTAAAAACTTACCATGAGATCAAGAGGGAATTTTTTGGGATGGTCATAAATCTGATATTCAAAATTTTGTGGTAGAATCTTATTTTTTTCAACAAAATAAAGTTGAGACAATTAAGACCCTGGGTCTTTTACACCATTAGCCATTCCAAGTTATCATTGGGAGGAATTCTCAATGGATTTTATCACAATTTTACCCAATTATGAATGAAATAGTGTCATCATGGTGGTATTTGATAGACTTACGAGATATGAACACTTTTGTGCACTATCTCATCCTTTCAAATCCAGTACAGTCGATACTTCATTTATGGAAACATTTAAAAAACTACATGGAAACCCAAAGATTATTGTAAGTGACAGAGATCCCATTTTCACTAGAATTCCTTGGACATAATTATTTTTTTGTCTTGGTACTCAATTTGATAGGAAAAATAAGATAGTGAACATATTTTTGGAAGGATGTCTTTGTTTATTTGAATATGATAAACAAACACAATGGGTCAAGTGGTTGTCTCTCGCAGAATGGTGGTATAACACACACTTCCATACCACAACAAAAATTACCTCATTTATGGTGCTTTATGGATATCATTCACCATCGATCACATCAACAAAAAGTTCTCCAACTCTTAAAGGATAACTTGACTCTGGCACAAAATGAATGAAACAACATGCATATCAACATTGTAGCGAAAGAAGTCTTGATGTGGGTGATTGACTATTTTTACAGCTACAACCATACAAAAAAATTTCCCTCAAGCAAGCCAAGAAAGATAATAAATTATCACCAAATTACTATGGCCCTTACAAGGTATTGCAGAGGATTGGTACTATGGCATACAAATTGGATTTTCCTGCATATTTGCTAGTACACCCAATTTTCCATGTTTCATGCTTAAAGAAGGTTATATGTGACAAGCTCTCAGTTAAAACTAGATTTGAATGACTTGAAGAGGAAGAAAAAATAATATTGGAACCTAAATCAATCACAAAAACAATATTATGAAAACTATGGAATCGATCAATTTTAGAGTGTCTCATTAAATGGAGAACTTACCTGATAAGGATTCTATATGGGAGGATAAGTGTTTCATACAAAAGCATCCAGAACTACTCAAGTGTTGAGGACAATACTTTTTTTAAGGAGAGGGAAATGGTAGTTCCCTATAATACTAATATAGCCCCCATATTGTTATTTTTGTGCACCATAGATTCCCCATATTGTTATTGTTGTGCCCCATAGAAACCAATTATAGTTATTGTAGAGCCCTTTATTATTTTTATGTAGGTCCTAATTATATTTTGACCCTTTAGACTCATATACATAACAAGGAGGGCTTTTAATTTGAATCATCAAATAATTGTTCATTTATGTGATGCAAAAGGAGGTTTCCCCCTCAAATAGGCTTATTTTCAATTCATTGATATATCTTTTCTTCCGTTTTTCTTATTTGGTTACATAATAGTCCTAGGAGAACAAATTTCTCCCCTATGATTATTCATCCAACCAACAATCCTATTATGATCCATGAATGGATTTGCCTCAAATATCTCCACCTATGTTGCAACTAGTGCTACCTCCCATCTAGTTGTTTATTGAAGGAATGTGGGTCATCTATTAGAATGTACACTAACCATTTTTATTATCATGTGCTTTCATTTAAGTTTATGGGTATACTAATATAGATCACATGTCAAGCTCAATGATTGAACACTCTATTATTGTACGCATTCCCATACTTCACCTAGGAGATTATCATTTTCCCCTAGTATCGCATGACATACCCTAGAGCCCTTTTCTTCCACTGTTTAATAGGGGCGCTAATAGGATGGATTGATTGTATGGTGTACCCAAGGTAATTCATACTTATCACATTTAATATCTCATTTATATTCACTTCCATTCTTTGGGTTAATTGTCATTGGTCAGTAGGATTGACACCCTACATCCTCATATTTCAGTCAAGGCTCGGAAAACATTCCCTAATAGGTTGATGCAATGAAAATAAATATAAAATCATATAAATCCACAAATTAAAGAAAATGAAAAATGAAAAAGATGGCTAGAAAATGTTATAAGCAGGTGAGAAAAATCATAGCATGAGATTTATCTCCCTTAGTAGCCATCACCTAGTTCCTAAGGATTTCATTCTCTATATAAATAAAGTAACTTATGAATGCCTCGACCCCGATGAACAATAAAATTTTACATCTTTAAGGAGTGTCGTAAAATCATAAAGCAAACTGGGTAACCAAAGTTATGAAAGGAAATACAAATCATCATAGTAAAAGGAACATCATAGGGGTGGAAAAATACATCCGAGGAAAGGGGTAACTCATATATCCATGATATCTCCCTCTTATCATCAATGTACTCAATAAATTGGAGCTTCTTCATCTAGTACCATGGTTATGGACAACTTCCTTGAACTATTTTCCATTCCATGGCTAAATTTATCACATGCATCTATGGATTAATGGGCCTACCTGTGAAATGTCCCTCCCCTTAGGGGCTCAAATCACCTGATAGGGATAATTTCATAATCATACCTAACATAAGTGTGGTAACTTGGTTAAAAATTATCAACTAGAAAGAAATGTGAAGGAAAAATTTATGTGAATTGTTTTTGTGCCCCTAGCATTAAATATGGTCCATTATGATATTGTAATGGTTTTTGTCCCTAATGATGATTATCTCACTTGATATAGATAATATGTCTTAGATGGTTTGACATAGATACATTATATGTCCCTTGAGGAATTACTTCTCACCTTTTCATCACATTGAGGAGGACATCCAACCCAAATGAGAGAGCACTTGATACCTTGCAGAGACAATGTTTACATACTAGAGATCAATGTTGGGGATAGAGGAGGTCCATATGGATGTAAAATATATTTTTCACATATGGATGTTGAAAAATTGACCCAATAATCCACGATGTTAGCTTGATTTATTATGTGTGCATAGGACCCAAGATGCCCCCAAGTTGGCCTTATACCTACTCGATGGGCATTACCTTGTTCTAGAGTCCACATGAGGATGGAGATCACTTGAGATGGTTTTGGAGCGATACACACTCCCTTTAGAGGCTAATAATATACCCTAGGGTTTTCAAGTCACTATTGCATGCCATACAATGATGATGCAGGTATTCTTGATGATGAAGTATTGGTTGAGGAGATTATATTGGAGATGCACCCATGAATTTTAATGATGTCTTTTGGATTGAGGAGCACTCTTGGACACATTTTTTCATTTGTTTGATGGATATTATTACTTTGGGAGGATTATGTCATATAGAGAGTCTTTTTCTCCCACACATGTGCAGGATTCATGAAATTTTTATTATGATTTATCATTTGTAAAGCTTTTTCTAGGTCAACTTCTAACCTATTAACCTTTTTGAATGCTTCAAGTGTACTTAGGTATTTTTCATTGTAAATTAATGAAAAAATGATTTTATTTCCCTCATATAAATAGATGGAATCATTTTGATTCGATCATAATCACGTTCACTCTCTTATATTCTCATAAGAGGGTGCACGCTACAGTTTTCTTCTTTTCTCTGGGATGCAATGGCTAATAGTGTGCCACTTGTCTTAGGGAGGATATTTATTGCATGGAGAGACTATTTTGTGGATTTATGAAATGTTTTATTGCATGAATGGTGTAAATTTAATGTTATTTTCTTCCATTTTTCATATAACTTTTGAAATTAGGGTTTTTATTGTGCCATATTGAAAATTGCAATATCCTTTATGAATTGTTATTTCTATATATTTATACAAAAAATTATCATTCAAGAATCCATCAAAGGAATTTGTTTTCATGCATCCTTTGACCTTAAAAACCCTATGAAATGAGTTTTTTTGGCTTCAAAGTGAATCAATTTCATTCCGTCCTTCTTCATCCAAGGTCCTCAAACCTTGACCTCATATTTATTAACTCCATTACCCAATTGAATGAAGGCACTAGTCTAGTTTTTTTTTATCATTCTAAATTTCTCTCTTTTCTTTTCTTCATGGTGTCTAGGGTTAGGGTTTGGTCTAAAATTTCATTTAATAGCATTTTTGTACCTGTATGTTATTTTCGTTTAGGTAGGAATTGTATTTATTGCATGTTTTACCATCAAATTTAAGGTTGACATCTATGGTTTATATTGCATTTTTGTGCATTTTCAGTCATTTAAAACTTAAATTTTACCTATGCCTTGCCTACCTTTTTTATAGCCTTTAATAATTTAATTGATCTTATCCTTTATAGGATATTTCTTGGTTGTTATATGGTTTTTCATGCTGTAAATTTTCCTATCCTTGAAACCCTAACCTGTACAACCTTTCCTAGTCTTTTGGGGTTGGTGGAGTGTGTAATTGAACTTTTGTAAATCCTATATTGACCTTCAAGGATTTTTCTAGTATTGTATTCCATAAAAAATAGACTCTTATCACCCCTGAACCTTCCTTTATTGAAGATATTTTTTGGTGATTTATCTACAAGCTCCTTAGAAATATATTTGGCTTGAAACCTAGTCATCTCACCTCTAAGTGTTGCTAAGGAAGTCTCCTTTGTGGGGATTAAATTCGACCACAAAAAAACAAGATAGAGGCAACTCAGGTTAAAATGGTGGCTAATATCTTTATTTCCATAAGACCTAGGTTGTATAGTGAGGCTTTGCACTAGGCCTACTATATTTTGTGTTAAATTTTTTCCATTGTTGTTCAGGACGAGTTGATTCCTTCTCCTCATAACTTAAATTTTATGCTTCAATCTCTTTGAATCTGCTCATCCCAAATCCAATAAAAAATATTCTCATCTGACAACTCCATTGCAAGAATAAAGCCCTAGTTCTTGATTGACCTTCAAATATTTTTGACTTGTAGGGTAAAGAAAACATATTTTAGGGAATTTAAATTCACCTTGGTGACTCCATAGTCTCATGTCATGCAAAATTAATGAAAATGACTCTTTTTTATTTGGATGAAATGTACCCTTCTTTGAATGTTAAGGATATCCTTGCATATCCTAATCGTTATGGCATGAATTGTATAATAAATGTTCCAAAATTCGATTATTATCCTTCTTTATCCATTGATCATGTGGTAATATTCCTCAAATTCACTTCAGAGATCAATATGGTTCATGAAGATGCAATTATGAGGTTGTTCATTGATTCTCTTAAAGAAAATCAAAGGAAATAGGTCAAGTATTATTGTGATAAAAAAAACATACATTTTATTAAAATGTTTATTGAAAAACTTCGCAATCCTTAGGAAAAAATATTTCAAAGTTATGAAAATACCCTTCAAGACTCTACCAAGGCCGTCCAAGAGGAAAAACTTATATACCTTTTTGAAGACTCAGAAGAGGAATTTGATGAAGGAGATTATCATGAACATGAATAAGATATTTGTACTAATCATCAAGAGGATCATGTTGAATATGATCATGAGGAGGATCATGATCTTAATGAGGATTTTATTTATGAAGAAGATCATGATATTGATGAAGATACTAATAGTTATGAAGAAGATCTTGTCAAAGATTATGCCTTTTCATATAAATATGAGGTAATCTCTATCCTTTATACTATTTTTGAGCTCAATGATACATCTTTTGAAATCCTAGAAATGGGTGATCCTATTAATTCTTTAGAAAACAATATTGACGATTTTTCGCATATGGAAAAGGGGAAATGGAATGTGAGTTGTTAGCACTTTGATAGGGATCAAATTTATAATATTAATAATGATCTAGTGTATGACTGATGATGTCAATATTTTCCAATCTTACTTATCATATGGTGATTGAGATCTTGAGGATCATGAGGAGGATATGATTACAGATTTGGTTGAGCCATATTTTCCTCATGGTATCAACCATCAGTGATCATATTCAAAGGAGGGTTAGTATGATAAACTAACTATGGTTAACCCTTTTGAATCTAATTTTGGTGAAGTGCCGCAAGTTTTTCAAAATGAGGACCTTTAACCATTTATTCCTTCATGATATTCCCAAATTGTCCCTAAGGACATGATTGAGATTTGTATGTTTGGTGTTAAAATGATTGTTAGATGAATTTTTTAAGTTGGTAGTTTGTTGTGCATATTGCAATTTGAAAGGAAAGATGCAACAAGCCTTGAAATTTGAACAAATTTTTTCTCTTGCATATATCTTTCCCCTTCCATCCATGTTTTATTTAAGAAGCCTCATTTCCTTTCAAATAATTGATGATCCCCTCTCCATTCATTGAAGATGACAATGAGGAAAATCAATGTTATGTAACCAAGTCACAAAATAGAAGAAAAGATAGATCAACGACTTAAAAATTATCCTCTTTGGGGGGGAAAACTCCTTTAAATTATGTATTGGTGTTTGTCTGGCACCAGTGTACCAAATGACACTCCTTTAGCAGCATGTTGTTTCCTGAAAATATTACTGATAATATAATGGGTTCTTAGTGGATAGAGTTGAAACAAATTAAAGAAAAACTAATAGTCGAAGTAATGCATATAACAACATAAGCTCAAAAATAAATAATCAAGACAATAAGATCAATGGATCAAACACAATAACACAATAATGGATAAAAAAACCCCTTTATTAGTTGTTGGTAGTAGAAGAATACATTTCCAAAAACTTGCAGAAATTCCTTTGAGCTATGGAGCTCAAATACTCTCAGCAAGGAGGTCCCTTTCCCTGGTTTCTTTCCAATATTTTCCTCTCTCTCTCTCAAAAGGAGTGTGAAGACTCTCCAATGGTGGTGTATTCTTCCTTCACTAGGATGTTGGATTTCTTAGAAGAAATATGGCCAACATGCTAGTGAATTCACTCCTCTTTCTTCAAGAGTTGAATGTTGGTGTTGCTTGATAGAAATTTGGCCTGCATAACAATGTCTCATGCTTTGCTCTTCCCATGGCATGTTTATATAGAATTTTTTTGAACTCCTCTTCCCTCTCTTGGCCCAAGAGTGATAGTGACCCAAGATTAGGACAAGAGATCCCTTTGAGGGTTGCATATATTTAGGGCGAACTCAAGTTGGTTGTCCTTGACTGCCCATGACAGAGAATCAACTCCCCAAGTGTGGGACATGGTCCCGGACAGTGACTTTTCACCATCCCGAGGACCGCGCAGCTATTGAAGAAATAGGCACATGGTTCGCGCTAAACTGATTTGTTGTTAGTGCATGGTCCAAAAACAATCTCATCAAACCTTAGGAATTTTTATATTTTTTGTCATTCATGATGTTTTTCTGCTGGAAAATATTCACTTGTACCTTTTTCTTGACATTTTCTAATGTCTTTTGCTGTAAAATTTTCTGGTGTTAATAAATTACATAAATCAACAACTCTTGGATGATACAAAATATAAGACCTCCTTGGTATATATAGTCACAATATAATCAAATCCTACATCAAAATAATAATGTAAGGGCACAACAATAACAATATGGGGAATCATGGGCACAACAATAACTATAGGGGGTTACACTAACAATAACAATAAGGGGGATACATTAGTATTATAGATAGCTAGCATGCCCCTCTCCTTCAAAAAAAGTGTTGCTTCGGTATAAAATTATCATCCTTCCATGTGAAATGTCCAATGGGTAAGTTCTTCCACTTAATGCGATACTCTAAAATTAATCGATTTTGCAGCTATCGAGTTCTTGTTTCCATGACTATTTCAAGATCAAATATGGTTTTTTCTTCTTCATCAAGTTTTGGAAAAATTGTTTTAACTAGGAGCTTGTCACCGATAACCTTCTTTAAGCATGAAACATGCAAAACTTGGTGTACTCGGGAAGATGCATGCAACTCTGATTTTTATGCCATAGTACCACTCCTTTGCAACACCTTGTAAGTAAAATAGTACTTAGGTGATAATTTATTATCCTTCTTAACTTGCTTGAGGGACATTTGTTTGTATGGTTGTAGCCGTAAAAATACCTATTCGCCTACATCAAAAATTCTTTCATTGCGATGTTGATATGTCAGTTATTTCAGTTGATTTTGCGCCAGAGTGAGGTTATCCTTTAAGAGTTTGAGAACTTGTTGTTGATGCTCGATGTGATATTCCACTACTTGAATCTTAGAATTTTTCCTTAAATATTATGTGATGGATAGCGGGTGATGTCCATAAATTTCCATAAATGGAGTCATTTTTGCTGCAGTATGGAAGGAAGTGTTATACCACCATTCAGCTAGAGGTAACCACATGGTCCATTATGTTTGTTTATCATATGCAAAGCAATGAATATATCCTTCCAAAAATTTGGTCTCTCTCTTTGTTTGTCCTTCAGATTGAGGATGATAAGATGAGCTATGAGCTAATTGAGTACCAAGACAATAAAATAATTCAGTCCAAATTTTCCAGTGAAAATGGGATCTATGTCACTTACAATAATATTTGGGTTTCCATGTATATTTTCAATTGTTTCCATAAATGTAGTAGCAACTATACTGCCTTTAAAAGGATTATATAATGCACAAAAGTGTGAATACTTGGTAAGTCTATCAACTACTACCGTGATGACACTCTTTCCTTGAGACTTGGGTAAACCTATTATAAAATCCATTAAGACCTCCTCCCAACGCTGACTTGGAATGGCCAAACGTTGTAACAGACCCAGGGTCTTAATTGTCTCAAATTTATTTTGTTCAAAAACCAAAAATTATGCCACAAACTTATGAATATCATATTTAAGGCCATACCAAAAAAATCATTCTTGACCCTATGGTAAGTTTTTAAAAATCATGAGTGCCCTCCTAAGGGGGAGGTGTGCAATTCCAAAAGAATTTTTTGTTTGGGTTGCGAAAAATTTCTAAGATATAAGCGATTTTTGTACCATAATGAATCATTTTTCTAGCTAAATGAATCAGATTACTCGGATCTTGATGCAAATTTTGAATGAGTTTCCACACCTCTTCGTCATTTTTCCATTCATCCCTTGCTTTGGTTATCGAATCAGGTTAGATAATATAAATGGCACAAAGCAACACTTCAACATCCTCATCCTTTCTTGAGCGTGCATATGCAACAACATTTTTCTTCCCCTTTTTGTAGATGATTTAAAATTCATAACCCAACATCTTTGTGACTCATTTTTTTTGTTCTTCTGAAGATAATATTTGTTCCAGAAATTATTTAAGATTATCATGTTTTTTACCTTGAAGTGTCTTCCCATTAGGTAAGGTTGTCATTGCTTTCGTGCATCTAGTATTGCCAACATTTCCTTCTTATAAATAGGTTTGTGTAAATACCTTCATTTGTTTGAACGACTTTAAAAAGAAATGAGTCTTCCTTCATGCATTAAAACAATACCAATTCAATTTCCTGGGGCATCACATTCCACAATAAAACTTTTTGTGAAGTCTAGCGTAGCTAAGACTAATGCTTTGCACATTGACTCTTTAAGATGTTCAAGGGCCTTAGTTGCTTATGGAGTCCAAGAAAATGAATCTTTATTCAATATTGTTGTTATAGGTTTTTTTATTCTCCCACAATTCTTAAAAAACTTTCAATAATACCCTGTCAACTTGATAAGTTCTCCAAATATGTTTTATGGTTGTGGGGATTTTCCATTCTTTAATGTATTTAATTTTGTTAGGGTTTACCTTAACACCCTAATGAAATACAATATGACCCAAATATTCCAACTCTTGTGCCCCAAATAAATATTTAGAGGTTTTTTCATATAATTATTTCTCCTCTAATAGTTTGAACACCATGTCAACATGTGAACATGCTCCTTCCAAGACTTGTGGATTAGTATATCATCAAAAAATACCACCAAAAATTTTCTAAGGAAGGGTTTGAAATGGAATTGTAATATTCCTAAATTAGCACACAACTAATTGGAATAATAAATTTTGATTTTGCTCTTAGATAGAGGAATAAGAGGGTATGGAGACCCAAAAATCTCTTTAGTAGGAATAAAAGACACTCCTAGTGTGAATGGAGGTCATATAAAAAGCTGGATTGAAGACCCTTAGGTGTGAAAAGGGGCTAGAGCATGAAGACTGGGTCAACTTTGACCAAATCAACATCGTTGTTATGGAGGAGTGTCATTCATGGTGAGACAATGCAGTTTTGGAGGGAGATAGAATGCATGGAAGTAGTGACCTAATTGAGTGGGGCCAACGGTAAGGAATCTCATCACTTATATAAGGAAGAGGATGGCAGCCATATGGAGATATTTTTTATTATTATTTGTATATGGTATGTTTAGACTTGTTTCTCTCTTCAGCTGTTTAGCTAAGATTGCAGTGTTGTTTAGCACAGGGTGTTCCCGGTAGGGAATCCCACCTCTTTCCTTGAGATGCCTCTTGGGAGAGTATTTCACTATCTTGTCCACTATCTGGCATTTGGACAAGCTACATCTTTGTTGTACAATACATTTTATACATAGTATTGTGTTTTGTTTCATGGTGCAATAGTGGAGAGTTGATTTGGGTCACTTCCTTGCTTGATTTCAGTTGGAGGAAATTTTCCTTCCATTGGGAGACCAGCAAAGAGAACCCCTGAGCCTTATTTCATCGTCTACATCAGGCTAAGGTACTGCTATCAGTTACAGTGCAGTTTTATGAAGAAATTTTGTTATTTCAGTGTGAAGTTGCAGTAGAGGGCTTGGAGCCCTAGTTGGGAGAGATAGATTTTTAGTGAAGGTACCAACCCCTCAATTGGAGAATCTATAGGAGGAGTTTTCATACATTTCTAGATTAGATCAGCAACCTCCTATCATCTATCTAGTTGTAGAGATTATTCAGCCCTAGGCCCATATTTGTATTTCTGCATTTTTGTGTATTTCAGGAAAGCCTTTCTGGGTTATCTTGGAAATGTTCTTGGGAGCTTAGATCTTTGTTCCTAACATTGTTTGAGCTATATAAAAATAGATCAATATTGATATATCATTTATGTAGTAGTTATGCCCTAAAAATCCGTTGTCTTATCTCATGACATTTGTATGGCAGCTATTTCCAATGTATTGACATGTTTGTTTAGTAGAGGCTTGTTTTCCATTGCTTCGGTGACTTGATCCTCAAGATCTTGTGCCTATTATTTGTTGATATATTTAATAAGATGGTTGTACATTTGTCTCATATCATGGTGTGTTTATTTATTCACTGCTATTTCCATTATTGTGTTCAAATATTGCTGCTTCCCCATTTGGGAATATTACAGTGGTATCCGAGCATAATCTTGGCTCAATATGTGGATCTCAGCCATTATGCTTTCAGGAGAATAAGAAGAAAGAGAAAGAGATCAGGATGATGGAAAGAATGAGTTTTATCTCATCTCTTTTCAGATCTAAGATGGACCTCACCAAGGAGGTCAAGCAAAGAAAAGTGGAGAGAAGTAATGAAACCACATTAGGGTTTGAGGATGAGGAAGGTCCATGTACTTCCTATCAGTAAAAGAAAGATCAGGTATTGCATAGAGATCTAAAGAAACATATTATGCCCTTTCCTTTTGAATAATAAGACAAAAGGCACGTAGATGGAGGGCACTTAGATCATGAGATTCTAAGTGGGTATCTTGCAGAATATAAGTCTCAACCTAGAGCTTTCAAGGAGAATCTAACTCTCCCACAGTTGATTCAACTCAAAGAAGAAAGAAGACCTTGCAACAATAGATTTATATTCCCTACATTTGATGGGTCATCCAGATGTACAGCAAGACGTTGGGGAATGAAGTTGGATGCATTTTTCCTACTACATCTAGTAGTAGAGAGAGAAGCTATTAAGATTTCAGCGCTGCACCTTGAGGGTGAAGCAAACATTTGGTGGTTCAACCATTTGAGTCATGCATGAGTGATTGCGTATGTATATTTTACACAAAGGTTGATCAAGAAGTTTGACAAGAAGAAATGAGAGGAGAAGGAAATTCCACCACAACTTGTTGCAGGAGCACTTGCATCAGGAGAAAGAACACTTGCACCTTTCCAAAGTGGTCTTGAACTCTTGACATTTAGAGTCCCATGCACTATTCTGGAGAGGCATGAGGAGGAGGAGACTTGTACCAGTGTTGATGCAACCATAGGGGAGCAACCATCATCATCAGTAGTTGGGGAAGTCATTACACCGGAGGAAGGAACCCTTGTAGCAGTGTAAGATGTTCCCAAGATTTACCAAGGTATGCACATATTTCCATTTCCTATTATTACAGCACATCATATGGAGGATTATGGAAACATGCTATCATGGCATATGCATGCCCTAGGGTCAAAGCACATTATAGATTTGGAGCAGCAGACTGTCACTGCGTTGAGGAACCTTAATTTGTTCAAGGAGGAGATATATAGACATCCTAGTATATCATTGTTGAGATTCACACAACTCTTAGGGTTGGAGTGTAAAATTTTGGAGGATAGGATGAACATTATCCTTGGTTGTATGTTCAGCATTATGCAGATCATGATACAACAGATTCACCATCATGGAGATCAGTAGCGCTGTCTTTGAGCAATAATGATGAGTTTGGGCCCAACTATTATTGGATAGTTCTGATGACAATTATACTTGTGTGAAATTGGATAGGCAGATGATTGATGGAGGACATCTTATGATGAATGACATCTTCCATTATTATGATGGATACTTCTTGATGAGCACTTCACATCTTGATGATAATTTTTTACCTACATCTTATTTGGATCCTTATGGGGTCAACTTGGTCATGGATGAGTGGTCTTCATATGGAGATCTCTAGGAGATTACATTTCAATATCCCATGAATGCAAAAATAGAAATCTGATTTGGGAGGATGGTATTCTTCATTGGATGGATGCCAATTTTGAGCATAATGATAGGCACTCACCATTGGTTGGATGGGTGATGTTGATGAGCAAGAAGCTGGAAAACCACTTGCAGATCTATGACACAGGCCAGTAGGAGGCAAGGTTGTGTTGGATACTCTTGAAAGAGTTTGGCCATCATGTAGCATATCCTATTCCAAAAGATGTGCCAATGGTTGGGACTTGGCATGGCACTTCCATCATATGGAAGCAAGGAGTTTGGGTGTATTGGAGTGGTGTGATATATTTCATATCAACCATCATGTTGTTACACCATAGTTTATATGGTGATGGTGTGGCGAGGCAACAAGAGTTGTTGTTGCTTTGGAAACTCTTGGGAGAGTGTGGGTTGATTTTCTCCCATGCTTTGCATGATGTTGCAGGAATAGGTGATGGAACTATCATGGTGAAAAGGGGCTACTCAGCCTTGGAGGATCAGGAGGTACTTCCACTTTGGAAGGAATCTCCCATATATAGCAGCATTAAGGTAGATGAATTTGACATTTTGCATGTCAAAGAATGGAGCTATAAGATGACGGGAGCCTTATTACAAAGGCCAACAATGTTGTCACTTGGGAGCTTGGGTTTGTTGATGGAGTGTTCCCAGGATCACTTCACATATGATGCACTTGATGGACAAGTAGGAGATGGGAGTGATGGAATAGTGGATGGAGACATATATTACCATGATATGATCTTCTTGACTTGGATCTCCAAGCATAAGAAGAATGCTTTGCATGAAGCACATGCTTCATTCCTTCTCATGGAGATATGCCATACCACTATGGAGGGCTCATTCATGGATCTTATTATCAACCTACTCTCAGTACATGGTAAGAGTTGTGTTTTTTCACTTATTGATTATGTAACACGGTATTTTCATTCTCTTTCCATTTCTATACAGTGGATTGCTCCACAAGAGGGCAAGCCTCTATTTAGGCTTCATGGTTATTTTGGGAACAACATCAATGATGGGGATAGCCATATCTTGTATGGCTTTGGGAAAGTGTTGCACTATTCTTTGTATGCTTAGTTGATAAACAATGCCATTTACTATTTACTAGTGGGTGAGATGACATGCACAACTAGCAATTTGTTGGGAGACAACTTGCCACATCATGTTTTGAAACTGCAGTTGGTAAAACTGCGCTGTGACTACTTGGGAGACTGTTGGTACCTTCCAGCACTATATAAAACCTTTATTACCTCTCTCATTTGGATTCCATATGATGATAATGTCATATTCACTTTATATAGGATGATCTGGGAAAGAACCAAAGAGTGGGTCTTTGAGGATCCAATTTCCTTTTTGCTTCATGAAGGCAACATTATTGCAACCCAAATTCAGCAGCAGCTCTACACTTATCATAAGTGGAGAGAGAGATAGCATGGGGTAGGCCATTTGGTCTATCAAGTTCAACAATGTAACCCACCTTATTTGCAGGAGCCTAAGGTGGAGGAGTAATTCTATGAGTTACCATTTTGTAGGGTGACTCATTTTGTATGGATGATAGCTTGGGGATGGGAGCTTCACATGGGAATGCATTTTCCCATTATATTTTAGATTCCATGCCTCTAGAAGGCCTCTAGACATCATATTGTTGCCTCCATGGGTATTCCACTTTTTCATGATGATAGCTATTTGGGATTGTCACCAAAAGCTAACTTGCATACTTGGGGGGAGCAACTTGGAAATTTATTGATGAGACAACATCTTGTTCATTGGAGGAGCTTATCATATGAGGATGCTACAGGAAGAGGAGAGGCTCTTCAGTTCTATCCTTATAGTTGCTTGAGGACAAGCAACATTTGCGAGGGGAGGACTGTAATATTCCTAAATTAGCACATAGCTAATTGGAATATTAAATTTTGATTTTGCTCTTAGATAGAGGAATAAGAGGGTATGGAGACCCATAAATCTCCTTAGTAGGAATAAAATATACTCCTAGTGTGAATGGAGGTCATCTAAAAAGCTGGATTGAAGACCCTTAGGTGTGAAAAGGGGCTGGAGCATGAAGACTGGGTCAAATTTGACCAAATCAACAGCGTTGTTATGGAGGAGTGGCATTCGTGGTGGGACAATGCAGTTTTGGACGGAGATTGAATGCATGGAAGTAGTGACCTAATTGAGTGGGGCCAAGGGTGAGGAAGCTCATCAATTATATAAGGAAGAGGATGGCAGCCATATGGAGAGGTTTTTTATTATTATTTGTATATGTTTTGTTTAGACTTGTTGCTCTCTTCAGTGGTTTAGCTAAGATTGCAGTGTTGTTTATCACAGGGTGTTCTCGGTCGGGAATTCCACCTCCTTCCTTGAGAGGCCTCTTGGGAGAGTATTGCACTACTTTGTCCATTATCTATCATTTGGACAAGGTTTTGTAGGAGACATAAATTTGAAGGATTTTACGTTTTTTCCAATGCGGAAGGTGATATGAGTGTGCGATAATGAAATATAATGGAATGGCTTTAGCAAGGCGAAATATAATGAGTGCTGAGTAATGTATGCAGAGTGATATACATGTATGTATCAAGTGGCCTAGAGTGGGTTTTGGGTTTAAATGAGATTCAAAGTGCTCAACTATGGGTTTTGAAAGAAATGAGGCATGGGACTTTGGAATATGGGAAAAATGACGGGGAAAAGAGGGTAAATGGAATTAATGAGGGCAGTATGGAGTTTTCTCACCATCACACTTAATCAGTAACACTTTCCTCTTTCAACTAAACTGAAAGGAAGATAGATTCTGTTATAAAAAAATTGTACTTGATTGGTTGTTGATCAGACAACTCTATTTAATTGCTTCAAACTAGCTTTTGACTGAAGCTTAGCCTCTTCAGTCCGAGAGGGCTCTGTCAAAGGGATTTTATGATATTGAATAATGATGATATTAGATGGCTAACTCTATTGGAAATGTAACTTGTTTTTTATGTTTGCAGGTTGAAAGAATGTAGGTTTTCTACCATCGGGCTTATGGAGTCAAAAATCAGTAGTTTCAGTGGCAAGGATTCTTGACATGGAAGCTGAGGCAGATAGGGGTCTTTAACAAAATAAATTCACTCATAAAACATTGGAAAACATAGTCATTTCATTACTAAAGGAAGTCAGAGCATAGACTTATGAATTCTGAGTAATAAAAATAAAATCTACTGCAAGTGGTAAAACATAAGATGTAGATCAATAAGACATTAAAAACCCCATGAGAATCTCAAGTTTGTCAAGAAGAAAGTCACTCTGTATTACTGATATAAGTCAAAATACATAAAGCAACTGTTTGGTGCAAAAAACCTCCAACCCTTTACTACTTAGATGTTTTGTCTTTAAATAGACATTCTTTACAACAAGGATGATTTTCCTATTGGCTAGATCCTTGAATTCTCCTATGACACCTTTCATAACTGAAATACATAACTTCTAACAGAAAATTGACATCTATACTTTAAAGAAACCATCTTCTAATAGGACTCTAACTCCTATTTATTACATTGCTCTATCCTATCTTGTGAAATAGTTACATGATGGTTACAAGATAAATATCACATGCTCGAGAAACATATGACCAAATTCACCTCTACTTTACATATTTAAAACCTCCCTAGATTTGAGGAGCATAACCCTGTTTTTTAGGAATAGATAACCCTTATCTTCAATGCTACTTTGATTGATGACCTGGTTGAATAGTACTCCCTTTGAGTCATAAATATCTGATGATAAGTTCCATTGACATGCTGGAAGACTCGAACTAGAAAAAATTGCTTTTAAGATGCTCAAAACCTCCAACAATTTGCTCGCTACAAAAACAGGACAGTTTCGTAGCGTATTTTGGTAGCGTGGAAACAATGGCTTCTACATCCACTTACTTTACTCCTTATCTGTTCCATCATGTTGATCAAGTCATGACACCTTACCACCATGAATCTCTTCCTTGAAACCTGCAAAAACTGATTTTAAAAGCAAAAAGGCAGCTACAGAAATTTTCGTAGCGTAGTTTAGTAGCATATTTCATTTCAGCAACCTCTACCACCTGTTAGCTCTCTTTGCTGATGTGGGAATGTTTGTTGGGTAAAAATATCTAAATACTATCAATTTTCCTCCTTAACTCTTCATAAAACTGGATTACAAAGCAAAAATGCACATACAGGAATTTTCGTAGCGTTTTTCTTGCTTCAAGCCTGAAGCACACTACGAAAACAGCCTAAAAAGGTAGAATTTGCAGTTTAGCAATGAACTCATATTTCTGAATACCTGATAGATTTTGAAAAATTGGAGGAAATTTTTGTAGATCAGAATGCTTTTAAGAAAAACCTCTCCTGGTTTTTTTAATACCATCTCCAGTTGTCCAGAATCTGCATTTGAAAAACATGTATAAAACAAGAAAATTCTGTTTTCTGAAAATAGGTTCCAGAGACATCATCAAATATCCAAACCGATTGCACCTGTGAGAAAAGTGAAAGAGGTTATTTTTCCATGTTCTATGCTTGACAATAACCTCTCTCGGTACTTCCAAATTCATCTCTATTCATCCATAATCTTCTCTTTAAACTTACTACTCAAACAGTCCAAAAACACAACAATTTCCTTGTTAGCTCAACCAGAAATTCAAACAACTTGAACTGATGCTCCACGAATAGCTTAAGGTCCTCCACGAATAGCTTAACGTCCATGGGCTTCTATCTTATCCATAGAGCCTCCTTTGTATGCTTTCTTGTGCATGACCATCTCCTTTTTATAACCAAGTTGCCCTCTTAAAAAGGTGACACTTGTAAAGAGAAATTGGACAGCAAGCTGCTTGGTGTGGTGAGGCAGCTCTCAAACAGTGACAGTGATATGCCTCACATGCAAGAATTAATGTTGAATGAAAAATATCATCTTAGGGTAAAGTTTTATGTTTTAAATGACAACTCATTCTTTAATCATGACACATACATGACAAAAGGGTAATGATGACCTCAGACATCGCTATGTACCTTTTAATTAACCATAAAAGACTCGAATGACCTCCACCCTAACTCCTCCAATCATGGAATGACATTTCATATCGAATTTGACAAGACATGTAAGAAAAACAATTTCATAGCGTGGTTAGTTTAACCTCTGACAGTTTCTCTATGAAACTATTAGGCAGTTTCGTAGCGAAAACTGTTGTTTTGTTGTATAAAATGCTACGAAAATTTGTTAAATTGACACAAACACCATTTTTTAATATAAATGTGTGGGGAATATAAACTGACACCATATGAGGACTGATGGTACATGACATGACATTCATGGAGGTGACCTTGAATCATAGGATAGGTTAAACACATAAAAATAAATAAATGAAATTTTCCTATACCAACTTGAAAAGGCTTAAGGAGACCTTATCCTTTTGATGAGTGAACTGTATGACCATGTCAAGTAATTTTTCACAATTTTGTGAGTGATAATAGTGGCTCCACTTGGGATGGTTTGCCCACGTGGTACACCAAAGAACCTGTAGTTCCAGTGCCATCCATATTTTTGGAAATAAACTTCTAAATTTTGCCAAGCCTTCTTCAAACTCTTATGGCCTTCTCCTTGGGCTCAAGTTTGATGATTACTTCTGAAAAACCAAACCTGTACATACTGAAAAGGTGCTCAGTCTACTTGAGCTTATTCACACACACTCCTACCTACCCTAACATCTGCAATCTTCATGTTTGATTCAAGCAACATGAAACCTCCAATAAAGCCAGTCAATGAGCTGATCTGATACTTGAACCCCTTGACTGCACTTGAACCAAAAGTAAACAAGATATTGAAATGACCAAGGAAACATAAAATGGATCTTATTTTCACAATGAAAACATAATTCGAAATTTTGACTATAGAACTCTTCCATGTAGTCAGCTATGGGATCATAGAGGACATAGTTTGTTTGATAATCTCCAAGACATTCTGCAGTTTTAGACGGCCCATATATGCTTTCTTTAGCAACATAAGATTTCAGTTGTGTGCTATCAAACTGATTTTCAAGAAAAATGCATTCCTCCTTAATCTCAAAAGAAAAAGGTAGCACCACCTTCTCTTTGTATTTTGGCATGAAAAACTTTTGAAAAGGATGATCTTGATCATGAAGATTATAGCACTGGATTTCATCCTCTAAAAATTCAATGTGTTTCTCAATGTTCTTAGCAAATTCATCCAAAAATTGAATCTTATCCTCTGAATTGCACTCAACTGAATTTAAATAAGAAGACAAGGTCAAAGCCAGATTTTCATCCATTTCCTCATTAGTGTGATCATCATTCCATTTTTTAAAACCTTGACTGGAAGGAGAGTCAGCCACCAACTCTATTCTTTCCATCCATGTTTCCAAAAAACTAAGCCAAAAATCTGCAAATGACTTAATAGATCTGACAGGAAAGCTTTCAATCCACTGTTTACATTTCCCTTTAAATGAATCATAGAAAAATATGATGAAAATATCTTCATGTCTGACTCTAAGAAGCTTAGTAAAGTCACGGAAATCTGATATATACTTCAAGGTCAAACTTAAATCTTCTCCATTAAATTTTTGACCATTCCTTAAAAAATATGCATCCTTGGGAAAAGGATTTGGGAAACCATAAATTTATGAAAAATCTACACATGCATACATTGAAATAAGAATGGAAACATCTAAGTTCTTTATAAGTCTAGTGGAATCACCGTGAATCTATGAAATTTTGAATTCTTAAACAATGGAGTCGTCGAGGTAGTTCCGTAGCCTCAAAAAATTCTGAGCTCCTACTACCTCCAAGAGTTCAGTTTCCTTGTTTGCACAAAAAACTTCTGGAAACATGTCTTCAGGCTCTCCGTAGACGCACCAAAATTTTATCACAAAATTGTACTTGATTGGCTACTGATCAGACAACTCTATGTAACTGTTTCAAACCAGATTTTGACTGAAGCTTAGCCTCTTCAGTTTGAGAGGGCTCTCTCAAAGGGATTTTTTGATATTGAATAATGATGATATTAGATGGCTAACTCTATTGGAAATGTAACTTGTTTTTTATGTTTGCAGGTTGAAAGAATTCAGGTTTTCTACCATTGGGATTATGGATTCAACAATCAATAGTTTGAGTGACAAGGTTTCTTGACATGGAAGTTGAGGAAGATGGGGGTCTTTAACAAAAGACATTCACTCATAAAACATAAGAAAACACAATCATTTCATTACTAAAGGAAGTCCGAGAAAAGAGTTATGAATTTTGAGTAATAGAAATGAAATCTACTACAAGTGGTAAAACATAAGATGTAGATCAATAAGACATTAAAAACCCCATGAGAATCTCAGGTCTGTCAAGAAGAAAGTCACTATGTATTACTAATATAATTCAAAATACATAAAGTAGCAGTTTGGTGCAAAAAATCTCCAACCCTTTACTACTTCGATGTTTTGTCTTTAAACAGACATTCTTTACAACAAGGATGATCTGACTGTTGGCTAGATCCTTGAATTCTCCTATGACACCTTTCATAACTGAAATACATAACTTCCAACAGAAAATTGACAGCTATGCTTTAAAGAAACCATCTCCTAATAGGACTCTAACTCCTATTTATTACATTTCTCTATCCTATATTGTGAAAAAATTACATGATAGTTACAAGATAAATATCACATGCTCGAGAGACACATGACCAAATTCACCTCTACTTTACATATTTAAAACCTCCCTAAATTTGAGGAGCATAACCCTGTTTTTAAGGAATAGATAACCCTTATCTTCAATGTTGCTTTGATTAATGACCTGGCTGCATGGTACTCCCTTTGAGTCATAAATATCTGATGATAAGTTCCCTTGACATGCTGGAAGACTCCATCTGGAAAAATTTGCTTTTAAGATGCTCAAAACCTCTAATAATTCGCTCGCTACGAAAACATGACAGTTTGGTAGCGTGGAAAAAATGGCTTCTACATCCATTTACTTCACTCCTTTTATGTTCCATCTTGTTGATCAAGTCATGACACCTTACCACCATGAATCCTCCTCCTTGAAACCTACAAAAACTGATTTTAAAAGCAAAAAGGCAGCTACATAAATTTTCGTAGCGTAGTTTAGTAGCATATTTCATTTCACCAACCTATGCCACCTGTTAGCTCTCTTTGTTGATGTGGGCATTTTTTTTGGGTAAAAAGAGCTAAATACTATCAATTTCCCTCCTTTACTCTTCATAAAACTATATTCCAAAGCAAAAATGCACATATATGAATTTTCGTAGCGTTTTCATGGCTTCAATCCTGGAGCACGCTACGAAAGCAGCCTAAAAAGGCAGAATTTGCAGTTTAGAAATGAACTCATATTTCTGAATCCCTGATAGATTTTGCAAAACAGGAGGAATTTTTTTTATATAAAAATGGTTTTACGAAAAACCTCTCTTGGTTTTTTAAATACCATCTCCACTTGTCCAGAACTTGCATTTTAAAAACATGTATAAAACAGGAAAATTTTGTTTTCTAAAAATAGGTTCCAGAGACATCTTCAAATCTCCAAACTGATAGCACCTGTGAGAAAAGTGAATGAGTTTATTTTTCCTTGTTCTGTGCTTGACGATTACCTCTCTCGGTATTTCCAAATTCATCTCTATTCATCCATAATATTCTCTTTAAACTTACTTCTCAAACAATCCAAAAACACAACAATTTCCTTGTTAGCTCCAGCAGAAATTCAAACAACTTGAACTGATGCATGGTTCAGCAAAGCTAGGGTCCTCCATGAATATATTAAGGTTCATGGGCTTATATATTATCCATAGAGCCTCCTTTGTATGATTTTTTGTGCATGACCGTATCCTTTTATAACCAAGCTGCCCTCTTAAAAAGCGGCACTTGTAAAGACAAATTGGACAGCACGCTTCTTCGTGTGGTGAGGCAGCTCTCAAACAGTGACAGTGAGATGATTCACATGCAAGAATGAATTTTGAATGAAAAATAGTAGCTTAGGTAAGGTTTTATGTTTTAAATGACAACTCATGCTTTAATCATGACACATACATGCCAAAAGGGTAATGATGACCTCAAACATGGCTATGTGCCATTGAATTAACCATAAGAGACTCAAATGACCTCCACCCTAACTCCTCCAATCATGGAATGACATTTCATATCGAATTTGACAAGACAGGTAAGAAAACAAATTTTCGTAGCGTATTTATTTTACCCTCTGACAGTTTCGCTACGAAACTATTAGGCAATTTCGTAGCGAAAACTGTTGTTTTGTTGTATAAAACGTTCTGAAAATTTGTTAAACTGACACAAGCGCCCTTTTTGAATATAAATGCATGGGAAATTAAAATTGACACCATATTAGGATTGATGGGACATGACATGACATTCATGGAGGTGACCTTGAATCTTAGGGTAGGTTAAACATGTTTAAAAAAAAAAAATTTGAAATTTTCCTATACCAACTTGAAAAGGCTTAAGGAGACCTTATCCTTTTGATCAGTGAACTGTATGACCATGTCAAGTAATGTTTCACAAATTTATGAGTGGTAACAGATTCATTTGATGCTCTTGATAGTCAAGATTTCCCTTCTTTTTCTGAAATAAATGATAGCCATGGAATATTATTTTAAATATGAAAAATCTAAGAAATAATCAGTCACTTGGTGATACTATGAAAAATAGGAGTCTAAATCTATGGTGAAAAAAATTTTAAATTAACAAAAAAAAAAAAAAAAAACTGTTAGACTCCTGTATTTCACAGTATCACCAGATAACTGATTATTTTCTCAGGGCTTTCATACTGAAAATAATATTCCATGGCTTTCATTTATTTCTAGAAAAAGAAGGGAAAATCCTGACTGGCTAGAACATCAAAGGGATCAATCTGCCTTTCAGTTTAGTGCAAAGGGGAAAATGTTGCTAATAAGGTGTGATGGTGATCAAACTTCACTTCTGCCCTCGCTCCATTTTATTCAACCTCTTTGCCCCTCATTTTCTCCATATTCCAAAGTTATACATTTTATTTCTTTCAAACCTCTTCTTTAACTCTTCTTTAACTATTCAAATTCAAATTTTATAGTTAAAAAAGAGCAGCTCCGCCCACCCACTAAAAGTCGTATCATATATCCCTTAAGACTTACCACTTACCGCAGCTCCACCCCCCACAACTAGTTGCTTGATACATACATATATATCACATAAACCACAAATAAACCTTTAGGACTCCACCAATGCGATGCAATGATGGTGGGATCCGATCACAATCACAAATTGCAAAGTTTATAGGATAGGCGTGGGAGGTAAGTTTTAAAATCGCCGAAGTGTGATATGCGATGACGGTGGGACCCAGTCGCAATCGCAAATGGAAAATTTTACAGGATAGGCACGGGAGGTAAGTTTTAAAATCATTGAACTGCAATATGGGATGACAGTGGGACCCGAGCACAATCGAAAATCACAAAAGTTACAGGATAGGCACAGGAGGTAAGCTCTAAAATCGCCTTAGTGCAATATGTGATGATGGTGGGACCCAATCGCATATCGCAGTGTGCGCATCGCAAGTTTCAAAAGATAAGTGTTAAAGAAAAAGTTAAAAACAAAAAAATGTGAAGTGCGAGGTTGGCGCGGATGCAATGTGGTTACTAGATGAAATATAAAGGATTTCAAGTGCAGACGTATGATGTTTGTATGATGTTTTATGAAGAAATAGACTAAAACACGGCAGAAGGACTTGTGGTAGAATAAGCCCCGACAAGGAGCATAAGAAAAGGAGGTCGAGTCGGAAAAAGGGCGTTCGTGCAGAACTGTTATGGGATACCAGCAGAAATGAGAAAGGCAGTAAAAACACATCATCACAGTCACTAATCAATGAAAAGTGGCTAGCACTACACTAGATTTAATTACCAAATGCCAGTTTTCTAAAAAGCAGGGCCAGATGTCAGAGCCACAATTGGTTGCCTCTTCGTGACCATCACAACCACGTTCAAGCCTATTGTTTGATCTTACGAAGAGCCATCGAAGTTTTTAGATCCATGAAGAGCTGCCCAAAATTAATTCTACAGACGGTGTTTTGTCAGAGATTTTTTTCTTGGGCCTTGCATGGCCACAGTTGTCTAATTTCAGTTTGTTTTTAATCAATGAAGGTTGTCAAATTAGATTAGGGCAACCGACTCAAGTTATAGTTAAATACTACTTGAATTTCCATTATGAAGGGTTGGACCTTGTTAGACTTTGCGTTGTAAAAGATCATTGTATTGGAGCACTGTAACTATTTGAGCTGGGCATCAATAATAAGATATGGTTTACAGGATTCTTGAGCTATGTTAATGGTGATGTTTTTTTCCTCTATGTTAATGTTTTTCATCTGTATTTTCATGTTGTGCATCAATTTCTCTGATTGCAAAACATAAAATTTAGATTAAGATTTGCTGAGAGAGCACCTTAATTATGTCTTTGTTTGTTATCCTAATTTTTTCTTCTAAAGTATAGTTAAATAATTCTTAATTTCTCTTTAGCTATTACTGAACTCATTGCTTTCTTTCATCTCATATTCACATTGCCAGTAAGATCCAGTCTGCATAGTTAGCTTTCCCTATGAATTCCCTTGAAAATTTGATCCGCAATTTAGCCTTTTATGACTCCATAGCCCAATGGATTAAGTTTCAAAGCTCTGTTTGTCCAACCACAATCAATCAAAACAAACAACCATCATAATTTCTCTAACTAACCTAATATCAGAATTTGTGATTATCAAGCTAAATCATAAAAACAGAGAGAGCCATGTTTGAGTCTAGGAAGGCTAGGTCCTGGACTCCCAAGTGGTTTGATGTTGTCCTCTATCTTTATTCTCGTCAATATTATAAATTACAGTGCCACAACATAATGGCGACCATACTGGGGAGTTATTGAAAAGTTCATCACTCATCAAAACTCAGAAACCCCAGTCAAAACATTGTATGATTCAAGTATGTTCCAAGATTGGTATTTGGTTGTTGATGGTGGACAAATAGTTAGACACAAGAAGGTTGAAATCATCCACCTGGCGACTCCACAATTTTCAGTTGACCTAAAGGCTCCACTGATGGAAGAATCCAGATTGATTGTGAATATACAGTGACCCCATTCTCTGACTGATGGACAATATGAATCCAAGAATACAATTGAGGTATGCTCCAATGAACATAGATCACATTCCTGGATTCCCACACAAGATGCCTCAGGTAAATTGGAAAAGAAATATTCCTATTTTTAAAGATGAGAATGTTGATGATGCTTCGTTACATCTCATTAAATTTCATATACATTCATGGAAGTTGAATGTCGAATGGCATGAGGATTGCCTCATGAAGATGTTTATGGCAACATTAGAAGGGAAAGCGAGGGAATGGTATGAAGGTCTGAACCCTGGTAGTTTGTTTTCTTTAAAGGATTTCCACAAGGTGTTTTATGAGCATTATAAAGAATATTCTCCATCTTTTTCATTAGCTGAAAATTGTTGTGATCAGTCTAAGGATCTCATACAATACCTTGTAAATAATGATGGAGATCTAGGAAACTTGCATCTTGAGGACCCCTTAGAATAAATTCATGAATTTCATTCTCAAGTTAACTGTCATGATAACCAAGAGAAGTTACTTGAAAATGAAAGCAATCAAAAAATGAAAGAAGATCCACAGGATCTCTCTGTGGGGACAAATGACGATTCATATTCTCTTTTGTATGAGGCTAAAGAAGACACTCAGTCTCATGATCAGTCTTCACAATAGAAAGAAAACAATTGTTTTTCAATCCAAAGAAAACAAAGATTGCCTCCTCCTTTAAATGAAGAAGAAATTAATCATATTCTAAGCATGCAGCCAGCCTTTAAATTTTTGTGTAATGAAGAGATTATTTCTATTGGTTCTACCGCTGATTTATGTACTGAAGCATTTCCTCATGAAGAAAATGAAGAACATATTGATAATGATGTTGTTCTACCTTCTCAAGAAGGCTTATTTCCAGAAAGTGCTCATGCTCATCAAAATGATGGCCTTCAAACAGAATTTAGCCAACTTAGTCGAGATATATCAGGTTTGCTTGAGGACAGCATAGTGGTATATAGTGAGGATGACATGTCAGATGACCATGAAGAATGTGTAGATATTCTCTTTCAGAAGAATCCTGAACATGACAAAGTGGAACAAGGAGCAATCCTAGATGAAGTTTGTTATTTAAATCCTCAAGGCCAGGTATTGTTCCAAGACCCCTTTGTTGGTTTCTTAGAATCATCTATAGAAGGAGTATGCTATTCCATGAATGATTTGTTGCAGAGTTTAAGGAAAATTTTGAGCACTATTGTTCAGTGGCAAGTAAGATGGGAGTGGCCCTTTTGTTTTTTTAGCCTACTCAAAAAAGTGAACAAGAATCAATCATGTAGTCATTTACTTGATTGGTTGCATTGGAGAAAGGAGTTCACTTAGTGTATATATCATCTCCAAGTTAGGTTAGGGTAGGTAGGTGTGAAAATAAGCTCTGTACCCTGAGCATCTTTCAAATTTTAGTTTCAGATTGTTTTTCATTTATCAGATTAGTGTGTTTCAGACTTGAGTTTCAGCACAGTTCTGGTCTCACCATTCAATTTTTCAAGGTGCAGCAGTATGTTCAGCTTGATGAATTGCAGTGGATAAGTTCAATTGTAGTTTCAGTTCATATTTTAGTATGCTAATAAGCTGGTTGGCCAAGCATGTGGTCTATTTTTATCAATCAAAGTCAAGATGAACAATAAGTTAGTTTCCATTCATTAAGTTTCCTGGCAGATCAAGATACAAGTTGTGGGATCAACACAATGGATCAGGCTACTAGTCTACAGTGTTCTTGACACCTCCTGAAGGAGCTGCCATCCCCAGTTGGAGCCACTGTTAGACTCCTGTATTTCACAGTATCACTAGATAACTGATTATTTTCTCAGGTCTTTCATACTAAAAATAATATTCCATGGTTGTCATTTATTTCCAGAAAAAGAAGGGAAAATCCTGACTAGCTAGAACATCAAAGGGATAAATCTTCCTTTCAGTTCAGTGGAAAGGGGAAAATGTTGTTGATAAGGTGTGATGGTGATCAAACTTCACTTCTGCCCTCATTCCATTTCATTCACCCTCTTTTCCCCTCTTTTTCTCCATATTCCAAAGTTCTACACTTTATTTCTTTCAAACCCCTTCTTTAACTATTAAAATTCAAATTTTATAGTTAAAAAAGAGTAGCTCTGCCCACCCACTAAAATTCGTATCATATATCCCTTAAGAATTACCACTTACCGCAGCTCCACACCCCATAGTCGATTGCTTGTTACATACATATATGTCACATAAACCGCAAAGAAACATTTAGGACTCTGCTGATGTGATGCGATGATGGTGGGACCCAATTGCAATCGCAAATCGCAAAGTTTACAGGATAAGCGCGGGAGGTAAGTTTTAAAATCTCCAAAGTGCGATATGCGATGACGGTGGGACCCGATCGCAATCGTAAATCGCAAATTTTACAGGATAGGTGCAGGAGGTAAGTTTTAAAATCATCGAAGTGCGATATGCGGTGACGGTGGGACCCGATCGCAATCAAAAATCATAAAAGTTATAGGATAGGCGCAGGAAGTAAGTTTTAAAATCGCCGAAGTGTGATATGCGATGACAGTGGGACGCAATCACATATTGCAGCTTGCGCATCGCAAGTTTCAAAAGATAACTGTTAAAGAAAAATTTAAAAACAACGAAATGCGAAGTGCGAGGTTGGTGCGGATGCGATGTGGTTCCAAGATGAAATCTAAAGGATTTCAAATCCGAGAGTATGAAGTTTGTATGTTTTTTTATGAAGAAATAGGCTAAAACAGGGCAGAAGGACTTGTGGTAGAATAAGCCACGACAAGGAGCGTAAGCAAAGGAGGTCGAGTAGGGAAAAGGGCGTTCATGCAAAACTATTATGGGCTACCAGCAGAAACAAGAAAGGTAGTAAAAACACATCATCACAGTCACTAATCAATGAAAAGTGGCTAGCAAAACACTAGATTTAATTACCAAACGCTAGTTTTCTGAAAAGCAGGGCCAGATGTTAGAGCCACCATTGGTTGCCTCTTCGTGACCATCATAGCCACCTTCAAGCCTAATGTTTGATCTTACAAATAGCCATCAAAGTTTTTAGATCCATGAAGAGCTGCCCAAAATTAATTCTACAGGTGGTGTTTTGTTAGAGATTTTTTGCTCGGGCCTTGCATGGCCACACTTGTCTAATTTCAGTTTGTTTGTAATCAATGAAGGTTGTCAAGTTAGATTAGGGAAACCGACTCAAGTTTTAGTTAAATAATGCTTGAATTTCCATTATGAAGGGTTGGACCTTGTTAGACTCTACGTTGTAAAATATCATTGTATTGGAGCACTGTAACTGTTTGAGCTGGGCATCAATAATAAGAGATCGTTCATAGGATTCTTGAGCTATGTTAATGGTGATGTTTTTTTCTTTTATGTTAATGTTTTTCCTCTCTCTTTTCATGTTGTGCATCAATTTCTCTGATTGCAAAACATAAAATTTAGATTAAGATTTGCTGAGAGAGCACCTTAATTCGGTCTGTGTTTTTTATCATAATATTTTCTTCTGAAGTATAGTTAAATAATTATTTACTCTTTAGCTATTACTAAACTCATTGCTTTCTTTCATCTCATATTCACACTACTAGTAAGATCCAATCTGCATAGTTAGCTTGCCTTATGAATTCCCTTGAAAATTTGATGCACAATTCAGCGTTTTATGACTCCATGGCCCAATGGATTAAGTTTCATAGCTTTGTTTTTTCAACCACCCAATCAATCAAAACAAACAACCCTCATAATTTGTATAACTAACCTAATATCAACATTTATAATTATAAAGTTAAATCATAAAAACAGAGAGAGCCCTCTCTAAGTCTAGGAAGGCTAGAATCTGGACTCCCAAGTGGTTTGATGTTTTTCTCTATCATTTATTCTTTCCAATTGATCCGGATTTATGCAGGAACACAAAAGAATAAACATATAAACATAAATACAGAGATGCAGCGGAAATAACACTTCATTTCATTAATATCAAAGAACTGAAACTTGCTTACAGACATAATGGAAATAAGACTAGCTAGGGCGCTGGTAGCTATCTCTGAGAAGAGATGTGGCGGCTACAGGCCTCTAAACTGAGTTACAATGAGGCTCGAGAGCCTATTTATCATTTAGAAACAATGGGAAATCCTAAACAGCCAAAACCCTAACCCTAGGAGATGAAGCGCCAAAACTATGGGCCCCGTTTGGGTAAATTGGTGTTTCAACTTCCCAGGGGCGTAACTTTGGCATACGATCTCCGTTTGACGTGTACCATACCTCGTTAGAAAGATCTATCCGAGGAATGCAAATTTGGAATGGGCAACATCGGTCCATGGACCCATGTTGCCCTCCGTTTTCCCAAAAAACGTCGTTTAGGGCCTCAAAACGGCTCCGGAAGTTTAGGACCCGAAAAACTGCTAAAAATAGTAAACTGTGCCAAAACTGAAAAATTGAAATAGACAATGGTGGAGCCCCAAGTGGAATAGGCGGGTGACCACCAATATCCACCTGGATCATTCCTCCCCCCTTAGGAAGCAATGGTCCCCATTGCGTTAAGTTTCTCCATGAGATGAGGAAATTTCTGCTGAACTTGGTCCCTGGTGAACCACTTTCCTTGGTGCAGGAGTTGGCCAGCTTTGACAACCCGATATATTTGGATCTTCTGCTGGCGAGTGTTCTTGATTTGCATGTCCATGATGCAATCTGTGGTGGCCTGTTCCATGCAGTCTGGATTTAACTCAGTTGGTGTGAGTTGTTCTGCAATGTCCGAGGTGTCCAGTAGAGGTGGGAAGTAAGGACGAAGGCGATCCACATTGAAGACTGGGTAGAGACCAAGGAATGGTGGAATACTGAGCTCGAATGCATTGTTCCCTACGGCCTTGGTGATGGTGTACGGCCCGTATCGGAGCGGGCGAAGCTTGCGGTGGGGTCCAGTGAGGCGCTCCTTCTGCAAATGTAGCCATACTTTGTCGCCCACCTGGAAGTTGTGTGGCACCCGGTGTTGATCATGGCGTTGCTTGTACTTGGCATTGGCTCTGTCCAATATATCATGAACTTGTTGGCGGATGTGTTGAATGCGCTCGATGAAGCTACTGGCTTTGTCAACTTCAGACTGGACATGAGCTGAATTGGCCTGAGCAGCTGCAAATGGCATGGCTTCGTCAATGGGACATAGTGGCTGGAATCCCAAGCCCACCTAAAAGGGGCTATGGCCGATTGAACTGTGGAGAGCCCGATTATAACTATGTTGTACATAGGGGAGGCTCTCGTCCCATGTGTGTGGATGCTTTGAATTGTACATGCGCGGAATGTGTACAATCATTCTGTTGACGACCTCTGTCTGGCCATCTGTTTGGGGATGGAAAGCTGTGGACTTGGTGAGCTTGGTATCCAACATCGACCAGAGGCTGGACCAAAATGTGCTGAGGAACCTGCTATCTCGATCTGATATGATAGATTTTGGGATCCCAAAGTGCACCCACACTCGTTCAAAGAAGAGTTTAGTAGTGGCTTCTGTTGTGATATTCTTCTTGCAGGCCGCCATAATGGCCATCTTCGAGAATCTGTCGACGACCACAAAAACACAGTCATTTCCCTACATAGTAGAAGGCAGGCACGACATGTAATCCATGGATATGGATTCCCAAGGTCGACTAGGGGTAGGTAGAGGAGTATATAGGCCTTGCTTCTTAATGGTCGGTTTGGTAATGGCACAAGCAGTGCAGGATCTGATGTGCTTCTCGACATCCTTTCGAAGGTTTGGCCAATAGAAATACTTCTGCAGGATTGCTACTGTTTTCTCGACCCCGAAATGCCCAGCGACTCAACTGTAGTGTGCTTCCCATATCATCTTGGCATGCTCGCTTGAAGGAACACAAAGGTGTCCTATGTGACATACAAGTGCATCTTGGAGGTGAAAATTTGGAACCTGCGTACCCCCCAAGAGTGCCTTGTAAGTTTGGCTGAATTCTGGGTCACTCTCAATGAGAAGCGGCCAATCAAAAGTCTCGTGCCCACAAGAGTTGAGCACAGTGGTGAGCGCCATGATCGGTGGTCGGCCGAGGCAATCTGCAACATGATTGGTGCTACCCTTCTTGTACTTGATGTTCAAATGAAACTGTTGCAGATATGTGGACCACTTCTGATGGCGATCATTCTGCAACTTCCCTTGTATCTGTATGAACTACAGGGGCCTGTAGTCTGTGTGGATGATTGTTTCCTTCCCCAAAATATAATGTTTCCATTGTCGACAAGCTTGCACAATGGAGTTCATTTCTTTGTCATATGTGGGGTACTTGCGAACTATGTCAGACAATGTCTCACTGTGAAATGCCACTGGATGTCCCTGTTGAGTAAGAACTGCCCCAATAGCATAGTCAGAGGCATCTATCTCGATCTCAAATGGTTGTTGCAAGTCTAGTAAGTAGGCAGGGGCGGCAGAGGCGGTGTTTCAGTGCAGCGAACGCCTTGACTGAGGTTCGACCAAAAAAAAAAATTTATCTTGCTCCTCCTTAGTGACTTGACTCAAGGGCCAAGTGATATGAGAGAATCCCAACACAAACATGCGGTAGAAATTAGCAAGACCCAGAAAGATGAGAAGCTCTGTTAGGTAGGTTGGGGCTGGCCAATCCCGAATGACTTGGATCTTAGTTGGATCCACATGCACCTCCCTTTCATCAATAATGTATCCCAGATATTGAACCTGGGTTATGCCAAAATTTCACTTCTCCAAATTGGCACACAACTTGTGTTGCCGCGGTGTTTGGAGGACCTGTCGGATATGGTAGAGGTGCTCTTCCAAAGTTTGGTTGAAGATAAAAATGTCATCCAAGTACACCACTACAAATGAGTTGGTGAATGGCCATAAGATGTCATCCATCATCCTCATGAAGGTGGCGGGAGCATTCGTCAACCCGAAAGGCATGACCAGCCATTCGAAAAGGCCTTCCTTGGCTTTGAAGGCAGTCTTCCACACATCGGAGGGTTCAATTGGTACCTGGTGATACCCAGACTTCGGGTCGATCTTGCTGAAATATTTTGCACCTTTGAGTTGGTCCAGAAGGTCATCAATCCATGGGATTGGGTACCTATTCCGGACAGTGATCTTGTTCAGCGCCCGATAGTCAATACAAAGTCTCCACGTCCCATCCTTCTTCTGTACCAACACGATCGGGCTCCCACGGGGCGATGAACTTGGTCTGATGTGACCTTTCTGCAACAGCTCCTGAATCTGCCTCTTGATTTCATCATTCTCCATAACAGAGCGCCGATAGATCGGTCCATTAGGTAGCGGCGCACCTGGGGTCAGATAAATCGGGTGCTTGACCTGACAGTGCAGAGGAACCCCTGTGGGTGAGGTGAATATGTCCCCGTACTCCTCCACAACCTTATCCATTTGTTGTTGTTGTGTAGAGGAGCCCTGTCTGGAGGTCGTGGCCACAGTCTTCTTCTTGCCCTGGGGGCAGATCATCAGGAAAACGAATTTCCTGGTTTGGGAAATGAGCTTACTACATTTTTTTGCAGTAACCAAAGAGACAGTCGTAGGAGGTGGTACCTCTGGTATCCTATACAACTTAATTCCCAAAGTAATAATAACAGCACGAGGTCGAGACTCATACACGGCATGACGCTTCCACAAGTATGGTTGTCCTAATAATACATCAGAAACATCAATAGGAGCAACGTCACATAATACCTCATCCGTGAAGGGCTTGATGCTATAGGGAAGGCGACACTGCCGGCTGGCGCGGAGATCTCGTCCTTGGTGAAGCCACCCGATGGTGTATGGATGTGGGTGAGCTGTGGTCGGCAAGCCCAACCGCTTCACGGCGTCTGCTGAAATGAGGTTCTTTTGGCTCCCCTTGTCGACAATGAACTGTACAGGGGAGCCCTTTACCCACATCTGGGAGTGGAAGAGACGTTCCTCCTCCTCTGGATCTTCCGGTTCCTCCTTCTGGATCTTTGTAGTGGCAACAGTGGCATTGGGCTCCACATCAATAATCTGTTTCCCTTTTTCATTCCCCTTTTCAGGTTTTGATTCGGAGTCGGAGCATGCATCTGACTCAGAAGCCCTCATCTCGGCCACTAGCGACTGCTTGGCCCGACACTCACTTGTGTTGTGAGTGGAGCTCTTATGGAACTCACACCACTTTCCGTGTCCTTCTTTGGCTTTGCGGTGCTGTTCTTTTCTTGTGGCTTCGATGAGTTGTCTTTAGCCGCCATGCCTTGGCTCTGTCCTTTGTTCTACGGTTTGGAAGCACCTTTCCCTTGCTTTTGATTCGCAGATCCAAAGTCTCGCTTCTTCTGCTTGAATTTCTGCTCAATCTTGGCAGCATAACGGTATGCCGTACCAAGCGAGGAGATGTCGAGGAACTCCATTTCCTCCTGAATGTATCTGTGCAGACAGCTGCGATACTTTAGCACCAAATGTTTCTCTGAATCTTTGATACCCAACTTTGTGCGCAGGGTATGGAACAAATTCGTCAGCTCATGCACATCTTGATCCCTTTGTTGTCGCAGCGTGGTCCATTGTATGTACTTGTCCTCATAGCTCCCCACGGGATAGTACTATTCCTTGACGGCGTCTCGGAAAGAATTCCAAGTTGGTACGGCCGAGAACAGAGAGGGTTCTGTCTGGTCCTTGTTCTCACAGTAGGTTTCCCACCAGTCCTTAACATGGGGGTAGCTTTGAGGAGTGCAAAAATAATCTTCTCCCGGTCTGAAAAGTCATGAACCGAGAAATATCCTTCTAACAGATTCAACCATCTATCTACGGCATCTGCATCTATTTGACCCTCAAATATGGGAATGTCAAAATTTACTTGTACCTTAAAAGGAGTCGCGCCTCCCGAGTGGCTGTTGGATGCAGATGCGCCGCCGGTGGGTAGCCGTTGAAGGATCTGAACAAAGTTATCCATCATCGCGTTCCTTTGTTTTTCGAGGGCCTCCTCGAGCAATATTTTGATAGGATCTCCTGCTCCCTCATCTTTCTTTTCGTCCCCCATGGGCGTCCGTCGAGGTTTGCGAGGCTGATCTTGCAAAAGTTCCACCAGATCAAGCCCTAGCTCCTTATACCCCGACCTCGTTGGGGACATGCAAAGAAGGATCGAGAAAAAGCAGACCGCTCTGATACCACTGATCCGGATTTATGCAGGAACGCAACAGAATAAGCATATAACCATAAATACAGAGATGCAGCGGAAATAACACTTCATTTCATTAATATCAAAGAACTGAAATTTTCTTACAGATAGAATGGAAATAAAACTAGCTAGGGCGCTGGTAGCTATCTCTGAGAAGAGATGTGGCGGCTACAGGCCTCTGAACTGAGTTACAATGAGGCTCGAGGGCCTATTTATCATTTAGAAACAATGGGAAATCCTAAACATCCAAAACCCTAACCCTAGGAGATGAAGCGCCAAAACTATGGGCCCCGTTTCGGTAAATTGGTGTTTCAACTTCCCAGGGGTGTAACTTTGGCATACGATCTTCGTTTGACGCGTACCATACCTCGTTAGAAAGATCTATCCGAGGACTACAAATTTGGAACAAGCAACATCAATCCATGGACCCATGTTGCTCTCTGTTTTCCCAAAAAACGTCATTTAGGGCCTCAAAACGGCTCCGGAAGTTTAGGACCCGAAAAACTGCTAAAAATAGTAAATTGTGCCGAAACTAAAAAACTGAAATAGACAATGGTGGAGCCCCAAGTGGAATAGGCGGGTGACCACCAATATCCACCTGGATCACCAATCTTATAAATTACAGGCCCACAATAGAATGAAGAAAATGTAAGATGTCAAAAACAAATCTCTAATTTTCACCTTATATTTTCTGTATAAGAATGCCAATCAATAATTGGTTTTCATTCTTATTATTATTATTATTATTATTATTATTATATATATATATATATATATATATTATTTCATCATTTTTGTTTTTTTGTTTTTTTAAATAAAAATAAGACTTCTAAGTTGGGGAAGAAGAAAAATTCTTCTTAACCAACTTCATATCAGCATTATCTTGAAAATCTTGACAAACTCCTCTTTTGTCAATGGCTTATGATAAAACTTAGTCTATGTCCATTTATAAGGAGAGTAACCTTTTCTTCGTCAATAGTTCTAATCTTGACTGCTACATTATCAAAGACTCTCGATCTCATAAGGCCCAAGACAATAAGTTTGAAATTTCCCTTGGAAATCTTTCAACTTTGATTAAAAAAGAAGTGCCCAATCTCCTGCTTGGAATTTTCTCTCTTTCATGTATTTGTCATGCCATCTGGATCTTTGTTGTTGAAATAGGCTGATCTTTTGAAATTCATATTATCTTATTTCATCAAGCTCATTGAGTTGTTCCATTCTATGCCTTTGTGCTTCTGAAAAGTCAACTCCCAATTTGACTGATGTTTTGAAGGTTTTTATTTGGAAATCTATAGGAAACAAGACTTGCTCAACATAAACAAGTTCATAGGTATTATTTCCTATTATGCTTCTCCATGTGGTACGGTAGGCCCATAAAGCTTCAGGAAGCTTTTTTTCCCAATCCCTTCTATTCAAATGTATAATCTTTGTGAGGATTGCTTCAATCACTTTATTAGTGGACAATACTTGTCCATTTTCCTGTGGATGGTATGGAGTGAACTTCCAATGCTTGATTTTGTACTCTTCCATGATATTTTGCACCATTCTGGATGTAAACTGATTTCCTTGATCTGTCACAATTTCCCTTGGGACACCAAAATGAGTAAACATATCCTAAAAATTAAATGAAACTACAACATTTTCATTAGCAAAGGAAAGTGTTTTACCTTCTACCCATTTAGTGACATAACCATTGCACACAAGAATATACCTCTTTTGTCTTGATGATGGATTGATTGGTCCAACAAAATCCAGAGTCCATTTTTCAAAGGGTTCGATGAGTACCTATGGTTGTAAGAGAATTTAGTCTGAAGGAAAAAGTTTCCCCATTCTCTGAAAATTGTCACATATTTTAACATATTACTTGGTATCATTGAAAAGGGAGGGCCAATAATATCCTAAGAGAAGGATTTTGTAGGCAGTCCTCTTGTCAGAAAAGTGTCCTCCACATGGCTCATCATGGCATTCCTTCAGTATCTCATGTATTTCATCCTCTCATACACATTTTATAATGATGAGATATGGACCTATATTGTACAATTCCTCATTTACCCATGAATAAGATGCACTCATTTGAAGTATCTTCCTCTTTTCTCTAGGAAACAAATATCATGAGTAGTTTTCTTGTGGCTAAATAATTAGCAATTTATGAAAACCATGGAGATTTAGTAGATATTGCAAAAATATATTCATCAAGAAAACTATCTTCCACTGGTGTATCATTATTATCATTTTGAATTCTAGACAAAAAGTCAGCAATTGTGTTTTGTTTTCCAAGTCAATCTAAAATGGTGATATTAAATTCTTGCAATAATAGTAACCATCTTGTGATTCTGCCATTAGTAATGGATTTATTCATTAGATATCTAATTGCAGAATGATCTGTATGAATGAAATTTTGATAGCTAGTAATGTAATGCATGAACTTGTTAATAGCATGGACAACAACTAGAAACTCTTTTTCAGTAATAGTATAATTTAAATCTGTCGGAGTAAAATTCTTACTTGTACAGTAGATGGAATAAGAGGTCAAGTCTTTCTGTCCTAATACAACATCCAGATCTGTCTCTAAAGCATCAGTTGAGATATGAAAAGGTAATTTCCAATTTGGTCCTCTTAAGATGGGTGCTTCAGAAATATTTTCTTTCAAAGTTTCAAATTCCTTTTGGCACTCAAGGTTCCAGCTAAATTCACAATCCTTTGTGAGAAATTTGAAGAGTGGAGATGCAATTTTTGTGAAGTTTTCTATAAATATTATGTAGTATCCTGTAAAACCAAGAAAAATCCTAACATATTTTTGACAATTTGGGATTGCTAATTTGGAAATAACTTCAACTTTGGATGAGTCCACCTTTATTCCATTTCCTGAAATATGTTGTCCTAAAACAATTCCTTTAGTAAACATCATAAAACATTTTTCATGAATTAATGAGAGATTTTCTTCCTTACATCTTATGAGAACATGTTTCAAATTTTCAAGGGCTTCTTCAAAAGAATTTCCATATACTGTAAAATCATGCATATACACTGTCACACAGTCATTAATTAAATCAGATAAAATACCTAATACTTCTATTTGGAATGTTGCAGGTGCATTGCATAATCCAAATGGAAGTACTTGGTAAGAATAAGTTCCCCATGGATAGGTAAAGGTGGTTTTATCTTGATCTTCTGGTGCTACCTAAATTTGGTTATACCCACTAAAACCATCTAAGAATGAAAAATATTTCTTCCCTACTAGTGTATCTAAAAATTGATCTATGAAAGGTAACAGAAAGTGATATTTTAAAGTAGCTTTATTCAACTCCATGTAATCAATACACACTCTCCATTTTCCATTCTTTTTAGGGACAATTAATAAATGAAAATACCACTAATTGTCTGATATTCGATAAATAAAGTTTACATTATGCAGTTTTTCTAGTTCTTCTTTTACAATTTCCCTAAAATTTGGATTCATTCTTCTTTGAGGTTGTTTGATTCATCTATAATTCTCCTCAATATAGATATGATGTATGCAAGTTTCAGGGTTGATTCCTTTCAAGTCAGCGTATTCCCATGCATATGCAAAAGAATGTTTTTATTAATTCTTCTTTTTGAAATTTTTATAGGTTTTTGTTCATGTTGAAAGTTTTACCTAGAAATATTTCAATTGAAAAATTACCAATTTATTCCATAGAATATAAATACATTTGTCTCGAAGATAAGTATTCAATATTACATTGTTCCTGAAAATTTTGACTATTCTCACATTGTGAAGATGACTCATGCTTTTCTATTGAATTTAGAATTTTATTTTCTTCACTAACGTGTGAGATAGTAAAAATAGGTTGTATGCCAATGTCATTATCCATCCATTCTTCATTTTCTACTTCTATAATTTTTTTTTCTAGAGGATATAAAGTGAATTTATTCGTTGAACTTCCATCATAGATAAATATATCAGTAGATCTACAACTGATGAAAGCATCAATTGTAGCTAACCAAGGTCTTCTTAATATCAATGGATGTCCTCCTAAGTTATTATTGGGAGTTAAGATCATAAGGTAAACTGGATATTCCCAAGAATTTAAGGATACATAAATGTCTGCTAGTACACCATCAGGTTTGATTACTGAACTATCTGCTAGTTGTAGTAATGTTGGTTTATATTGAACATTTGGAAGTTTTAGTTGTTCCATAGTTTGTTTACTCATGATGTTTATGGCTACTCCTAAGTAAATCAATGTGTTTGGGATCTCAATACCATTGATATGTGTTTTCACAATGGGACTTTTTGGATCCAAATATTTCTGTATGGTTTTTTTTCCCATCATGATTCTTCAATGTTTCCCACTAACTGTATTATTTTTACTTCCTTTGTTTTTATTCCATATTTCTTTATACTCAACTCTCTTATTGTTTTTGCAAGGATTGGAATTTCTTTAATGGCTTGTAACAAAGGAACTTTGATACTGTAGTATCCCAAGTGGGAGAATGCAGTAATACATAAACACAATATAAGAATTGCAGCAAGGTAAATAATAAATTTTAAGGTAACATCAGAATTTGGTCCACATGCATAGCGCAGTCTAGATTAAGGCTAAGGCATGGGAAGGCTCAAACATTCTATAAAGAATATGAAGGCAAGGATGAAGGCATGTTGGTGATTCTTGATGTTAAGGATCTTTTCAGATCTGGAATTGTCATGTGACATTCCATTGCTTCTTTGGGTTGTTTAGCATAGATTGCAAGTGTTGTTTAGCACAGGGTGTTCCTGATCAGGAATCCCACCTCTTTCTTAGAGTAGCTCTAAAAAGAGTATTTTACTTCATTCTACATCAGGCATTGGTGCCACATATCTTTTCCTACTTTATGCAAAACATTCATATTCAGAATTTGCAGATTTCTGAAGATCAGTTTGGAAGGTGGAATTTGTCTTCAGTACTTTAGCTAGAGAACTGGTGAGGGTTTATTCCTATCACCTTGGGCTTATATATCAGCATTCCCAGAGCTTCATTTCAGATCTGGCATCAGGCCAAAAGTTATTGACCTCCTGGAAGCAGTATTTCCTTCAGGAATTATGCTATCTAATTTGCAGATACAAAAGGAGGAATGAAGTTGCTAGCATTTCAGCTAGTAATCCTGTGAGGGATCATCCCCTCACATTTCCATCAGTATTTCCATCAGCCTAGAGTTTATTGCAGCATTTTTCAGTAGGCAGAAGGCCTCTCTTTCCCTCACAATGCAGTTTCTATTGGCAGTTGTGTTGCAGCAGTTGTAATCATTATTGGAGGATTGAGAAGCTAGATCTAGAGCTTCTAGCTTGTAGATCTAAAGAAGGGATCGGCCCTTCAAGCTTAGATATGATCTTGTGACATATTTCAGCTATCTATCCATCAGATCTAGCTTCAAATCTGTATTTTCCAACAGATCAAGGATCAAATCCTAGGAGGGTGATTTTCCAAATTTATAGATCTGGAAAATCCTTTCTAGGTTATCTTGGGAATCGATCACCTTGGCCAGATCTTGAATTGTGGCATCATCTGAGCTCCAGATTTGAGTAGATCTGCATTTTCCTTTTCAGCCCGCAGTCATATATTCATATTCTATTGAAGGGATAGCACAGTATTTTCTTCAGTGGCTCTCCAGTTACGCAATGCCTATTGTGGCATGTTTTCTGGATGATTCTAGGCCATCTTTTGGCTAGATCTCCTCATAATTTGTACATTGTGTAACTGAATCTTCTCCAATATAATAAAATGGCTCAACTTCTCTGTAAATTATGATGTTGTCTTAAGATTTATTTTTTACCTTGCTGCAGTTCTTATATTGTGTTTAAGTATTACTGCATTCTCCCACTTGGGATATTACAGTGCTTTCAGAGCACTGTAATATCCCAAGTGGGAGAATGCAGTAATACTTAAACACAATATAAGAACTGTAGCAAGGTAAACAATAAATATTAAGACAAAATAAGAATTTACAGAGAAGTTGAGCCATTTTATTATATTGGAGAAGATTCAGTTACACAATGTACAAAATACGAGGAGATCTAGCCAAAGATATGGCCTAGAATAACCCAGAAAACATGCCACAATAAGCACTGCTTAACTGGAGAGCCATTGAAGAAAATACTGCGCTATCCCTTCAACAGAATATGAATATATGACTGCAGACTGAAAAGGAAAATTTATATCTACTCAAATTTGGAGCTCAGATGATGCCAAGATTCAAGATCTGGCCAAGGTGATGGATTCCCAACTGCTGGAAAATATAGATCTGAAGCTAGATCTGACATATAGATAGCTGAAATATGTCACAAGATTAAATCTAAGCTTGAAGGGTTGATCCCTTCTTCATATCTACAAGCTAGAAGCTCTAGATCTAGCTTCTCAATCCTCCAATAATGATTACAACTGCTGCAACGCAACTGCCAATAGAAACTATGCTGTGAGGGAAAGAGAGGTCGTTTTCCTGCTGAAAAATGTTGCAATGAACTTCAAGCTGATGGAAAGACTGATGGAAATGTGAGGGGATGATCCCTCACAGGATTACTACCTGAAATGCTAGCAACTTCCTTCCTCCTTTTGGATCTGAAAATTGGACAGCATAATTCCTGAAGGAAATACTGCTGCCATGAGGTCAATAACTTTTGGCTTGATGCTAGATCTGAAATGAAGCTCTGGGAATGTTGATCTATAAGCCCAAGGTGATAGGAATAAACCCTCACCAGTTCTCCAACTGAAACACTGAAGACAACTTCCACCTTCAAAATTGATCTTCAGAAATCTACAATTTCTGAATATGAATGTTCTGCAGAAAGTAGGAAAAGATATGTGGCAACAATGCCTGATGTAGAATGAAGTACAATACTCTTTCTAGAGATACTCTAAGAAAGAGGTGGGATTCCCGATCAGGAACACCTTGTGCTAAACAACACGTGCAATCTCTGCTAAACAGCCCAAGAAAGCAATGGAATGTCACATGACAATTCCAGATCTGAAAAGATCCTTAACATCAAGAATCACTAGCATGCCTTCATCCTTGCCTTCATCTTCTTTATATAATTTTTTAGCCTTCCCATGCATTGGCCTTCACCTAGACTGCGTTGTGCATGTGGACCAAATCCTCCATGTTTGACTGCGTTGTTTGACCAAATCATTCATCATGTCTAGGTGCAATGTACACCCTCTCCATCATGTGTGCTTTAATTTCACAACATCCTCCATCACTTCTGTTTGACATCTTCAAGATCTTAGTTGACTGTATCAACCTCCATGATCTATCTCAATTAATGAGACATAATCTTCACTTCCATTCCCATTAGTAGTTGCTCAACTACCTCATTATGTATATCTAGGCTTAATTAATCCACATTCATACACAAAAAGTGGATATTTATTCATATTGAGGATTATGGGTCCATCCACCCTTTTATTTACTTAATTCATTAAGAAAGTTAAGAACTCTAATATTCCAAATATCAGGTGAAAATTTGTGAATATTACAGTCCTCCTCGACAAAATGTTGCTTGTCCTCAAGCAACTCAAAAGGTAGATGCAAAGCCATCTATTCCCCTCCAAATGGCATCCACATAAGGAAGGCTTCCTCCATTTGTTGCAATGTGTTATGTATGTTTGGTTCCAAAGTTTTCTTTCAAAAACATATATGACCTCTAACTGTATGGTTAGATGTCCTCCTTCCATCATGAAGTACCAAGTGACAACCATATGAGTTCCAACTTCATCATTAACACATGAGATACATAAAATAAAGTGGCTCTGTCCACAAAGGAAAAGCTCCATCTCACAATACATCTCTCCATCCCATGCTTTATGAATTTGATTGAGCATTGATATGCTCTCATCCTTAGCCCTGTTGGCCTTGTTGGATCCAAGCATCATTCCAACGTTATGCAAAAGAAGAAGGAAAGGACCTATATGGGTAGAAAAATATGCCAAACCATATTCTATTAATAGTAACCACCAGAGTAAGGCCTTTTGATGCCATCCTCCATCTCATCCATGTAAGATGGACAAGACAAACTCCCCCAAAAGCAACCAAAGCAACAAGAGATCTTGTTGCTTTCTCTCCTCCTCATGTGCATCATGGAGAAAAAACATACTAATGGACATATGGAATTTCACATCAGCCTAATACAAAGAAACATCATAAATGCACATCATGAGAGCATCATGCCAAGTTTTACCCAATACAAAACACATAGACATAGGAGATTTCATGTGGTGACCAAACTCTCTCAAGGAAAACCAAAATGAACATGCCTTCTTTTGCTGCATTCTATCATTGATACACAAGGCATGAATCAGAAAATTATGAACTATTGGGTGGTAACCATACTCACCCAAGAGCGGCTAGCACAGCCATGCCTCCTTCATTTCATAAGTGTTCTTCAAGGCATGGATCAGAGAAATAGGAGCCTTTGGGTAGTGACAAAAATATCCCAAGGGAAACCAACGTAACCAAGCTTGCTGGCCCATGTCATAAATCTGCAAGTGGTCATGCAACCCCTTGCTTATCATCCTCATCCACTTACCCCAATGTGGATGGTGAATGATGTGCTACATAATCATGGTATCCTCCCCTTATAGAATACCATCCTCCCAAAACTGATGAAGAAATTTGCACTTTATGAAATATTGAAGTGCACCTCCAATGAGATTCTCTTTTCACCAAAGGCCCTCCAAAACCAGTGGGGTTTTGGATCTGTTGTAGGTAAAATTTTCTCTTTGAGCTGTGAGATGCTCATTGAGAAAGGGTCATTTAGAAAGGAGAAAAGGTTTCTCATCTCAAGATGTCTACCATTTATCATCTTTACCTCCATTGCTTCATGAGTGAAGCTACCTTCATAATGCTCCAAGAATGATGGGGGCTCTTCATTTTCATAGCTACTAAGTGACAACGTTGTAGATCTGCATGGTGATACATGTGTTGTTTCAAAATAAGGCACAATATTGATCTCATAACCAGTTATTTTACATAGGATCGTACTCATCCCATTTTCTGAAACTCTACACTTCAACTCAAAGGGTTGAATGTAGCTCAACAATGATGAACTAGGATAGTTATTAATCTCCTCCTTGATTAGATCAAGGGTCCTCTGCACTGTGATATATTGTTGCTTCAAATAAAAATTTTGTTCTAAACCTTGGTTATGAATTGGCCCTGAAACAATGTGATGAAATTTCATGCATCCCTTGGATCAACTGATGTGTGGGAACCTCTTGCCAAAACACAAGATTTCCTCCAATCGGGACAATAGTGCCTCCAACTGCTGGTAAGAGTGATGGCTACTCTTCTCCAAGTGTACCAACACTAGAATCTTCCTCCTTTCCCTCATGCATCTCCTAAATCATGCATGGGACTCTATATGTCAAGAGCTCAAGACTATCTTGCAAAGATGCAAGTGTCTCTTCTCTGGATGCAGGTACTTCTGCAGCTGGTGGTGAATGTAGTGACTTCTTGTCCAGAGTGACAACATTGACATCTTCATTTGTTTCCTTAGGGAATGTCACTTTGTGACACATATTTGGTTTTCTCATATCAAATTCCTTCCTTAACTTGTGAAAGAAATCTAAATATTTAGTCACCTTTGCATGCTCCATGTGACCAAACCACCAATCATTGGCTTCACCTAAAAGATGAAGTGCTACAATTTGAACAGCCTCTCCTTCAGCTACAGGATGTAGCCTGAAAAAATTCTCTCCTCCAAGCTTTAACAGTGCTTGAGAAAGATCTATCAAATGTAGGCAAATAGAATCTATTATGCCTCTTCCTTCTATTGTTGGTATAGGATCCTCTTTCTTCTTTGATTTTGAAGAATTGTTGGAGAGTTAGCTTCTCCTTGAATGCTCTAGATTGTGCTTTGTACTCTTCAAGATATAGACTAAGGGTCTCATGAGTCTCAGGTTCATTCCTTTCTTCATTTCTATACCTTTCACCTTCTCCAAATAAAGCAGGCATAGTGGATCTATGAGGAGATCTAGGATTCTCCTGTTTTCTTCTTTACTGATAGGAAGTGCTTAAACCTTCCTCATCACATCTTCTTCTTGGATCTTCTTTCTGTCCTTACTTCTTTTGGATTGACCTCCTTAGAGAGATCTTGCATGGATATAAAGAAAGGAGTGGCAGAATTTTTATCCTCCATGATAGATCTCATCTATCTGCTTTTTCTTTTGATGTAAAAGATGAAGTGTCCACAAGCTAAGCCAAAAGATCATGCTTTGATACCACTGTAATATCCCAAATAGGAGAATGCAGTAATACTTAAACACAATATAAGAAATGCAGCAAGGTAAACAATAAATTTTAAGACAACATCAGAATTACAGAGAAGCTAAGCCATTTTATTATATTGGAGAAGATTTATTTACACAACGTACAAAATATGAGGAGATCTAGCCAAAGAGATGGCCTAGAATCACCTAGAAAACATGCCACAATAGGCACTACGTAACTGGAGAGCCACTGAAGAAAATATTGCGTTGTCCCTTCAGCGAAATATGAATATATGACTGCAGACTGAAAAGGAAAATGTAGAACTACTCAAATCTGGAGCTCAGATGATGTCAAGGTTCAAGATCTGGCCAAGGTGATGGATTCCCAAGATAACCCAGAAAGGTTTTTCCAGATCTACAACTTTGGAAAATCACCCTCCTAGGATTTGATCCTTGATCTACTGGAAAATACAGATCTGAAGCTAGATCTGATAGATAGATAGCTGAAATATGTCACAAGAACATATCTAAGCTTGAAGGGTTGATCCCTTCTTCAGATCTACAAGCTAGAAGCTCTAGATCTAGCTTCTTAATCCTCCAATAATGATTACAGTTGGTGCAACACAACTTCCAGCAGAAACTGCGCTGTGAGGGAAAGAGAGGCATTCTTCCTACTGAAAAATGTTGCAATAAACTTCAGGTTGATGGAAAGACTAATGGAAATGTGAGGGGATGATCCCTCATAGGATTACTAGCTGAAATGCTAGCAACTTCCTTCCTCCTTTTGGATCTGCAAATTGGACAGTGTAATTCCTGAAGGAAATACTGCTGCCAGGAGGTCAATAACTTTTGGCCTGATGCCAGATCTGAAATGAAGCTATGGGAATGCTGATCTATAAGCCCAAGGTGATAGGAATAAACCCTCACCAGTTCTCCAGCTGAAGTATTGAAGATAACTTCCACCTTCCAAACAGATCTTTATAAATCTGCAAATTCTGAATATGAATGTTCTGCAGAAAGTAGGAAAAGATATGTGGCACCAATTCCTGATGTAGAATGAAGTACAATACTGTTTCTATAGATACTCTAAGAAAGAGGTGGGATTCTTGATCAGGAACACCCTATGCTAAACAACACTTGCAATCTCTGCTAAATAGCCCAAGAAAGCAATGGAATGTCACATGACAATTCCAGATCTGAAAATATCCTTAACATCAAGAATCACTAGCATGCCTTCATCCTTGCCTTCATCTTCTTTATATAATGTTTGATCCTTCCCATGCCTTGGCCTTCATCTAGTCTGCGTTGTGCATGTGGACCAAATCCTCCATGTTTGACTACGTTGTTTGACCAAATCATTCATCATCATGTCTAGGTGCAATGTACACCCTCTCCATCATGTGTGCTTTAATTGCACAACATCCTCCATCACTTCTGTTTGACATCGTCGAGATCTTAGTTGACTGTATCAACCTCCATAATCTATCTCAATTAATGAGACATTATCTTCAATTCCATTCCCATTAGTAGTTGCTCAACTACCTCATTATGTAAATCTAGGCTTAATTAATCCACATTCATACACAAAAAGTGGATATTTATTCATATTGAGGATTATGGGTCCCTCCACCCTTTTATTTACTTAATTCATTAAGAAAGTTAAGATCTCTAATATTCCAAATATCTGGTAAAAATTTGGGAATATTAGAGATACAAACATTATTTAATTCATCTAATATATCATAGTTAGGCAATATTATTTGTTTTTCTACCCCTTTATCAATTTGTAATCTTTCAGGGAAAGGATTTGAGTTTATTGGATTATCTTGTGTTTGATTTTGAAAATTTTGATTCCGATGAAGAGATGTCTCTTCTCCAAAACTATTATTTTTATTTTGAATATTTTTATCTTGATGAAGAGAAATCTCTTCATCAGAGTGATCATCTTTTTCTTTTACCTAAATAGGAACATAAGCCAACTTCTTCTTTAATATCCTACCAGATCTAAGTTAAACATGATTAAGATCTAGTGGAGTTATCATATAAGACCCAAAAATTTTCCCTTCCATGTTATAAATAGGTTGTGCATTTTTGTTGTTTGGGTTTGGAAGTGGCTGAGTAGGTAGCTGGTTTGGCGTTTGTGGAAATGGTAATGAAAGTTTTGGATTATGATTTGGAATTTGAGGTTGTTGACTGGTTTGATGAAATTTTTTTGGTGGATAGTTCAGATGAGATTGTGGATATTGGTGATATTGAGAAAATCTACCATAAGGATTCTGCATTCCTTGTGTCCAAGGTTGGGGTTGAGACCAGGGTTGTTGCCACGACATTGATGAATTCCAGTTATTCTGCGGGGGCTGAATATACATCTGAGTGTTGAATCCTTGAGTTTGTGGTCCTTGCCATGGTCTTCTAGTGACATTACAAAGAGGATATACTTGGTGTGGGGCTATTTCCTCTTCGTAAACAACCTTAAGACCTGGAATAGAAGGGCACTTTTTTGTTTCATGATTTTTTGTACATATGACACAGGTCTCTATGATTTTTAAATCTAGAGGACATTCTCTTAAGGCATATTTCTTTCTGCATTTAGGACATAAGATATATAAGTCATCACTTTCATCTCTTTGCTTATTTTCAAATTTTAGGGTGTCTATTTGTTCACTAAGACTCCCTAAAATATTTGTTTTGAATTCATCAAGAAAATTTCCTATTTCAGCCCTAGTTACCATTCCTGTTGCAAAATTATTAATTCTAGAGATAATAAGATCTCTTGAACTCTTCCTGATTCTTTATTTTCCTCTTGAGATATGTATGCATAAATTAGAGATGTCATGTAATGATATTTGAGAAATGTCTCTTTTTCCCATCATATTAAGAATATCTATCCATTCATCCCTAATAACTTTCAACAGGAGATATTTTAAGGTGTCTCCATCCAAATTTTCCATCCTAGTCTTTTCTATATTGTAACTGAATCTTTCAATTAGGTCCTCTAAGTTTTTGGCTTCTCTCTGCATCATCTTAAAAACTTCATCTTTCCGATTATGAGGTGTGTAGTAATCCTTGTATTTTTTTAAGAATGCATTCTTTATTTCTTCCCGTGTCCTAATAGAATTTGTTATTAAGCTCATGAACCATTTTAATGTTTCATCCGTAAGAGTTGCATGAAACAATTTAAACTTTTGAGAATCTATTAAGTAGTCATATGATCTACATAAAACTTCAAACTCAAACAAAAATGTTTCATGATATTCACTCCTTAATCCATGAAAATTGGGGAGGATGGACGGTGAGATATTCTTAATTGTGGAAGTTGTATCCTCATCTAATATAGTAAATTCAACATGATCTGCTTCTTCTCTATTTCCTCCTCTTATTTCTTCTCTTTATTCTCCCCTTCCTCTTCCTCTACCTCATCCTCCATCTCCAATCATAGGTCTACCTCCTCCTAGGATTAATTGGTCAACATTGTAATTGTCTACTTTTCCTTCTCCTTCTCCAGCCATTATATATTCCTTAGAACTAATATAGGTTTCTAAATTTGGAATTATTTGTTCCTCTTCTGATTCTTCTGGTTCCTCTATCAATGGTATATTAAATAATACTTCTTCTTCTTCTCTACTAGGGATTTCTAGCTCTTGGGTTAAGAGTTGTTCTCCAGTAGAGGTCAACAAGATTACTCCTATTGGGTATCTAGGGTCTTCTTCTTCTATAATTGCTTCATTTGATGAAATTGGAGAGTCTCTAGGCTGAATTTATGATCTTAATACCTTAGGAATTCTATGTCTTACTGCTAAGAATGGAATATGAGTTTGGGTGGATGGTGTTGCACTACGAGGTCTTGATGGAGTTAGTAGTGTTGTTGGGATAAAACTTCTACCTCTAGCTACAAATCTACCTCTAGAATCTCTTTCTCTACGCATGTCATTTTTTATGTTTTTTGTTGTTGTTTTTTTTTTTTTAGATTAGGAGATAAGGCTCCTAATTAAACTTCCCCGACAACGACGCCAAAATGTTTAATCAATTTAATGTCTTAAATTGCTATCATAAATTACCAACCGAAGATAGTAATCTTATAAAGTGCAAGTGCACTATATAATATAGAAGTCTTTTCTTACTTAATTCATTGTGTTGATTTTATATGTTTTAAAGTTGTTTTTAGGATTTTGTGTTTATCTTGAATGTCTAAATGGAATTGAAAAACTTAAAACTGATTTGTGAAATGAAATCTAAATTCAACTATCAAGGCTATGATGATAATCCTATTTTAGCTTATCTAAAAGTGAACAATTGACTTCAATAAAACTAAAGTTCTAGAGACAAGAAGGAACTTCAATCTTTTTGTATGTTTTTGGAGTTTTTATGTGAATGAAAGTAAAAACAAAAAATCACTAAAAAGTAATCACTCTTAAAGAAAGTATTTTAATGACTGAAATATAAAACTTGCAAGAAGGAAAAAAAGGAAATGTTTATCTAAGAAAGGAAATTAATCTATGATAAACTTATATTGCATAAAAATAAATTAATCTAAATGATTAATCTTAAGCTATATCAAATCAACCTATTCCGGACACTATGATAAATTATTGATCCGGATTTATGCAGGAACGCAACAGAATAAACATATAACCATAAATACAGAGATGCAGCGGAAATAACACTTCATTTAATTGATATCAAAGAACTGAAATTTGCTTACAGGCAGAAAGGAAATAAAACTAGCTAGGGCGCTGGTAGCTATCTCTGAGAAGAGATGTGGCGGCTACAGGCCTCTGAACTGAGTTACAATGAGGCTCGAGGGCCTATTTATTATTTAGAAACAATAGGAAATCCTAAACAGCCAAAACCCTAACCCTAGGAGATGAAGCGCCAAAACTATGGGCCCCGTTTGGGTAAATTGGTGTTTCAACTTCCCAGGGGCGTAACTTTGGCATACGATTTTCGTTTGACATGTACCATACCTCGTTAGAAAGATCTATCCGAGGACTACAAATTTGGAATGAGCAACATTGGTCCATGGACCCATGTTTCTCTCCGTTTTCCCAAAAAAAAGTCCTTTAGGGCCTCAAAATGGCTCCGGAAGTTTAGGACCCGAAAAACTGCTAAAAATGGTAAACCGTGCCAAAGCTGAAAAACTGAAATAGACAATGGTGGAGCCCCAAGTGGAATAGGAGGGTGACCACCAATATCCACCTGGATCATTCCTCCCCCCTTAGGAAGCAATGGTCCCCATTGCGTTAAGTTCCTCCATGAGATGAGGAAATTTCTGCTGAACTTGGTCTCTGGTGAACCACTTTCCTTGGTGCAGGAGTTGGCCAGCTTTGACAACCCGATATAGTTGGATCTTCTGCTGGCGAGTGTTCTTGATTTGCATGTCCATGATACAATCTGTGGTGGCCTGTTCCATGCAGTCTGGATTTAACTCTGTTGGTGTGAGTTGTTCTGCAATGTCCGAGGTGTTCAGTAGAGGTGGGAAGTAAGGACGAAGGCGATCCACATTGAAGACTGGGTGCAGACCAAGGAATGGTGGAATACTGAGCTCGAATGCATTGTTCCCTACAGCCTTGGTGATGGTGTACGACCCGTATCGGAGCGGGCGAAGCTTGTGGTGGGGTCCAGTGAGGCGCTCCTTCTGCAAATGTAGCCATACTTTGTCACCCACCTGGAAGTTGTGTGGCACCCGGTGTTGATCATGGCGTTGCTTGTACTTGGCATTGGCTCTATCCAATATATCATGAACTTGTTGGCGGATGTGTTGAGTGCGCTTGATGAAGCTACTGGCTTTGTCAACTTCAGACTGGACATGAGCTGAATTGGCCTGAGCAGCTGCAAATGGCATGGCTACGTCAATGGGACATAGTGGCTGGAATCCCAAGCCCACCTGAAAGGGGCTATGGCTGATTGAACTGTGGAGAGCCCGATTATAACTATGTTGTACATAGTGGAGGCTCTCGTCCCATGTGCGTGGATGCTTTGAATTGTACATGCGCAGAATGTGTACAATCATTCTGTTGACGACCTCTGTCTGGCCATCTGTTTGGGGATGGAAAGCTGTGGACTTGGTGAGCTTAGTATCCAACATCGACCAGAGGCTGGACCAAAATGTGCTGAGGAACCTGCTATCCCGATCTGATATGATAGACTGTGGGATCCCAAAGTGCACCCACACTCGTTCAAAGAAGAGTTTAGCAGTGGCTTCTGCTGTGATATTCTTCTTGCAGGCCGCCATAATGGCCATCTTCGAGAATCTGTCGACGACCACGAAAACACAGTCATTTCCCTGCTTAGTAGAAGGCAGGCCCGACATGTAATCCATGGAGATGGATTCCCAAGGTCGACTAGGGGTAGGTAGAGGAGTATATAGGCCTTGCTTCTTAATGGTCGGTTTGGCAATGGCACAAGCAGTGCAGGATCTGATGTGCTTCTCGACATCCTTTCGAAGGTTCGGCCAATAGAAATACTTCTGCAGGATTGCTATTGTTTTCTCGACCCCGAAATGCCCAGCGACTCGACTGTAGTGTGCTTCCCATATCATCTTGGCACGCTCGCTTGAAGGAACACAAAGGTGTCCCATGTGACATAAAAGTGCATCTTGGAGGTGAAATTTTGGAACTTGCGTACCCCCCAAGAGTGCCTTGTAAGTGTGGCCGAATTCTGGGTCACTCTCATAGAGATGCGGCCAATCAGAAGTCTCATGCCCACAAGAGTTGAGCACAGTGGTGAGCGCCACGATCGATGGTCGGCTGAGGCAGTCTGCAACATGATTGGTGCTACCCTTCTTGTACTTGATGTTCAAATGAAAATGTTGCAGATATGTGGACCACTTCTGATGGCGATCATTCTGCAACTTCCCTTGTGTCTGTATGAACTGCAGGGGCCGGTGGTCTGTGTGGATGATTGTTTCCTTCCCTAAAATGTAATGCTTCCATTGTCGACAGGCTTGCACAATGGAATACATTTCTTTGTCATAGGTGGGATACTTGCGAACTGTCTCAGACAATGTCTCACTGTGATATGCCACTGGATGTCCCTATTGAGTAAGAACTGCCCCAATAGCATAGTCAGAGGCATCTGTCTCGATCTCAAATGGCTGTTGCAAGTCTGGTAAAGTGAGCACTGGGGCAGAACAGAGGCGGTTTTTCAGTTCTGTGAACGCCTTCTGTTGAGGTTCTGACCAAAAAAAATTTGCTCTCGCTCCTCCCTTGATGACTTGACTCAAGGGCCAAGTGATATGAGAGAATCCCAACACGAACCTCCGATAGAAATTAGCAAGACCCCGAAAGCTGCGAAGCTCTGTTATAGTGGTTGGGGCTGGCCAATCCCGAATGACTTGGATCTTGGCTGGATCCACATGCACCCCCCTTTCATCAATAATGTATCCCAGATATTGAACCTGGGTCATGCCAAAAGTGCACTTCTCCAAATTGGCACACAACTTGTGTTGCCGCAGTGTTTGGAGGACTTGTCGGATGTGGTGAAGTGCTCTTCCCAAGTCTAGCTGAAGATCAGAATGTCGTCCAAGTACACCACTACAAATGAGTTGGTGAATGGCCACAAGATGTCATCCATCATCCTCATGAAGGTTGCGGGAGCATTCGTCAACCCGAAAGGCTTGACCAGCCATTCGAAAAGGCCTTCCTTGGCTTTGAAGGCAGTCTTCCAAACATCGGAGGATTCAATCGGTACCTGGTGATACCCTGACTTCAAGTCAATATTGCTGAAATATTTTTCACCTTTGAGTTGGTCCAGAAGGTCATGAATTCATGTGATCGGGTACCTATTCCAGACAGTGATCTTGTTCAATGCCCGATAGTCAATACAGAGTCTCCACATCCCATCCTTCTTCTGTACCAACATGATCGGGCTCCCACAGGGTGATGAACTTGGTCTGATGTGACCTTTCTGTAACAGCTCCTGAATCTGCCTCTTTATTTCATCATTCTCCAGAACAGAGCGCCAATAGATCGGTCCATTAGGTAGCGGCGCACCTGGGGTCAAATCAATCGGGTGCTTGACCTGACAGTGCAAAGGAACCCTTGTGGGTGAGGTTAATATGTCCCCGTACTCCTCCACAACCTTATCCATTTCTTGTTGTCGTGCAGAGGAGCTCTGTCTAGAGGTCGTGGCCACAGTCTTCTTCTTGCCCTGGGGGCGGATCATCAAGAAAACGAATTTCCTAGTTTGGGAAATGAGCTTACTGCATTATTTTTCAGTAACCAAAGAGATAGTGGCAGGAGGTGGCACCTCTGGTATCCTGTACAACTTATTTCCCAAAGTAACAATAACAACACGAGGTCAAGACTCATACACAACATGACGCTTCCAAAATTATAGTTTTCCTAATAATACATCAGAAACATCAATAGGAGCAACGTCACATAATACCTCATCCGTAAAGGGCTTGATGCTATAGGGAAGGCGGCACTGCTGGCTGACACGGAGATCTCGTCCTTGGTGAAGCCACCCGATGGTGTATGGATGTGGGTGAGATGTGGTCAGCAAGCCCAACCGCTTCACGGCGTCTGCTGAAATGAGGTTCTTTTGGCTCCCATTGTCGACAATGAACTGTACAGGGGAGCCCTTTACCCACATCTGGGAGTGGAAGAGACGTTCCTCCTCCTCTGGATCTTCCGGTTCCTCCTTCTAGATCTTTGTAGTGGCAACAGTGGCGTTGGGCTCCGCATCAATAATCTGTTTCCCTTTTTCATTCCCCTTTTCAGGTTCTGATTCGGAGTCAGAGCATGCATCTGACTCAGAAGCCCTCATCTCGGCCACTAGCGACTGCTTGGCCCGACACTCACTTGTGTTGTGAGTGGAGCTCTTATGAAACTCACACCACTTTCCCGTGTCCTTCTTTGGCTTTGCGGTGCTGTTCTTTTCTTGTGGCTTCGATGAGTTGTCTTTAGCCGCCATGCCTTGGCTCGGTCCTTTGTTCTGCGGTTTGGAAGCACCTTTCCCTTGCTTTTGATTCGCAGATCCAAAGTCTCGCTTCTTCTGCTTGAATTTCTGCTCATTCTTGGCAGCATACCGGTATGCCGTACCAAGCGAGGAGATGTCGAGGAACTCCATTTCCTCCTGAATGTATTTGTGCAGACAGCTGCGATACTTTAGCACCAGATGTTTCTCTGAATCTTTGATACCCAACTTTGTGCGCAGGGTATGGAACAGATTCGTCAGCTCATGCACATCTTGATCCCTTTGTTGTCGCGGCGTGGTCCATTGTATGTACTTGTCCTCATAGCTCCCCACGGGATAGTACTGTTCCTTGACGGCGTCTCGGAAAGAATTCCAAGTTGGTACGGCCGAGAACAGAGAGGGTTATGTCTGGTCCTTGTTCTCACAGTAGGTTTCCCACCAGTCCTTAACATGGGGGGTAGCTTTTAGGAGTGCAAAAATAATCTTCTCCCGGTCTGAAAAGTCATGAACCGAGAAATATCCTTCTAACAGATTCAACCATCTATCTATGGCATTTGCGTCTATTTGACCCTCAAATATGGGAATGTCAAAATTTACTTGTACCTTAAAAGGATTCGCGCCTCCAGAGTGGCTGCTGGATGCAGATGCACCGCCGGTGGGTAGCCGTTGAAGGATCTGAGCAAAGTTATCCATCATCGCGTTCCTTTTTTTTTCGAGGGCCTCCTCGAGCAATATTTTGATAGGATCTCCTGCTCCCTCATCTTTCTTTTCATCCCCCATGGGCGTCTGTCGAGGTTTGCGAGGCTGATCTTGCAAATGTTCCACCAGATCGAGCCCTAGCTCCTTATACCCCAACCTTGTTGAAGGATCGAGAAAAAGCAGACCGCTCTGATACCACTGATCCGGATTTATGCAGGAACGCAACAGAATAAACATATAACCATAAATACAGAGATGTAGCGGAAATAACACTTCATTTCATTAATATCAAAGAACTTAAATTTGCTTACAGGCAGAAAGGAAATAAAACTATCTAGGGCGCTGGTAGCTATCTCTGAGAAGAGATGTGGCGGCTACAGGCCTCTGAACTGAGTTACAATGAGGCTCGAGGGCCTATTTATTATTTAGAAACAATGGGAAATCCTAAACAACCAAAACCCTAACCCTCGGAGATGAAGCACCAAAACTATGGGCCCTGTTTGGGTAAATTGGTGTTTCAACTTCCCAGGGGTGTAACTTTGGCATAAGATCTCTGTTTGATGCGTACCATACCTCATTAGAAATATATATCCGAGGACTACAAATTTGGAACGAGCAACATCGGTCCATGGACCCATGTTTCTCTCCGTTTTCCCAAAAAACGTCGTTTAGGGCCTCAAAACGGCTCTGGAAGTTCAGGACCCGAAAAACTGCTAAAAATAGTAAACTGTGCCGAAACTGAAAAACTGAAAGAGACAATGGTGGAGCCCCAAGTCGAATAGGCGGGTGACCACCAATATCCACCTGGATCAATTATTTCTAAATATATTTAATAAGCAACAAAAAATCTATTTAAAATACCTCTAAGCCTATTCATTTATAAACAAAACATCAATCCAAATTATCTCTAAGTCTAGCAAAGCATCTATCTAAATTATATCTAAACCTATTCAATTATAAAGCAGAGCATCTATCTAAATTATCTCTAAGCCTATTCAAATATGAAGCAAAGCATCTATTTAAATTATCTCTAAGCCTATTCAATTATAAATCAAAGCATCTATTCTAATCATAATGAAATTCTACAAATGAAAATAACAATCAGTGAAGTAATAATGTTAAATCTGATCATCTATACTATGGAAATTTGAAAGCAATTTGCAATGAAAATAAAAACACAGCATATGTCTATTGTACAAAAATGAAATACATGTTTTAATATACATAGCGCGAATGTAAATAGAGTGTATCTATACTATAAATTGCAATAAGAAAACAAAGTAAACAGAGCATATATCTATGCGGAAAACACAACAAAAAGCATAAGAAACTAAACCATGAAATGACAGAAAACTAAACAATTAAAGCCTCCACAACAGAATGGTTCTGAATTTATTCACAACTAGCTATGCATCGATGATTCCAGAAACGCATTTTCCTTATATTGATAAAAACTGACTTTCAATATATGATAGTCTTATAATAAAATCGAACTTGTTTCAATTTTACACAGCCCGGTATTTATAACATATTCGAATTAAATGTTTCAAGCTATCACACCTTTGGAGAGTAATAAAACTATGCATAAAACTCTAAATGGAAATGTGATTTTTGTTTCTTTCACGATTTGCTACGTGGAGAGAAAATCGTGAAGCTTACTCTTCTCGCTCGCTTGTTCTGGTTCTTGCTTTGACTGACCCTTTGACCGCAATCCAAGGTGCTTTCCTTCACGATTCTGGATAGGTAAATAGGATAAAATCCATGAATGGATCATTTCCCAACTGCCCATGTAATTTGCTTCTTCATTCATTCTTCAGAACATGTTAGACCATGGCAGTGGCTACAGAAATAAAGATTAGCTGCAAAATTGCATGAATTCTGTAGCTAAATACAAGCTTAATTCAAATAAAAGAAACATTTAAAATATGAAAAAGAGATCATTAAGGTACCTTACCAGGCTAAAAATGTGCAAATCAATACTTGCTTAAGCTTATGGAGTTTGAAAAAAATGAGGAAAAGATAGTGAAATGGATGTTAAAATTGAGGTAATCTTGATGCTCTACACGTAGCATCCTTCCAAAATTGATGCTTGATGGCTTCTTCAAATGATCCAGGCTCAGATTGAACAATTGTACTCATGGCTGCTAGGTACCCTTGGTACCTATTCGTCTTCTTACTTTCACGAAATGTCCCTCTTGGGGAAATATGTCTCTCGGCATCTTCGAGAGTGTCCCTAAGCTATGAGGGTATAATTTTATTAGAAGGAGGTGGATCAATCTGATCCATTGGTCCTTCAACATCGGGCATAGGTTCACCCTTCGGTTCTTCCTACCTTCCAACTTCTTCTTCTTCTTTGTATTCCTTTGAACTAGGAAGATTCCTTAGTTTCTTGAGGACAACATCTTCATAGAAGGTGAAATCGTGGCATATCTCCACTTCTATTTTACCAGAAACATAGATTATATATGCCTTCGAGGTTTCACTATAGCCCACAAACATTCCCTTCTTCCTGGAAGCATCCAATTTGCTTCTCTTTTCTTTTGGCACATGAAAATAAACAGGACTTCCAAAAACTCTAAGGTGGGAGACATCAGGCTTCTTACCAAATAAGACTTTCTCGGAAGTTTTGAAGTCTAAATAATAATTCGAGCATCTATTTTGAACATACACAACAGTGTTCGCAGCTTCTCCCCAAAGAAACTTCGAAAGACCTTGGTCATATAGCATGGCACGGGAAGCTTCCACAATGGTTCTATTCTTTCTTTTAGCAACACCATTTTACTCAGGAGTGTACACAGTTGTGTTCTCCCTCTTAATTCCAGCTTCCTTGCAAAATTCATTGAATTCATTTGACTCATACTCGGTCCCATTATTGGTCCTCAAAATTTTGATTTTCTTCCCAGCTTGATTTTCAACCAAGGCCTTGAAGGTGTAAAACCATTTGAATGTTTTGTCCTTCTTCTTCAAGAAATATATCCAAGTCTTGCAGGAGAATTCATCTATAAAATTCATGTAACAGGAACATCCTCCCAAGGATGTTACGGGCAGCATACCAGATAGGTAAGAATGTATCAATTGCAAGATATATGATGTCTTTGTGACACTTGAGTGGAATGGTCCCCTTGTATGCTTCCCTTCGGCACAACCCTAACATATACCTTCATGATTATCTTTAAACTTGGGCATCCTTGTCACCACCTTCCATGCTTCGAGAAGGGCTTTGTAATGAAAGTGTGCAAACCTTTGATTCCCTAACTCGGTTTGAAGAGTTGTATCACATGACATGTGCCCCAAAAGTCTTCCTCCAACTCGATAGAGTGTGTTAGCGCAAGGAGTCACTCCTTGATTGCAAAGGAGTAAGCCTTACACAGCATAGTTCATTTCAAAGTAAAAGTTTTTGAGTGGTGCGATGGCTTCTTAATGTGTTTGAAATGATTTTTACTCTTTTAGACTTTCATGCATTTGGAAATCTGTGGAAAATATAAATTGTATGGATAAATTTTTAGTACAGGGGAGCAAAGGGTGACAGATGAAAGGTGACAGATAGCTAGTACTCAATCTAAGAAATATGCATATCCTAAATCAGTCACACAGCTACAAGAACGGCATTTTACATAAACTTTGTTTATCCTAAATCATTCACACAACTACAAGAAGGGCCTTTTACATAACTTTGTTTTATGTAAAGGAAACAACATTTAGAAAGCAGAATACATGCATAAATAATTTCATAAATCCTTCATGAAACCTTCACTAACATGCTCTACACAACATATAGATGATTTGCAGAAGACTAAACAACATATAATTAACTATTAGATCATCTAATAGTTCCCTTACGCATACTTTACTAGTTGTTGCAACTCATAAATCAGAAGAATAAAGCAATAAGAGAAACACCCTATATATTAGATAGTCCTTGAAACACAAAGTCCTTCAGCATGAAGTGAAAAAAAGAGTTTTCTTTATTATGATAAGTCTTCGGTTCGACCAAGATCCTATCCTAAAATGGAATTTACAAATCATATTTATAGAGAGAGAGTCACCAAATCCATCTCTCCTAAAAATAAGGAACCACTCTTCCTCACATTACATAGGAGTTATAGGAAATTAAAGACATATCCTATCAAAATATAACTAACAGGACGTATGTAGATAGGAATAAAGAAGACAGATTGAACTGTGTTACTGAGTGTTCTGGCAACCTGCCTCCTTTTCTGTTGATTTGTCTCTTCATGACCTTGGTTCTTTAAAACCCATGTGTATTTATTAAATGTGACTTTTAAAAACCTCAAAACAACTTATCAACCATCATTTTACATGTCCATATCTCTAGGAATCCTTATCATTCTTGGACTTAGCTTGGAAATTCTTTTGATAGGTGTGAGAAATCATTTAAAACAGATGCTACCGGAACTTCCAATAAAAACATGTAACTGCGCAAAAATTGTAATGCTACTGGAATTTCTGGTAGCACTCTGCTTCCTTTTCAAAAATGCACAAGAAGATACTTGAAAAATTCTATGCAAACTTAAACATTCTGAAAATTGAGCTATTCACAAAATATAACTAGTAGTCAAAAAGTTATATCGCTAGGATATCTTTTTACCTCTCCTCCATATGAGTTGCAACTTCTGCAACCTTGTCTAAGTTTGTTCTTCTGTCAACTGTTGATTTTGACCTTGTAGTCCTAGTGGCTCTCTCTTTTGCAATGGCATTTTTCTCTTCTGAACTCGTCTGGATTTGTTTTCTTTTAGAGTATCTTGTTTGTTGGTCTGAAGGGGCTTTACTCTTATATTTATTCTTGGACCCACTAGACGCTGCAATTGAAGGAGTTATAGTTTGTAACTGTAATATTCCCAAATGGGAAAAGTAGGAATATAGTGCATAAATAAGGAAATAGTGAGGTAAATCAACACATAAATATTGGAGATCAATATGGAGCCATAAAATTATGTATAAGAATAGAAAATTAGTACAAAATAGTGAGGCATAAATCATATGAAATGAGGAAACAAACCTCCCATAAACAATCACTCCAAAATATGAGTTGTTGCTACAATACAAAATGCCAGAGAGATGCTACATTGCAGTCATACTTAATCATACCTACAGTTGGAGATCATACAATGATACAAAAATACTAATATAGGCCACAATAGATTCTACACGTACAGATGTAAGCACTAGATCAGCTTTCCAAGACAACCCAAGAGGGTTTCCGAAAAATGCACACAATGTGCCAATGTAAGTTGCAGCCCTAGGGCTGAAGGTATGCTACAACAACAGAAATGAGAAGATACGGCTGAATATGATGTAGAAACCTACATCTCTTCTCCAATAGATCCCTTGGATGAAAGAATGGCTCCTCCATTGAAGAAACCACCTCCCAAAACATCCACTGCAACCACCCTTGCAACTCCTCCCTAAAATAACGCAGATTTGGACTGAAACTGCATTGTAGGGGATAAACTCTCCTTGGCCTGATGCCAAATATGTCAATAAATCCCAAGGGGCTTCTTTACAGGCCTTCCAAAGGAAGGAAACATTCCTCCTATTAAAAACTAGCTTTGAAGACACCCAATATCATCCTCCATTGTTGCACCCTGCAACACAACACAACTCTAAGTAGAAACTGTGTTGATGAAGAAATTTGTAGCTTGGCCTTAAGCCTAAATGTGGAAATGTAGTGCAATACTCTTCCAAGAGGCCTCTCAAGGAAAGAGGTGGGATTCCCGCTCGGGAACACCCTGTGATGAACAACACTGCAATCTTAGCTAAACAACTGAAGAGAGCAACAAGTCTAAACATACCATATACAAAATAATAATCCAAAACATAACCCCATATGGCTGCCATCCTCTTCCTTATATAAGTGATGAGCTTCCTCACCCTTGGCCCCACTCAATTAGGTCACTACTTCCATGCAAAGAGTCTCCAACCAAAACTACGTTGTCCCTCTATGAATGCCACTCCTTCATAACAGCGTTGTTGATTTGGTCAAAGTTGACCCAGTCTTCATTATCCTACCCCTTTTCACACCTAAGGGTCTTCAATCCAGCCTTTTATATGACCTCCATTCACACTAGGAGTGTCTCTTATTCCTACTAAGGAGATTTATGGGTCTCCATACCCTCTTATTCCTTTATCTAAGAGCAAAATCGAAATTTAATATTCCAATTAGTTGTGTGCTGATTTAGGAATATTACAGTCCTCCCCTCCCAAATGTTGCTTGTCCTCAAGCAACTGCAAGAATAGAACTGAAGAGCCTCCCCTCTTCCTCCTGTAGCATCCTCATATGATAAGTTCCTCCAATGAACAGGATTCCCTCTCATCAATATGTCCCCTAGTTTCTCCTCCCAAGTGTATAAGTAAGCCTTTGGTGACAAACCCAAATGGCTCTCATCATGAAGTAGTGGGATACCCATGGAGGAAACTATGTGTGGTCTAGAGGCCTTCTTGAGGCATGGAATCAGAAAATTATTGGGAACCTTCATTCCCATGTGAAGCTCCCATCCCCAAGCTATTATCCATACAAAATCAGTCACCCTCCAAAATGGTAACTCATGGAGAAACTCCTCTACCTTAGGCTCCTGCAAAGTAGGTGGGATGCATAGCTGAACATGATGGATCAAATCTTCCATCCCACGATGTCTCTCTCTCCACTTATGATAAGTGTAGAGTTGCTGCTAAATTTGGGCTGCAATAATGTTGCCTTCATGAAGCAAAAAGGCAATTGGATCCTCAAAGACCCACTCTTTGGTTCTTGCCCATACCATCCCATACAAAGTGAATATGACATTATCATCATATGGAATCCAAATCATAGAGGTACTGAAGGTTTAATATAGCGCTAGAAGGTACCAACAGTCTCCCAAGTAGTTGCAGGGCAGTTTTTCTAACTGTTGTTTCAAAAAATAACATGGCAAGTTGTCTCCCAACAAATTGCTAGTTGTGCATGTCATCTCATCTACTAGTAAATAGCAAATGGAATTATGTATCAATTGAGCATAAAAATAATAGTACAATACTTTCCCAAAGCCATACAAGAGATGGCTATCCCCATCACTAATGTTGGTCCCAAAATGACCATGAAGTCCAAATAGAGGCTTGCCCTCTTGTGGAGAAATGCACTATATAGAGATGGTAAGAGAATGAAAATACTGTGTTAGATAATCAATAAGTGAAAAAACACAATTCTTACCATGTACTGAGATTAGGTTGATAATAAGATCCATGAATGAGCCCTCCATAGTGGTATGACATATCTCCATGAAAATGGATGAACCATGTGCTGCATGAAAAACCTTCTTCTTATGCTTGGAGATCCAAGTCAATAAGATCATATCATGGTAATAGATGTCTCCATCCACTACTCCATCACTCTCATCTCTTACTTGTACATCAAGTGCATCATATGTGAATTGATCCTTGGAACACTCCATCAACAAACCCAAGCTCCCAAGTGACAGTGTTGTTGTCCTTTGTAATAAGGCTCATGTCATCTCATAACTCCATTCTTTGACATGCCAAATTTCAAAGTCATCTACCATAATGCTACTATATATGGGAGATTCCTTCCAAAGTGGAAGTACCTCTTGATCCTCCAAGGCTAAAAAGTAGCCCCTTTGCACCATGATGGTGCCATCTCCTCCTCCTGCAACATCATGCAAAGTATGGGAGAAAATCATCCCATACTCTCCCAAGAGTTTCCAAAGCAACAACAACTCTTGTTGCCTCCCCACACCATCACCATATAAACTATGGAGCAACAACATGATGGTTGACATGAAAGATATCACATCACCCCATTACACCCAAACTCCTTGCTGCCATATGATGGACATGCCATTCCAAGTCACAACCATTAGCACACCCTTTGGAATAGGATATGCTACATAATGGCCAAACTCTTTCAAGAGTAGCCAACGTAGACTTGCCTCCTGCTGCCATGTGTCATAGATATGCAAGTGGCTCTTCAGCCTCTTTCTCATCAACATCACCCATCCAACCAATGGCGAGTGTCTACTATCATGCTCCCAATGGGTATTTCTCCAATGGAGAATACCATCCTCCCAAATAAGATTTATATCTTTGCATTTCATGGGATGTTGAAATGCAATCTCTTGGAGATCTCCAAATGAATACCACTCATCAATGACCAAGTTGACCCCATAAGGATCCCAATAAGATGTAGGAAAAAAATTATCATTAAGATGTGAAGTGCTCATCAAGAAGTATCCATCATAATAATGGAAGATGTCATCCATCATAAGATGTCCTCCATCAACCATCTTCCTATCCACTACTACACAAGTGTGTTGGTCATTAGAATGTCTCAATATTAGTTGGGCCCCCAACTCATCACTGTTGCTTAATGACAACGTTGCTGAAATCCATGATGGTGCATATTTTGTCTCATGCTCATGCTCAATGCTAAACATATAGTTCTGCATTGGTTTATTTAGAACAATACTCATCCTATCCTCCAAAAATATACACTCCAACCCCAAGAGTTGTGTGAAGCTCAACAATGAATAACCAGGATGATTGTATATCTCCTCCTTGAAAAAATCAAGGGTCCTTAGGGCAGTGATAGTCTACTACTCCAAATTAGCAATGTGCTTTGGCCCTAGGTCATGCATTTTCCCTAATAGAATGTTTCCACAATCCTCCATATGATGTGTTGTAATAATAGGAAATGGAAATATGTGCATACCTTGGTAAAGCTTGGGAACATCTTGTACTGCTACAAGGGTTCCTTCCTCTAGTGTGATGACTTCCCCAACTATTGATGATGATGGCTGCTCTTATGTGGTTGCATCAGCGCTAGTATAAGTCTCCTCCTCCTCATGCATCTCCAGAATAGTGCATGGGACTCTATATGTCAAGAGATCAAGACCACTTTGCAAATATGCAAGTGTTCTTCCTCCTGATGCAAGTTCTCCTGTAGAAAGTGGTGGTGGAAGTTGCTCTTCCTCTAGTTTTCTTCTATTAAACTTCTTGATCAACCTTTGAGTAAAATATGCATATGCAGTCACTTTTGCATGACTCAAATGGCTAAACCACCAAATTTTTTCTTCGCCCTCAAGGTGTAGCATGGAAATATCAACAACTTCTCTTTCTACTACTGGGTATAGCAGGAATAATGCATCCAACTTCATTCCCCAAGATCTTGTTGTGCATGTGGATGACCCATCAAATGTAGACAATAGAAATCTATTGCTACAAGGTCTTATTTCTTCTTTGAGTTGAATGAACCGTGGGAGAGTTAGATTCTCCTTGAAAGCTCTAGGTTGAGACCTATATTCTGCAAGATACTCACTTAGAATATCATGATCTAAGTGTCCTCCATCTCCATGCATTTTTTCTTCTTCTTCAACAGGAAAGGGCATAGTGTATTGCTTTGGAGCTCTATGCAATACCAGATTTATTTTCTGATGATAGGAAGTGCATGGACCTTCCTCATCTTCAAACCCTAATGAGGTCTCATTGTTTCTCTCCATTCTTCTTTGCTTGACATCGTTGGTGAGGTCCCTCTTAGATCTGAAAAGAGATGAGATAAAACTCATCCCTTCCATCATTCTAATCTCTTTATCCTTCTTCTTATTCTCCTGATAGCATAATGGCTGAGATCCACAGGATGAGCCAAGATTATGCTCTGATACCATTGTAATATTCCCAAATGGGAAAAGCAGGAATATAGTGCATAAGCAAGGAAATAGTGAGGTAAATCAACACATCAATATTGGAGATCAATATGGAGCCATAACATTATGTATAAGAACATAAAATTAGTACAAAATAGTGAGGCATAAATCATATGAAATGAGGAAACAAGCCTCCCATAAACAATCACTCCCAAATATGAGTTGCTGCTACAATACAAAATGTCGGAGAGCTGCTACAGCGCAGTCATACTTAAGCATAACTACAACTAGAGATCATACAATGATACAAAAATACTAATATAGGCCACAATAGATTGTACACATACATATCTAGGCACTAGATCAGATTTCCAAGACAACCCAAGAGGGTTTCCGAAAAATGCACATAATGTGCCAATGTAAGTTGCAGCCCTAGGGGGCTGCAGGTATGATGCAACAACATAAATGAGAAGATATGGCTGAAGTTTATGTAGAAACCTACAGCTCTTCTCCAATAGATCCCCCAGATGAAAGAATGGCTCCTCCACTGAAGAAATCACCTCCCAAAACATCCACGTCAACCACCCCTGAAACTCCTCCCTAAAATAACATATATCTGGACTAAAACTGTGTTTTAGGAGATAAATAATCCTTGGCATGATGCCAAATATGTCAATAAATCCCAAGGGGCTTCTTTACAGGCCTTCCAATGGAAGGAAACCTTCCTCCTGTGCAAAACTAGCTCTGAAGATGCCCAATATCATCCTCCACTACTGCACCCTGCAACATAGCACAACTCTAAGAAAAAATTGTGCTGATGAAGAAAGTTGTAGCTTGGCCTTAAGCTTGAATGTGGAAATGTAGTGCAATACTCTTCCAAGAGGCCTCTCAAGGAAATAGGTGGGATTCCCTCTCAGGAACACCCTGTGTTGAACAACACTGCAATCTTAGCTAAACAGCTGAAGAGAGAAACAAGTCTAAACAAACCATGTACAAAATAATAATCCAAAGCATAACCCCATATGGTTTCCATCCTCTTCCTTATATAAGTGATGAGATTTCTCACCCTTGGCCCCACTCAATTAGGTCACTACTTCCATGCAAAGAGTCTCCAACCAAAACTGCGTTGTCCTTCCATGAAAGCCACTCCTTCATAACAGCGTTGTTGATTTGGTCAAAGTTGACCCAGTCTTCATGCTCCAACCCCTTTTCACACCTAAGGGTCTCCAATCCAGCCTTTTAGATGACCTCCATTCACACTAGGAGTGTCTTTTATTCCTACTTAGGAGATTTAGGGGTCTCCATACCCTCTTATTCCTCTATCTAAGAGCAAAATCAAAATTTAATATTCCAATTAGCTATGTACTGATTTAGGAATATTACAGTAACCCTTTAGACTACCTCTCAATATCTATAACTTCTGTTAGCAAACTTGGGTTATGCAGGGCTTTATATTTCAGCCAAAAAATTTTGTTGGCTCTTGTGTATCTTTTTCTACTACCAACAACTTGTTTTGCATCTCTTTGTCTTCTCTTACTGCTAATATCATACCCTGCATCCTTCAGGAGCTCCTCATCTGACTTGGTGGGCTGATAGTCCTTCTGAGTCTTTTGCTGAATGTTTGCTTCCAAAACTTCCGGTAGCACCTATTCTTATTATTTTTCTGCAACTGCAGACTTTCCTTTTCGTGCTCTGGAATATACCTTGGGAGAAGGAGAAATAGGAGGCACAATATTCGTTGATTTAGGCTTGCTAGTAGATGAATCTTCTCATTTTTCCAACTTCTCTTTAGCTTTGCTTGGGCGAGCCTTTTCCTTTTTTCCTTTAGTCTTCTTGTAGATTTTCTCCTTCTTAGCTTTTATTTTAGTCCTTTTACCAATTGATGAAGTAATTGGCTTCTGAATTTTTCCCTTCTTCTTGGCAGGTTGAGAATGTTGTTGTGAGGCTAGCGATAGTTGAGCAGGAATATTTTGTGTAGGTGCAGGTTGGCCTGCCTTGTAAAATAGGAAGTGTTCCCATGACTGGTTTCTTTTTATGAGTTCTTCAATAACCCACACCTTGATAAGAGCTTGATGGTAGATGTTATACTCTGAAGATGTTGCATGGGTTTGTATCCTAGCTGACATATTAGTCAATATTTTCAGCAGAAAGAAAGGTAGGTTGAGGGTCTTCATACCTATATTATGAAACAAAACCTCATGTGATAAAGAAAAACAAAATTATACCTCCTCTCACAAGTAAGGTATATCTTGATGAGCTTGACAGTTTCAGCCCATTCATCCTTGAGATAATTGCTATGAATCCCCTTATCCCATTTAGGGTCTCTGTATTCATCCTTGATGAAGCTGTTGAGGTATCCTCCAATGATAACTTGGCTTTTGAACCATTTTTCTCCTTCATGTGGGAGGTAGAAAGCTTCAGCAATAGATTCAGTTGATACCTACAATCTGAGGCCATAGACGTTTGATTCTTGTCCATCAAATGAGTGAGAAAATTCCTTAGCTACTCCTAGATGAGAGCTGCCTAACCTTGAAAAAAATGGATACCACCCTGGCTATACAAAGAACCTCCTCACATTTGGATTTGCATCTATTAAATCAGCTCCTTGAGGTTCAATACATTTTAGTTTTCCTCCTTTTTTATTCATCTTCAGTAATAAAGAAGGTTGTCTGCTATAATCTGATAGGTTTCAAGAATAGGAAATCTTAATTAACAGGTGTCGTTGTGTCTTCAATGCAAATTGTCTGAAATCTGAGTCTCCCTCTTCAAGTTGTTCACTGGAACTGCTCATTCACCAACAGTTGAATTTGAAAACTAATGGTTTTCCCTTTCTTTTGGTGATTTAAAATAATATGTCGGTTCACCTTTCCATGCATGAGATTTTTTCATAATGGGAAATATCCTGAACCGTATAACACACCTCGTGATATTCATGATTAACTTCAGTGGATTTCTTTGTTTCAGATTATGCACTACAGGTGGCTGAAGCTGAAAGGAATTGGAGTTGGCACTCACCTCCATCGTATTCTTATTACAGGCCTAAAATTCTCGCAGCTTTCATGCGTAATCCAACCAAGAGGTCACCACATTAAATCGCAGATCCACAATCTACCTTGACATTAGATGCATACCTTGACTTGTGGATATAATGACTCATGCTGACAGACAGGACAAACAATGGTTTGATTTTACAACTGCACATCCACACCTAGTTTCTTCCATGTATAACCACGACTTAGCTCGACATCATTTAAATGTAGACCTTTCCTATCACATGGCATAACTCATGATAAAAAGATTTAAAGCTTAGTTGATAACGGGAACACGTGGATAACACAAAAGCGGATGCGATTTTTTATTTTTTTTTAAACATGGGAGGTTACCGGAACTTCCGGTAGCATCGGATAAAGGAAAAACAAACATAAAACATAATTAAAATAAATTTTTCCAATAGGGAAAAAACAGACGCTACCGGAACTTCCTGCAGCGTTCTAATTTTTTTTTTAATTTACAAATTTTTATCCTATAAATAACAAATTTAAAACACACTCATGACTAAGCATAGAACTATGCTAACATTGTCTCCACAGGGGATAGAGCTCTCCCTGCAAGGCTCTAAGAATATTTTGCAGTTTTAGTGCATTGTCATTGGGCTATGGAGTCTTATTATAAAACACACCGATATTTACAATGAATTTAGGCCACAGACAGCGTAGTAAAATAATTTTTTGAGGAAGCGCCCATCAAATGGTCCTCGAAAAAGTTCTTTCCCATCGAGATGTTGCAAATCAAAAGTATTGTCCTGCAAAATATTGGAGATTCTAAAAGGACCAAGCCATAAAGCATCAAATTTGGAATGACATCCAATCTGGAAATCTTATTTTTTAGTCCCTTTATCAAAGACTTGCATTACATCTTGTTGATTTTCTTACCAAATCATATTGTTGTTCTCGCTTTTGCTGTACTTTTATGATCTGATAAATTCTTTTGGTCATGTCATTTGGCTCAGCTTCATGATCTTGCATAAATTTAGCTACAAGAATGGCTAATTGGACTGGAAAAACAGCATCAGTTCCATAAACCATATGAAAGGGTGATGTATTAATAGATTTTTTTATTGTCACCCTGTCAACCCATAAAGAAAATTTCAGTTTTGAGTGTCAAGCTTTCTTGTTGTGCTCCAATAACTTGGTGATGATTCTTACCAAACTTTTGTTAGATGATTCAGCTAAACCATTCCCTTGTGGAAAGTAAGTTATAGATTGAGTAAGCTGAATACCATAATCTTCACAGAAATTAACCAATGGTGTAGCTTTAAAATCAGCTGCATTATCTGTTACTAACCTTGATGGACATCCAAATCTGGTTATAATTCCCTCCAGAAAGTTAATGATGACTTTATGAGTAGCATTCTTGGTAGGTATCGCTTAAATCCACTTGTTGAAGTAATCAGTTGCAACAAGAATCCAATGATGTTGTCCACTTGAAGGTGGATGAATTTTCCTAATGAAATCCAATCCCCATTGCTGGAAAGGTGCAGAAAAAACTATGGGTTTGAGAGGCAAAGATTTCAATTTTTTTTTACTAATGAACTTCTAAAAATTTTCACATGTTCTCACCTCAGCACATAAATCAGAAAATAAGCTAAGCAAAAAATAACCAGCTCTCAATATTTTGTATGCAGTAGTTCTCCAATAAATATGACCTCCAAAAACACTACTGTGCATATCAAACATAACATTCTTAGACTCATCTGAGTCAATGCACCTCAACAAAATCTTGTAGGATCTTTCCAATATAAACAGTTATCCTTGATGCAAAATTTAATGGTTTTCAGCTTCAAAGATCTCACTCTGCTTTTATCAAAATTTGGAGGAGGTTTAAAATGCTGCAGAAAATAAATGATATCCCTATAGCAGCTACACTCAACAAGTTTCACATGTACTGCCATGCTGTCAATAGATTCTAAAATTTTCTCTTCTAAATTGTCATCCATGAAATTCAAGCCCAAAACTCTACAATTTTCTTCAGCTAGTAGTTTGGCTAATCCTTGACCTTTAATCAGTTTGGTAGGCTTTATCTCTAAATAAAATTCAAGAACTTTAGCCACCTACATACTTCTTTTTCCATCAATATCAGGTTGAAATAATATTTATCTAACAGTAGATGAAGTTACATAAGCAATAATTTGAGCATGCATAATATAAACTCTAAAATCCTTTAGAGCTTTAAATAATGCAAATGCATGCTTTTCCAACATTTCATACTTCAATTATGCATCTCTAAGAGCTCAAATGAAAAATGCTACGGGGGTTTCCTTATTTTTTGCATCTTTTTGTAATAAAACAACAACAATAATATCTTGAGAGGAAAATGAGAAAATCAAGAAAGGCTTTGAGTATTCAAGGCTTACCAACTGAGGTGCTTCAATGATAGCTTTTTTTATCAGCTCAAATGAATTTTTGGATTCAAATGTCCACTTGACTTCTTTTTCCTTCTTCAGCATGCAAGTAATATGCTTCACCACTTCAGCAAAATTGGGAATGAACCTTCTTAAAAAATTGATCTTAGTGAGGAAAGATTGAATCTCTTTCTTGGATCTTGGAAGTGTTAAGGCCTGAATTGCAATCACTCTTTTGGGATCAATTATCACTCGATCTTTAAAAACCATGTGACCCAACATCTTACCTTCTTCAAGAGAAAAATGAGACTTCTTTGGATTCAATGATATACTATATTTTCTACATTTAACAAATACTTGTCTCAAGTGTTGAAGGTGTTCTTGATCTGAAGCTGAAAAAACAGTAATATCATCCAAATAGATGACCAAGAACTTGTCTTTTTATCCAATTAATGCAGATTCCATAGCACGCTGGAAACTAGCTACGGCATTCATAAGCCCAAATGGCATCTTTGCATACATGAATTTCCCCCAAGGAGTAGTGAATGTTGTCTTCTCTCGATCTTCAGTCCAAACAGATACTTGGTTATACCCGGAGAACCCAACCAACATGGAAATTTTGTTTGACCCAGTTACCTTTTGAAGAATATGCTCCATATTTGGAAATGGATAATTATCTTTCTTCAAAGTATTTGTTAAGATTCCTGAAATCTACACATAATCTGACTTCGTCACTTTTATTTCTTACTGGAACTAGATTAGCAACCCAATCTGAATATCTCAATGGAATGATGATTTTAGCATCCAAAAGTTTCTTCATTTCCTTCTTCATCATTGGTAACAATAGTGGATTGATTTGTATTAATTTCTGCAGGAATGGCTTAGTACTATCTTTCAATGGTATTCTATGCTCAATGATAGTTGTGTCATATGTCTTAAGATCCTCATATATCCAGGAAAAAAACATCAACAAATTCACAAAACAGCGTGTGGTATTCAATGTTTATTTCTTCTGATAGATCTTTTGACAACTTAACATACCTTGGCTCTAGTTCTGTACCAAAATTGTAATATTCCAATTCTGCATCTGCTTCAGCAAAATATGGTTTAACTGAAACATCATTGTGATAAAAAAAAAACTTCTCAAGTAGGATCAACCCCTTGGGGATATGATTGGTAGGCGACTGTATGATAGGTTGATCAACAATCTGTTTTTTCAAATTCTTGGAATATAGATAATCAACATTATCCTTCATGAGATCTTCATCCTGATCAATGTTTAGGACAACAAATTCTTCAACAGCTTCAATGAATCTTCTAATATCCTGGTCATCCTCAAAAAATTTCAAATGTTGACATTATCAGGAATGTTAGGTCTAAACCTAACTTCCACTTCATATTTCAACTTTATAGGTATTGGAATCTTGAATGAGCTTGTTGAAATAAAAAGTGAACCAGCCAAAATATTACTTTCTCTTGGAACAAAAGAAATTTAAAAGACCAGGAATGAGTCTTCTATAATGCTCCATATTGAATTCCGGTAATCTCTGAGTCTTGAATGCTTAGTTTGGTAAAAATTTCTGATTTGCTGAATAATAAGTTCAACATCTCCAAAAACAGAAATTTATGAAATGTTCATGTCTTTTCTTGTTTTTAAACCTTTTAAAAGAGCTTCACATTCAGCCACATTGATCGTTGCTTCAAATTCAAGTTTGAAAGAAAAATTAGAGCTCTATTTCAAAGGGGAAATGAGAACTATTCCTGCACCAGCTCCTTCTCTAGAACACGAGCCATCAAAATACATTTGCCACACCTGAGAACCCTCATGACTGATTTAATTTTCAGCGGGCTTCATAATCTGAAAACTTTTCGTAGAGAGGGAAGAATTGTCCATATGTAAAATGATTGAACCCACATTAGTTGTTCTAGCATAAACTGGATGATTAGTGGGGTCTTTGTTGTCACTAATGATATATGCTAGCTGAAATCCATTTGCAAAGTTCCTCCCAACATTCTAATCCATGATCTAGAAAGTAACATGTCAAATCTAGGAGGAATATAAGCTACAAAAATATGCATTACCATCCCTCTCATGGGTAACCGAAAGAGGCTTATTGCAAGGTATTTGATGACACCAAGGCATTAGACTTTCTGGGAATCAAAATAATAGAGATATTGGTATTCTCTAGTTACTCCTAGACCTAGTTCATTCATGACTACCTTGGGCATTATATTATGTGAGGATCCAGAGTCCATTGGGCAATTATGCAAGATCTTATCATGAATATTCAGATATAGATAAAAATGAGGGGTACAATCATCTTCGTCTTCTACCAATGGACCTAAAATAACAGTAGGCTTGTCATTTTGAAGGTTAACCAAATTAGATGCTACTTTGGTATGTAGACGATGAAGAGATTTCATAAAAGGCTTTTTTAAATCATCATTTTTCATGAGTTCTACAAGAGGAACATCAATCTTAATCTTTTGTATCTCATTTTCAAAATTGAAAACAAGGGCAGCTTGTGAGCAATTTTTACCTCAAGTGAAGGAGGGTTAGCTGCTTCCGGAAATTTCGGCTTGCTTGGTTCAGCCACTTGATTTTCTGCTGAAATTTTAACTACATCCTTATTCTTCTTTGGTTATGTTAGACTGCTGTATTTCACAGTATCACAAGGTGACTGATTATTTCTCAGATCCATCACACTAAAAATAATATTCCATGGCTATCAATTATTTTTAGGAAAAAAGGGAAATCCTGACTATCAAGAGCATCAAATGAATCTATCTACCTTTCAGTTCAGTTGAAAGAGGAAAGTGTCATTGATTAAGTGTGATGGCAAGCAAACTCCATCCTACTCTCACTCATTCCATTTACTTTCATTTACCCTTCATTTTTCCATTTGTCTAAAGTCCCACGCTTCATTTCATTCAAAACCCTTTCTTAGCTATCGAAATTAAAATTTTGTAGTTAAAAAAGAGCAGCTCCACCCACCCACTAAAAACCGTATACTTACCTCTTGCCCGCACTTTGCAAACATAAAACTCTGCCGATGCGATTTGGTGGGACCCATCCAACCTTTATACATTACCAAATCCGCATGCAAACCTTTGTATTTCGCATTTTCCTTACCTTTCGCCTTTTCACACTTTCCAGCGTTTAGCGCGTCGCATTTCGCACTTCACACATTTTATAAATTACCTTTTAAGAGCCCGCGCGTTATTTTGTTTAAGTTGCGATGCGATCGCATATCACATGTCGCAAGATCAGGAGGATAGCGCGCATAGCACCCACAAGTTAAATTTTTTAACTTGTGATATAACCCGATCGCAATCGCACATCGCAAGTTTCAAAGGATAGGCAGACAGGTAAGTCTTACAATTTTCGAAGTGCGATATGAGACGACGGTGGGACCAGATCGCAATCGTACATCGCAAGTTTTATAGGATAGGGGTGGGGGTAAGTGTTAAAATCTCCAAATTGCAATATGTGATGATGGTGGGACCCGATCGCAATCGCACATCGCAAGTTATAAATGTTAAGTGCTAAACAAAAGTTAAAAACAACGAAATGCGGAGTGAGATGTTGGCGTGGATGCGATGCGGCTCCAAGATGAAATATAAACGTTTTCAGGTCTGGGCGTATGGCATTTGAGCACCATTTTATGAATAAATAGGGAAAACACGACAAATGAACTTGTGGTAAAATAATACCCGACAAGGAGCAAAAGGCAGAGCGAGGCTAAACATCACAAGGAAACAGACAGAAAAGGTTGAGTCGAGCATTTGTGCAGAACTAATTGTGTTATAATAGCAGAAACTGAAGGGGCAGCGAACACATCAGCATAGCTATTGATCTGAGTACCTCATCGATTTAATAATCCAACAACATTTTTCTGAAGATGAAGAGCCAAGGCGTCAGAGTCTTCTTCGCCTCTTCGGCATCGGTAAAAGCCGAATTCTAATCATAATGAACTACTGCCTCCACCTTCTTGGCCAAAAGTATCTTATCACCGTCTATGAGGTTCCACATGTCAAAGTGTTACTCCATCATAGTCCCTTCGGGATCCTGAAAGGCAATTTATTCCTCACTCTATAATCAATAATAGATTGCTAAAGATACTCTTATGGCCGAACTTGTCTTATCACCGCCTGCATGGTTCCACTTGGCAAAGGTTTAATTTGATTGTAATTAATGTAAATTTTTGTAGATGTTTTATGCTTGATGCAACTTTACTTTTTCATCAATATCAGACAACAGTCACATAAAAAATAAAGTAAAATGCTGATATAACATACCAGTAGATCGACAGAAGACAAGCTAGAAATATATATGTATTGGTGCATTACGAAGGTTAAAAGGATGCTTCAACCAACAAAGTCTCAATATGGTCAGCCAACCAGCAATTTCACACAACCCTCTAGGACAGCCAAACGGTCAACTCAAAAGTCAACGTTGTCAACCAACGATCACCACAAATAGTAGCAGCAGCTAGGTCAACGCAAAAAATTCAAAGTCAACATCTTGCCTTGGGAATACTGCCAGAAAATGCGGATTAGGAAAATCAAAATTTTGGGAGAGTTTCAAGTATGTTTGACCTTGCGTTGACCAAAGTCATTACTGGTCAAAGTTTGTTGCAGAAACCCTAGACCGAGATCAAAAATGTGTTGCTGCTGGAATTTTCCCACGTATGGAGAGAAGACTCACCAAGTTCATCGACCCAATCAAATGAGGAGAGAGAAATGTGTGAGGATGAGATGAGTGAAAATGTCTTCCAACGTTGACCAATATATATCCATCAATGAGGGTGTGTGACACAACTGTTGGGGCACAAAACCTTAAGGCTGACTTGCACATATTTTGAATAAATTCAAAATAAATTTTCTGCTCATCAGATTAAGATGATATTTATATCGATCTTGCGCCTCTCTGAAAGAGGAGTCCAATAAAAATATTGGTATCTTTATATGAGCATCACAACATGGATTTTGGACCTGGTTGTCCAAAATTAACACTCCCTCTCAACTAGGGATAACTCCATCGACCTGTGCAATCCAAACATCGTGCGTCGTCCCGCCGTAACTTGCTTTGTTGGCTTCTTTATTTCATAACAGAAGTGGGTCAGTCACAAAGACATCATTCCCAACTTAAAAATTCAGCCCAGAGGTTTGAAACCTTTATAGGACTCACAAAGAGTCTCATACCAACCCGAAGTTGGTTTCCTAACCCGAAGTCAGTTGGAGGTTCGAAACCTCACTATACTTGATCCCAGATCAAGTGGTTGGACTGTGCCATCCCAGATAGAGAGTACAACAATCTCTGATGTGTCCATTAGTATTTGCTACTAGTCTCCAGATTTTCCCACCTCACTGGCCAAATGATAAGTACTTCCCATGAGCCCTGAACTCAATGGGTAGGATGCATACGGGGCACAGATAATGAGAGGTGAACCAACTCAATCATCACAACGGTGGGGTAGAAGCACACCAACAAGTTTCGACAAGCCTAGCCCTATGGTTGCTTATAGCTCTAACAGGCTATTCCCAAAGCCCCCTAGAGCTCCCAGAGCTCATCGTCCAACAGGACCCTCAGCATAGGGTCGTTCCACTATACCAAGACTCTCACGGAAGGTTAGGAACTTGACCTTCCCCAGGGGCTTTGTGAGAATATCTACGACCTGCTCATCAATTCCTATATGATCGAGCCTTACGGCGCCTCGTTGTACCATATCCCAGATAAAGTGGTACGTGATATCAATATTCTTGGATCGATCGTGGAACACGGGATTCTCGAACAACCGAATCCCACTCTGGTTATCACAGAGTATCACAGTGGTATCTAGCACATGCCCAAACAGCTCACTGAAGAGCTTTCGCAACCAAACTGCTTCACAACAGGCCATACTCGCTGCAATGTATTTGGCCTCCGCGGTGCTCAAAGCCACCGACTTCTACTTCCTTCTCATCCATGATATCGAATCAGATCCAAGTGTGAAGCAGCATCTTGATGTTCTTTTACGATCCACCACACTGCCAGCCCAATCGAAATCAGTATATCCAAGGAGTGTCACGCTCCCAACAGTGTATCTCAGCCTATGGTTTATCATGCCCTGAAGATATCTCAACAGATTCTTGGCACCAACCCAGTGAGTGTGATGAGGCTCAACCATATGTTGACTCAAAGTGTTCACTGCAAAACATACTTCCAGACGAGTGTTCACTAAGATCATCAGGGCCCCTACGAGTTGACGATACTCAATAGGATTTTCTTACATAAGCCTAGCAGTACTGCCACTCAACTTCTTAAAGTTGAGCTCCATTGGTGTCGACACGGACTTACATTCCACCATACCAAATCTTTTCAGAAGCTTCACAATGTATTTTCCTTGAGAAAGGAAAATCTCACCAGGTCTCTACCAAACCTCCAGGCCTAGGAAGTAATGCATCAAATCTAGGTCCTTCATCTCGAAGTCAGCAGGTAGATCCCTCTTGCACTGATGAATGAGAGGGTCAACACTTGTCAGGAAGAGCTCGTCCATAGACAACACCAGAATGAGAGGCTTCTCTCTATCAACCTTGAAGTAAAGATTTGGATCAGCATTAATATGAGTGAAGCCCAACTTCATCAGGTAGCTATATATCCTCTCGTACCAAGCTCAGGGTACTTGCTTCAACCCATAGAGGGATTTCTTCAACCTGCAGACATGGGTGTCCCGATCCTAGACTTTGAACCCTAGAGGTTGCTCCACATAGACCTCTTCCTTTATCGCACCATGCAAAAATGCGGTCTTCACATCCATCTAATGAAGACTCAATCCTTGCGTAGCAGCAAGGGCTATGATAGATCGGATGGTGGTATATCGGGCCACAGGCGCAAATATGTCATCATAGTCTATGCCTTCCTTTTGAGAGAAGCCATGGACAACGAATCTTGCCTTGAACTTTTCAGCACTTCCATCAGATCCATGCTTGATCTTCTAGAGCCATTTTGAGGTGACAACTGCTTTGTCCTCTGGTCTTGGAACCACATCCTAGACATCATTCTTCATTATGGACTCATACTCTTCATGCATAGCATCCTTCCAGACTTGATGCTTTATGGCTTCCTCAAAAGATCTAGGCTCAGATTGTACAATAGTACTCATGGCTGCTATATACCCTTGGTATCTATTCGGCTTCTTGCTTTCACGAAATGTCCCCCTTGGGCCATATCTCCCTCGGCATCCTCGAGAGTGTCCCTGAGCCATGATGTTCTCTTCCCTATCGAAGGAGGTGGATCAATCGGTTCCATCGGTCCTTCAGCATTGGGCATCATCTCATCCTTCGGTTCTTCTTGATTTCCATGCCTTGCTTCATGATCTTCCTCAGATCTCGAAAGATTGACTACTTTCCTCAGGGAAGCATCTTCATCAAAGGTGACATCATGGCATATCTCCACTTCCCTTTGACCAGGCACATAGACTCTATAGGCCTTCGAAGTTTATTTGTATCCCACAAACATTCCCTTCTTCCCAAAAGCATCCAACTTTCTCCTCTTCTCTTTCGGCACATGAAAATAAACAGGGCATCCAAAAACTCTAAAATGTGAGACGTCAAGTTTCTTACCAATGAAAACATCTTCGGGAGTTTTGGAGTCTAGAGCGGAATGCGGGCATCAGTTTTATATGTACATAGCAGCATTCACAGCTTCTCCCCACAGAAAATTCGGTAGACCCTGGTCACATAGCATGGCACGGGAAGCTTCCACAATGGTTTTATTCTTTCGTTTAACAACGCCATTCTGCTCAGGAGTATATAAATTTGTGGTCTCTCTCTTGATGCCAGCTTCTCTGCAAAAGTTCTTGAACTCGTTCGTCTCATATTCAATGCCATTATCGGTCCTTAATATCTTGAACTTCTTCCCTGTCTGATTTTCCACCAAGGCTTTAAAGGTACAGAACCACATGAAAGCCTCATCCTTCTTTTTCAAGAAGTATATCCAGGTTTTGTGAGATAACTCATCTATGAAAGTCATATAATAAGAACATCCTCCCAAGGATGTCATGGGCAGCATCCCAGACAAATCAGAATGTATCAATTGCAAGACATCAGATGTCTTTATGACACTTGAGCGAAAAGGTCCCCTTGTATGTTTTCCTTCAGCACAACCCTGACATGCACCTTCATGATTATTTGAAAACTCGGGCATCCCTGTCACCACCTTCCTTGCTTTGGGAAGGGCTTTGTAGTGAAGGTGTCCAAACCTTCGGTGCCATCATTCAGTCTGTCGAATAGTATCACACGTCATCGCTCCCAGTGGACTTCCTCTAACCTGATAGAGTGTATCAACTCTAAACCCAATCGTGATAGCTTCCTTGAAGCTCTTCTTCCAAATGCACACCTTCCCATCAATGAATGCCACATTGAATACTTTGTCTTCCATGGCTGATATAGACACAAGGTTCTTCTTCGAATTAGGTACATAGAGTACATCCTACAAGCGGAGGACTTGACCTTGAGACAAGTGCAGGGTAACAGTCCCTGTCCCTTTCACGAGATATGTGGAATTATCTCCAAGGATAATTTCCAGATTAGTATCCTTCTCAACCATATCAGAAAGTGCTTCCTTGAACCCAGTGATGTGCCTTGAGGCACCACTATCTATCAACCATACATCCATAGTGTCGGGTGGAGATGCAACAGAGAGGGAAAATACAAGAATGAATTCATTTCTTTTATCAACAACATTTGATTCCTCATACTTGGAATTTCTTGACCTTTTGAAAGGTTGACCATTTCCGTCAGAGGGAGCCTTCCTCTTTCCCTTGAACCTGTTGTTCCTTTGATTTCCATTCCTCTAGTTGTTGTTGTTGTCATCATCATTGGGAGAATCCTTCTTGAAAGGGAATTCTCTAGCATAGTGACCTGGCCTATGATAAGTGTAACACTTTCCATTCTTTCCCTGGGCCCCTTCTCTTCCTTTGTCCCTTGGACCACCAAAGTTCTTCTTTCTAGAATGAGCAGAGTAGGCAGCATTTCCTTCATTTTCATACTCCTTCATCCTTGTCTCTTCTTGTATCCATCTCGATAGTACTTCGTCAAAGTCAGGTATCACATTATTATTGAGAATTTTAGTGTTGAACACATTTCATTCGGATGAGAGCCCTCCAAGTGCGGTGAGTACCATCTCTCGATCAGCTATTGTCTCCCCAATAGCCAGCAGATTGTTCCTGATCTTGGTCAACTTCATAAAATATGATTGAACAGACTCATTGAAAATATGATCAAAAAATATGATTGCATTGTTGGCCTTGAACATGTGGACCAACTTATCATACATCTCCTTGGATGTGCCCAACTCATATATGTAGGCAACAAAACTCTTATGAATTGAGTCCCTGATCATCGGATTTTCTTTGATCTCCCCCTTCTTATACTTTGTTTTGGCAGCAGCAGTTGCAGTGGATGGAGGCTCTTGGATTTTACCCTACACATAGTCCATGACATCTTGGTCTTCCAAGTTAAGTTCATGTCATCTTCAAAGAATGAAAGTCATCCTTCCCAGTCAATTATTCATCAGCCTTAAATCCATTGTAGTTTGAGGAACCCATCCTCTTCTTCGGTGATTGCTACAAATTAGGGCTTTGTCTTCACCTCAGTTCCGATACCATGTAAATTTTTGTAGATGTTCTATTCTTGATGCAACTTTATTTTTTCTTCAATATCAGTCAGCAATCACATAAACAATAAAGTAAAATGCTGATAGAACATACCAGTAGATTGACAGAAGACAAGCTAGAAATATATAAGTGTGTTGGTACGTTACGGCGGTCAACAAGATAATTCAACCAACAAGGTCTCAATATGGTCAGCCAACCAACAATGTCACACAACCCTCTAGGACAGCCAAACGATCAACTCAAAATTCAACTCAAAAATTCAACGTTGTCAGTCAACGGTCAACGCAAACAGCAGCAGCAGCTAGGTCAACACAGAAAAGTAAAATTTAACGTATTGCCTCGAGAATAGTGCCAGAAAATGCGAATTAGGAAAATTAAACTTTTGGGGGAGTGTCAGGTCCTTTTGACCTTGCGTTGACCAAAGTCAACACTGGTCAAAGTTTGCTGCAGAAACCCTAGACCGAAATCAGAAATGTGTTGCTGCTGGAATTTTCCTACGTGTGGAGAGAAGAGCCACGAAGGTCATCGAACCAATCAGATGAGGAGAGAGAAATACATGAGGATGAGATGAGCGAAAATTTCCTCCAATGTTGACCAATATATATCCATCAGTGAGGGTGTGTGACACAACTGCTGGGGCACAATACCTTAAGGTCGACTTGCACATATTTTGAATAAATTCAAAATAAATGTTATGCTCATCATATTAAGATGATCTTTAGATCGATCTTGCACCTCTCTGAAAGAGGAGTCCAATAAAAATATTGGTATCTTCATCTGAGCATCACAACATGGAGTTTGGACCTAGTTGTCCAAAATTAACAATTAAGAACTATCATTGTAACAAACGGAGGAACCGAATTAAGTTTACATAAATACTGCATACATGAGCAATATGAAGGGAGGCCCAGAAGGGAAAAACCATTGTAACAGACTCAGCTCGTTGTAAGCACTCTTTATTGAATGAATGAAAGATGATGTTGTTTTCCAGATTCTTGTGTTATGATCTGTAGTGAAGTGTTTTCCCATGTAATTTGTTATTCTCCTGTTTTCGCATATTGTTGTTCTTTCTTTACTGCAAATAGAAATTTTTGTGTAGGATTTACCATGGGTTACCCTGCTCAGTATTGAAACATTATTTTATGTTTTCCTCTGAGACATGGATGCAAAATTTAGAGACGGTATGGTCTGCATCCATGTTGAACCTTAATCTCCTCCTTCTTTTCCATTTCACAAGTTGTAAAGATCCATTGACATGGCTAGCTTTCCTGGTTGAACCTGACCTCAGTTATTCATCCATTTGAATCTATTTGCACCTGTTTGACTCCATAGCCCAACGGCCCCCCTTCTGCTGCCTCAACCAAAAATATTCAAACAAACCCCTATGCACTAATAGCTAGCCTAAAATGCCCCTATAAAAAAAGCTATATCTAACAGAGAGAGCCCTCTCTGAATCCAGGAAGGCTAGGTCCTAGATTCCAAAGAGGTTTGATGTTTCCCCCACAATTCTGTCTTCAGCCTTCAGAATTACAAAGTGACAACAGGTTGTGCAACTGACTTGAAGTTGTAATTAATTTTCATTGATCTGAGATTGTATCTACTTTGATGATCAGTTGCAATCATGGAATGATCATAAATCACTTCATTATTCTGAGTATATAACATGAAGTCTTCATAGTCTTCTTGTGTAAGATGAATCAACCCTTCTTTATCTCTTAGACAATTGATATCCACAAATTCCTCCAAACCTTCAGCTTCCTCTTCATCTTCTAACATAGCATTCTGCAAAGGGGGCTGCATTTTTTTATCATCAACATCTCTTCTTTCTTGCTGCAAAATTTGAGGAGCATTAGGTCTTCTAAACTACTTCTTGTTAGGTTGATCAAATGAAAAATTTCTAGTAGTAGTTGGTCTTGCTTCCATGTTGAGCTTAGAAATCTCACTAGTCAATGATTTGACCATATTGTTCAACTCATCTAGCTTAGGATCTATGTCAGAAGTTCTTGAAGATGAAACTCCAGATTTTTGCTTCCTTTTTTCTTTGTGAATCCCTCCTCTGAGCCTATCAGCTGCTAATACATTAGATTCTACCTCTATTGCATTGTCCTACATTTTTTTTAGTGTTGTAGATCTTCTTTCTCTCAATAATAAACAAAAATAAGGATCAAAGGCACCAGCATAAGTGATTTGGTTGAAGCTTCAGCAGGCTTGATTTCAATAGGTATTTTTCTATACATCTTATTGAATCTCTCAGAAAAATCAGAAACAAATTCTCCTTCTTTTCTTTTGATTGCACCAAATTCAGTGATATAATACAAAAACTATTTTTTATCACCCCATTTCCTTAAAAATGTATCATTTAGAGTTTCAATTCCAATGATGCTACCAGCTATCAAAGATCTGAACCATTTCCTAACATCATCTTCAAGGCTCTGAACAAAAACTCTCATCTAGACAACTTCATGCTCAATATTCAAATTGTCAGCATAGGCATAAATATCAGCAAGGTTTTTTTTCAGCTGTTACCTCTCCCTCACCACTAAATTTAGGCATATGCTTGAGATAATCTACTGCAAGTAATGCATTCATAGGTTGAGGTAAAACTAAAGGGGCATACCTTGTAGCAACAATTGCATCCATTTGGTTAAGGGGTGATTTTTGACCTGCCATGGTATGAGTTCCTAGGATTTTTGGAACAACAATTGGTGGATTTTGAAGAGAAGAAGATGAAGCACCAACGTTTGATGTAGAGACTATTTGTTAGCTGGAAAACAAGGTACATAATTTTCTGCAAAATCAAGGGACAAAGTTTGCAAGACTTATTTAGAGACAGCCTTTAAGAAAACAGTAGCAAAGGCATCAAACTTTTGTTTACTCTTTTTCTTTATTAGCTTCTCAAGATCAGGGATTCGGATTCTCAAAGGGGAATGTGGGTTAGTCCTGGTTCTATCCCTTCTAGGAGCCAGAACTTCAACAATGGAGTCACCAGGTGTAAAGTATTCTAAAAAGACAGCTGGGACTGTACACCTCAGAACCAGAATTATAACTTTGTCATTCACCTAGGGATAAACTTCAATTCTGCTCCCCGGAAACGGCGCTAAATATGTTAGTGCAAGGATTCACTCCTTGACTGCAAAGGAGTAAGCCTTACACATCATAGTTCATTTCAAAGTAAAGGGTTTGAGTGGTGGGACAACTTCTTAAAGAGTTTTAAATGATTTTTAATCTTTCAGACTTTCATGCATTTGACAAGTTGTGGCAAGTGTAAATTGCATGGATAAATTTGTAGTATAGGGGAGAAGATTGTGACAGATGAAGGTGATAGATAGTTGGTACTCAATCTAAGAAATATGCATATCCTAAATAAGTCACATAGCTACAAGAATGGCCTTTTACATAAACTTTTTTTTCTGTAAAGGAAACAACATTTAGAAAGAAGAATGCGTGCATAAAGAATCTCATAAATACTTAATGAAACATTCACTAACATGCTCTACACAACATATAGATTATTTGCAGAAGACTAAACAACAGATAATTAACTATTAGATCCTCTAACAGTTCTCCTACTCATAATTTACTAGTTGTTGCAACTCATAAATCAGAAGAATAAAACAATAAGAGAAACACACCATACATTAGATAGTCCTTGAAACACAAATTCCTCCATTATGAAATTAAAAAAGGAGTTTTCTTTATTATGATAAGTCTTCAGGTCGACCAAAATCCAACCCTGAAATGGCATTTACAAATGATAATTATAGAGAGAGAGGCACCAACTCCATCTCTCCTAAAAAGAAGGATCCACTCTTCCTCACATTACATAGGAGTTATAGGACATTAAAGACATATCCTATTGAAATATAACTAAAAAAACATATGTAGATAGGAAGAAAGAAGACAGTTTGAATTGTGTTGTTGAGTGTACTGGCACCCTACCTCCTTTTTTGTTGATTTGTCTCTCCATGACCTTGATTCTTTAAAACCCATGTGTCTTCATTAAATGTGACTTTTAACAACCTCAAAACCACTTATCAACCATCATTTGACATGTCCATATCGTTTGGAGTCCTTATCATTCTTGGACTTAGCTCGGAAATTTTGTGGACAACTCTCACAAATCATTTAACACAGATGCTATCGGAACTTCTGGCAAAAACTTGTAACTGCGCAAAAACTATAATGCTACTAGAATTTCCAGTAGAGCTCTTCCTCTTCTTCCTTTTCAAAAATTCACAGCAAAATACTTGAAAAAATATGTGCAGACATAATCATTCTAAAAATTGAGTTGTTCAAAAAGTATAACTACTAGGCAAAAAGGTATTTTACTGGGACATATTTTTACCTCTTCTCCATATGAGTTGCAACTTTTGCAAGCTTTTCTAAATATGTTCCTTTGTCAAATGTTGATTTTGACCTTGTAGTCTTGGTGGTTGTCTCTTTTTCAATGGTTTTTTTCTCTTCTAAACTCTTCTGGATTTTTCTTCTTTTAGAGGATCATGTTTGTCCTTCTTAAGGGGCTTTACCCTTATCTTTCTTATTGGACCCACTAGACTCTGCAATTGAAGGAGTTACAGTCTGTAACCCTTCAGACCGCCTCTCAATATCTATAACTTTTGTCAACAAACTTTGGTTATGCAAGGCTTTAGATTTCAGCTTGAATTTATTGTTGGCTCTTGTGTGTATTTTTATACTACCAACAACTTGTTTTTCATCTCCTTGTCTTATATTGATGCTAATTTCATACCCTGCATCCTTCAAGAGATCCTCATCTAACTTGGTGGGTTGATAGTCCTTTTGAGTCTTTTATTGAATGTTTTCTTCTAAAACTTCCGCTAGCACTTGTTCTTTTGATTTTTCTGCAACTGCAAACTTTGATTTTCATGCTCTGGCATACACCTTGGGAAAACGAGAAATAGAAGGCACAATATTCATTGATCTAGGCTTGCTAGTAGATGAACCTTCTCCTTTTTCCAACTTCTCTTCAGCTTTGGTTGGGGGATCCTTTTCCTTTTTTCCTTTAGTCTTCTTGTACATGTTCTCCTTTGTAGCTTTTCTTTTAGTCATTTTACCAACTGATGAAGTAGTTGGCTTCTGACTCTTTCCCTTCTCCTTGGAAAGTTGAGAATGTTGCTATGAGGTTGGAGATATTTGAGCATGCATATTATGTGTAGGTGCAGGTTGGCTTGCCCTATAAAATAGGAAGTGTTCCCATGACTGGTTTCTTTTTCTGATTTCTTCAACAACTAGCACCTTGATAAGATATTGATGGTAGATCCTATACTCTGAAGCTGCTGCACGGGTTTGTATCTTAGATAACATCTTATTCAAGCTTTTCAGCAAAAAGAAAGTTAGGTTGAGGGTCTTCATACCTGCAATGTGAAACAAAAACCTCATGTGATAAAGAAAAACAACAGTATACCTCCTCTCACAAGTAAGGTATATCTTGACTAGATTGACAGTTTCAGCCCTTTCATCCTTGAGATAACTGTTGGAATCCCCTTAAACCATTTAGGTTCTTTGTATTCATCCTTGATGAAGATGTTGAGGTCTCCTCCAATGATAACTTGGATTTTGAACCATTTTTATCCTTCCTGTTGGAGGTGAAAAGCTTCAACAATAGATTCAGTTGATACCTGCGATCTGAGGCCACAGACATTTGCTTCTTGTCCATCAAATGAGAGAGAAAATTACTTAGCTCCTCCTAGATGAGAGTTTCCTAACCTTGAAAAAAATGGATACCACCCTGCCTATACAAAGAACCTCCTCACATTCGGATTTTCATCTATTAAATTATCTCCTTGAGGTTCAACACGCTTTAGTTTTCCTCCTTTCTTAGTCATCTTCAGCAATAAAGAAGGATGCCTGCTATAATCTGATAGGTGTCAAGATTAGGAAAGCTTACTTAACAGGTGTTGTGTCTTCAATGAAAACTATCTGAAAACTGAGTCTCCCTATTCAAGTTGCTCACTGGAATTTCTCATTCACCAACACCTGAATTCGAAAACTAATGGTTTTCCCTTTCTTTTAGTGATTTAAAATGATATGTTGGTTCACCTTTCCATGCATGATATTTTTTCATAATGGGAAATATCCTGGACCATATAACACCTCATGATATTCATGATTAACTTCAGTTGGTTGTTTTGTTTCAGATTATCCGCTACAGGTGGTTAAAGCTGAAAGGAATTGGAGTTTGCAGTCACCTCCATCGTACTCTTATGACCGACCTAAAATTTTGGCAGCGTTCATGTGTAATCAAACCAAACAGTCACCACATTAAATCACAGATCCACAATCTACCTTGACATTATATACGTACCCTTACATGTGGATATAACGACTCAGGATGACAGAAAGGAAAAACAACGGTTGGCTTTTACAACTGCACATCGACACCTAACTTCTTCCACGTATAACCACGACTTAACTTGACATCACTCAAACGTATACCTTTCCTATCACGTGACATAGGTCATGATAAAAAGGTTTAAACCTTAGTTGATAACATGAACACGCGGCTAACACAAAAGCGGATGCGTTTTTTTATTTTTTTAAAAACAAGGGAGGTTACTGGAACTTCCGATAGCATCGAGTAAAGGAAAAATAGACATAAAACAAAATTAAAATAGATTGTCCGACAAGGCTAAAACAAACGCTGCCATAACTTTTGACAATGTTCTAAATTTTTTTGAAATTTACAACTTTTTATCCTATAAACAAAAACTTTAAAACACACTCATGACTAAGCATAGAACTATGCTAACATAGTGTATCAACTCTAAAACCAATAGTAAGATCTTCTTTGAATTTATTTTTCCAAATGTGTACATTTCCATCAATGAATGCCACTTTGAATCCTTTGTCTTCCATTGTTGAAATGGACACAAGTTTCTTTTTCAAATCAGGTACATACAACACATCTTGTAAGAGGACTTGACCTTGAGATAAATGAAGGGTCACAGTCCATGTCCCTTTCACGGGATAGGCGGCATTGTTTCCAAGGATAATTTATAAATTAGTATCCTTCTCAATTAGATCAAAGAGGGCTTCTTTCTATCTAGTGAGGTGCCTTGAAGCACCAATATCAATCAACCAGACATCCACGGTGTCAGGAGAAGATGCAGCAGAGAGGGTAGATACAAGAATATATTCATTTTTCTTATTATCAACAACATTGGACTCATCATACCTAGAATTTCTTGACCTCTTGAAAGGGTTATCATTTCCACTTCCATCAGAGGGATCCTTCCTCTTTATTTTGAACCTATTGTTCCTTTGATTTCCATTTCCCCTGAAGTTGTTTTTGTCATCATCCTTGGGAGAGTCCCTTCTATTGGGGCACTCTCTTGCATAATAACCAAGCTTGTTAAAAGTGTAACATCTTCCCTTTCTTCCTTTGGGCCCCGCTCTTCCATGGTTTTGATTTCTTGGACCACCATTGTTCTTCTTCTTTTCATGGGCGGTAAAGGCAGAAGGGTCACCTCCATTCCCATTTGAGGGATGGTCTCTTTCCATCATTCTTGTCTCCTCTTGAGTGTCTCTTTTCAACAGTTCATCAAAATCAGGAATCACATTATCATTTAGAACAGTAGTGTTGAATACATACCATTCTCGGGGGAGTCCTCCAAGAACAATGAGGAAAAGCTTTCGATAAGCTACAATTTCTCCAATGGCTAGGAGATCATTCTTGATTTTTGTGAGCCTCATAAAATATGATTGAATGGATTCATATTTTCCCTTCTTGATATTCTTCAACTTGTTCTTGAAGAAAGGAACTTGATTAACATTGCTATCAATGGACATGCTAACCAACTTATCATACATCTCTTTAGATGTGCCTAGCTTGGAGATATAAGCAACCAAGTGCTTATGTATAGAATCCCTAGTAATCATCTTCGCCTTGACTCCCCCTCTTCTATATTTTATCTTTGTGGCAGCTGATGCATTTGATGCAGACTCATGAATCTTCCCTTGCACATAATCCATGACATCTTGATCTTCTAATACCAAATCCAAAGACATCTTCCAGGCATGATAATCAGACTTATCAGTCAACTTATCATCAAATTTGAAACCCTTGTAAGTTGAGGAGGCCATTAGTCATTGATAAGACTTCTTCTTCGGTGATTGATTTTCACACTATCTTGGACTTTGTCTTCACATCAGCTCTGATACCATGTTAAATTTAGAAAACCATGGTATGTTCTATGCTTAAATGCAATTTACTGCAATCTTCTTTAAGGCCCAATTCAGATTTAGCAATCACATAAACTTGAAAGTAAAATTTTGATAGAACATAATAATAGATCAACAAAATACAAGCCAAATAATATAACAGAATTTGCAATTCTTCTTATCCAACAAATATAGAGATAAATTTTTATTACAGCAGTCAACAGGATTCCCTAGCCAGCAAAGTCTTGATTTGGTCAAACCAACTTCTACAACAACCAAATCAGCCTTTCTCCAAGTGTCACACATACCCCTCAAAGACAGCTCCAAAAAGTCAACTCAAGTCAACAGCGAATGGTCAACGATGCATTCAAAGCTGCAGTCAATGTACATCAGTCAGAATCAACGTACTACCTCGATTTTTGTGCCCTCCAATGGCTATCAAGAAATCAGAATTTATGTGTTGAAATCGAAGTCAAGGCACAAGTGTTGACCCAAAGTCAACGTTGGTCAACGATGTCTAGAAAGCCCTAAAACAGTGCGAAAATTTTAGCAGCTTCTTCAGGTTCAGATTCACATGTGTGAGGGATGGAAGCCTCTCCTAGGTTGTTCGAACCAATAAGATCACAAGTAGAATGTGTGAGGGATGGAAGCCTCTCCTAGGTTGTACGAACCAATCATATCACAAGTAGAATGTGTGATGAGATGATGATGAAATGAGCATCATCTCTCTCCTGTTTATATCCATCAGTGAGGATGTGTGACACATATGTTGCGCTTGTGAGCCTACATTACAAATCTGGACGACCTTGTCAATTTGCGCATGTGTGGAAAATAAAATCAAAATATAATTTCTGCTCATCCAAACAAGATGATCTTTAGATCAATCTTGCACCTCTCTGAAAGAGGAATCCAACAAAAATATAATCATCATCATATGAGTAGTGCAACATGGATTTTGGACTTAATTTCCCAAAATTAACACCAGAAGTCTCATGCATGCTAGATCTACGATCATAAATTCTGTGCTCCGCATTCTCCATTACATACCGTTATTGTTGTTGGTCCTTTTTTGAAATGGCGTATTGATTTTATGAAATGTAACCCTCACTCAGCCGGGAGGCATGGTTATATCATTGTCCTTGTTGACTACTTTACTAAGTGGGTCGAAGATATGCCTACATTCAACAACACTGGCGAAACGGTTGCATACTTTTTCTTTAACCACGTGATTTCTAGGTTTGGTGTTCTGCAAGCAATAGTTACGGATCACGGAAAGAATTTTCGGAATCATATGATGATCGAATTAACTTCCAAATTGGGACTTTCACATGAAATTCCACTCCCTATTATCCTTAGGCTAACGATCAAGTTGAAGCTATCAATAAAGTTCTTAAAACTATACTTCAACGCATAATCGGGGTCCACAACTCGGACTGGAATTTACTTCTCTATGCTTCCTTGTGGGCATACTGAACCTCAGTAAGGAATTCTACCAAATTCACACCTTTCCAGTTGGTTTATGGTCTGGAAGTGATCCTTCCCATTGAATGCGAAATTCCATAGAAACTAGCTATTCAACTTCTTCCTACTACTTCTGCAAAAGAGGAGCGTCTTTTGCATTTGACTCGTTTGGATGAGATATGGCGCGATGCCGCTTTAGCCAACAAAACCCATAAAAGATGCATCAAAGTGCAATATGACAAAAGTGTCAAGCCTAGAGTCTTCTCGGAAGGAGATCTGGTACTCTTATAAAGAGGAGGCCAATAAGTTAGGCCTAGGAAAGCTCCATCCTATGTTGTTGGGCCCATACATGATCAAGCGTGTCCTTGCAGAAGGGGCTTATGAGTTAGTAGATCTCAATGGAATTCCTCTGTCACAGCCTAGAAATGGGTTGTACCTCAAAAAATACTATGCTTGATTCCATGCGTAGGACATTTTGTACATACTATCTATAAGTGTGTTGAGTGTGTTTGTAGTTTTTTTTTCAGATTTTCCCATGGTTTATGTTGATGATTGTTTTTTTTTTTTTTTTGTAGATGTCAACCTCTCTCGAACTGTATGTTGGTTATGTCGATGGTGTTAGTTGTAGTACTCGGAACCTATCGTTCGCAGCATGGGATATCTTTGCTCCAAATGGCGAGCTAGTGAGCATGCAAGGGATTTTCATTGGCCGCTCTACTAACAATATCATTGAGTATAGCACATCGGTTGAGATTCTATTTGATGATATTTCACATGGTATTCATCGTATAGTCATCAGGCTTGACTCACAGCTCGTAGTACTACAACTCGCTAATATCTATTCAGTGAGAAATCCCACCATCCTTCGCATGGTTTTGAGAGTGCCTCTTCTAGAAATACATTTTTATTTCATACAATATGAACAAATTTCTAGAAATCTAAACACATTATCAGATGCCCTAGCTAATTTAGTTTTAGATGGATATTTGCAACGAATGTAAGTAATTTTCAATTCACATCACATCATATTAAAAGCAGAATAGGAACTAGGAAACACTGAATATATATATATATATATATATATATATATATATATATATATATATATATATATATATATATTGGTTTTACAAAATGTGTGCCCTAGGACACATATGGCTACATCGTCCATACAAAAAACTACATGCAAACATCTAAGTAGACAATCAGTGGTGTCCATGGAAAAATGACACTACATAGGCTATCTTGCGCAGTAATCGACCAACACGGCTAGGCACTCCAAAAGTGTATCGTTGAAATCACAACAGAATATGATCGACCTCGGTCTCATCAATCCCATGTCTCAATCCCTCCATGTGGTGCTCCATCTCTAATAGGATCTCAGCTACCTCAAGATCCCGTAGCACATCTCGTCCAACCACAGCAACCTGTACTAGTCCCACTGCCTCCTCCTGTGAATGTATCTCTATACGATGGAGATATGTAGCACCCACTAGTCGAATAGGTCCAATATCTGCATGAAAGTATCAAATAGTTTAGTCTTGGAAACATTAAAAAACACAAAAAAATTATAAGCCTTTTCAAAAAATTAATAGTCAAAGTATCTTACCTGTAGCATCCCATTTCCCACACTCGGGCAGCACAAGTTCGAGATCATCACGAAAATCCATCCCTGCGTAAGGATATTCATCGATCATGATGAATTGTTTGCACAACCATCCAAAGAAGTTTGGTGAAAGATGGACCTGCATTTCTGGGCATGTGGTCTATCCACCTCCTCATATGTGCGACCCTTAGATCGATGGGCTTGAGTACAATATATTGAGGTTGTAGTAATGGTACTCGATCTAGAGAAAAAGAGACCAAGATGGAACCATAATTAAAGTTATTCAACTTTCCCTCCTTTGCTTTAGTAAAAGTTCTTTCAAGTTGACCAAGAGACCCTTGATCCAGTTGAATACTATCGGCTCTAGACACTTTACTCCATACTGCATGTATGATATGCTTGCTACATGTAGTGTCGAGTTGCCTGCCAATCTTGCGATAATGAATAAGATCGTTCTTAAGGTAATTGGGTCACGTCCTTTATGATAATCTTTCCATCCCTCGTAGAAAGGGATCGAGGTCTGCAATAGGTAGCGATATATTTTTTCACCATCTCACCGCCACTTCTTCCACCTAGAAGAGAGATGGGGGAACCTCACTTTGCCAACTCTATCATAAAGTAAATATCATCTACCTATATCTTGAGTATATTTTCCCCAAACTTGAACGATTGTGCCTGAACATCTCATGAACACACAATATATTTCAATAACTCCATTTTTTGCCTCATACCAGGAAGCCAGAATAATTTTAACAACCTGCATTCTTTAAGTGCCTAGATGGTAGCAGGGTCATTTGTCGTATTTAAATCTTGTGCTTCGTGTTCTCTTTCTCTCCAAATGAATGACATTTTGTGCTAATTGGTTCCTGAAACATCAACAAATAATTCATTAGGCTCTTTCCCATGCAAAAAATCTGACAAAATTTGAGGCAAAAAGAAAAAAAAAGAAAAAAAAAAATTGGAGATATGTGCCCAACGTTCCCCAGAAGTATATGTCAGAGCGTTGCACCTCTGTCTGCAGTGTTTCTTTGCCTAGGTGAAATGCCATTTTCGACAAAGAGGGGGTGTGTTGGTCCTAGGGAATTCTTTTATGAACCCCACGGGCCTTAAAACCTTGAAACAATTGCATGAAAATACAAACATGAACCATGGAAAGATGGAGAAGGGTTTTAGCTCCTACCTGGATCTGACGGCACTCGAAATGGTTCCCTGGATTGGTCACAATCAACTGCAGAAGATCAAGGGAAAAAGGGCTCCAAATACTCACTGTTGAAGCTAAAATGTGAAATGGTAAAAATGATAAGTCATTTTGAATATTTATGGCCATTTACTCATTATTTTATTCATTTTTAGTATTTTGACCTAGATATGCTTCATTTTTACTATGAAATAGGTATGTTTAATCCTTTTGTGGTGTTTTGAGCAGATTGACAGTTGTTAGCAGGTTTTTATTATGTTTTAACAGGTTACTTTTACCAACGAGTATACTTTTATCTCTTTTTTGGGTTCTATAAACCAACGAAAAAGGAAACCCCTGGAGCCCTCTTTCAGTTCTTTTCAAACTCCCAAAATATGAAAAGGTTGTCGAGCACTTGTCTTTTCGAACTCGTAAAAATAAATGAAAATATGTCTACTCAGTATAAATTTAACCATTTTTTGGACTGAGATAGACTAGCTACAAAAAAGGAATACTTTAGTCAAACATGGCTAAGAAGTTCTCTTGAGTATTGTTTTCTACATTTTCAGACTTAAGAGACTATCTACAAAAAGGTACATATGGAGTTTTATTTTTCGTCTCTTTTTTAAACTCTCTAAACATGAAAAATATGTTGAGTTTTACCTTCGTTGGACTTGTTAAAAAATCAAACAAAGATGGATTTTTCGAACATGACAAGACCGAACCACTCCTTATCAGGGTTTGTTTGTAATACTTGGAGGGATTCATCCAAAGGATGAACTTACATATCAAGCATATGTTATCCTCCTCAAGCTTGTTAAAAAAAAAAGATAGTAACCAGTATGGTTGGGGAAATTGGGAAAACAAGGGACTCTATTTTTCTAATGGAAATGAGTCGCTCTTGACATGACACTTTTCCACTTCATCTTCATGCCCATTGGGTTGGGTAATCTTCTTGTCTCTTGGTTATCATACCATTTTTCAGAGCCTCCATTACAGTTTTGGGTCAATGCTGTCAACTCGATTCAATGACGTCGATGTTCAAGAGAAGTCATTCAATTAATATCCAATACAATACTCTTAAGCCTTAATTTCATGTCTGCCTTTGTTGATCCAGTTCCATATCAGCATCATTACGATCATTTTGTCTCAATCATTATACCCATTTCATGTCATTGATGGGGGATACATCAAGGCCCTCCTGCGACGAGTCGCTTCCTGTCGACATCAACAAATCATCCATGAAGTTGAATTAGGAACATCCCCTTGGTACCTTTGTGCTTGTATACATCAATGGCAAGTTTCCTCACTCTCGATGACAGGTTTACAGCAATGGCCTTCGACCGAAAGGTTCTATGTCATGTTCAACATTAGCTCATTTATTCACACCATATTGTGTCGTAGTACCTTGAAAGACATTAACATCATCGGTGGTTTCTCTCGTGTATGTTAACAACATACATCATAGGTCTGTAATCAGATGGTGTCTACCATGTTCAACTCCAGCTCATTCATTCACATGGCTAGACTTGTACATTAGTTGGTCGTGTGAACTAGATAGAGGACCCCAGATCTAGTTTCATCCATCTGGGTTGCAATTTCAGGAGTTATACAAAGATCACAATGTATGATGGCCATGATCATCTAGTCATGGGTCCACCAGTTACATCTTTGGACATGTTTTTTGATCATTATACATTTTATGCTAGCTTATGATATGAATATGGGTATGCTTCCCTCAATGACAAGATGTCATGATAAATGTATTGTAACAAATCAAGCTCATCGGTTGTCCTTGATCCCTACTTGTCACAAGGTAAAACACTTCAGTCATCAGTCATCAGTCATCACCTCTGACTTTTCACTTTATGGGGGGGTTTTGTTATAAGTCATTTTGTCACATCCGATTAGTGAGCCTCCTAATGTGATCAATCAACATCATATTCCCCCTTTTCATCATCTTGCACAAAGCCCTAAGCATGTACCTTTCATCCTCCATAATTTTAGCCCTAAACTGCATCATCTATGTCAGTGTTAGGACCAACACTCCCTATATGCCTACTTGGGCGCGACAACCTACAAGTTGTTCCACTGTGGCCAACATTGGTCACTAGCGGGTTTCTCCCCCTTGCACCTGCGTTGATTCTAGAAATTCGGGAGAATGATCAGTATTTTGGAAGCTTAACTTTCTAGGAGTTTCCAGAAGTTGTTTCAACCACTTACCTTGGATTAAACATTTGGATCCTATCCTACCCTACTTTGGAGTTTTCACCACTTATCCTTTGATCCTATCCCTCCATCAAAAGTGGATCTAAAACCTTAGAATGGTAATTGGATAAAAACTCCCAACTTACCCCTCTCTCCTATATATTTACCATATTTCCTATGCAAAGGTTAGGATGTTAGAGAATGAATGAATGGTTGGATTTTGGAGAGACTCTACCCTTATGTTGTTGTAGTGAGTGGTTATTATATCATTCATTAGGGTGATTGGAGGTGAAAATTGTGACAAGGAAAGGACAAGTCAACAACTTGGAGGATCTCTTCTACAAGATCAATTGTTATTTATGGTTGTAATATCCTTATATTTATATTAATGCAAATAATTCTTTGTTTTCCTATATGTGATGTTATTTCATGTATTTCAATACCATGTTGATCTATTGAATAGAGTATTTAGATGATATTGCATAGATCTCGTAGTTTCTTGGTTTGTGTTATCTGACTATGCAGGTTCTAATTTTTGCAATCGAAGCTAGAATTGGAGCTTCCAAGCTAAAGAAGGAGTGAAGCATGCGACAGGTTCTAGGTAGGCCTCACTCCGTCATCTATTTACTTTAAGGAAAAGCGTTGAGTTCCTTGTCTATCTGTTTTTCTAGGTTGACCACCAAACCTAGGGGAAATACTTTTGTCTGCAATCGTAAATCTCGTATAACATGGTGGGTCTTAAACCCAACATTAGAATCTCTAAAATCATAATTCATATTCTATTTTTCCTCATCTTGATTTTCATGGATTACCTTGTCACTACTGGAAATCATTTCCTGTAGCAACTTCGTTAAACCTTCCTTCAAACCTTCCATTTTTGTTTTTAAAGCATCCATCAAACCTTCCATTTTTGTTTCTAAACCATCCTTCAAATATTTCATGTCCCTTTTTATTTTTACTTCTAAACCATCCATATTAACATTCAACATCACTTCCAATTCATTTTTGGTTACTATTTGCCAGAGAAAAAATTGTTGCACTTGGTCTCGTAATTTTGGTATATCATGTTGTAATTTTTCCTTTTCATGTGTCATAGTAGAGCTTTTTGAGGGCTTAATGGGTGTAGAATTATTTTGTTTTTGAGGAATTTTAAAAGCAAATACTGATATATATGTTTCAATATGCCTTTGGAATCACTTCAATCAATTTTTTTAAACATAAGTTATGCAAAAAAAAATTTAAAATACACACATTTTCTTGTTTTTAGGATCTCGATCTTGAAATGGTTGTAATTCTATAATTTCGATTCTCCAAGATCTGAAATTTTGTCTTGTGGTAGCCCTATGAGTCTTCTTTTGAATGCCACAATTCAGACTGAGATTTGATTCTTTAAGATAAATTTATGCCCAATCTCCCACAATGGCCTGGCTATGGACTGGTTTAGAGGAGCACAATTGTACGGAATGCCACAAGTCATTGTTTCAACCTTCGGCCTTGAAAATGATACACGAAAAATTACAGTCTATGCGCTTTTAGTAAATTTTTACGAAATTCAAATCCGATGCTCGTAAAGAAAGTTATGACAATTTTCCGCAAGACACATGTTTGAGACAGAATTATGGAGCATGCAGAAACCCTAACTTCTTCGGACCATACCTTGAAATCTATAGCGAAAGAAGATCTGAAATTTTTAGACTAAGTTCACCAAGTTTTTGCTCTATGTGATCGAAATTTCAACTTCTGAAGCTTCATAGAAAAAAAATTATAGCAAAAATTCCAAGATGACTTGTTTTAAGCAACGAAACCCTAGAATCCAAAGCTCTGATACCAAACGTTATGTAACCAATGCACAAAATAGAAGAAAAGATAGATCAGCGACTTAAAAATTATCTTCTTCAAGGGGGAAACCTCATTTACATTACATAAATGAGAAATTCTTGGATGATACAAATGATAAGACCTCCTTGGTATATATAAGAGTCTAAGGGGTCACAATATAATCATAGCCTACATAACAATCATAATGTAAGGGCACAACAATAATAATAGTGGGCTTCTATGGGGCACAACAATAATAATAGTGGGCTACACTAACAATAACAATAAGGGGTATACACTAGTATTATAAGGACCTAATAGTCAAGTTGGTCATATTGATCACCCTTAAATGCCAAATCTGCAACATGAAAACCTTGTTTGCAACAAGGGTGAGCCATTATAGCCTTGTTGTAATTCTCCAACCACCCACCCTTATGACTATGATCTCGCTCTTGACTATTATGAGATGATAATTATTGATTATGACATTTCCCTGTTTTATCTCATAACTAAGCATGAAGGTAAGATGTTTAATTTTGATATGATAATTTAGTGGCTTTATTGGTTATATGACTATACTTAGCTCTTGCTTACAACATGTTAAAGTAGGTTGGAGTAGAATTGTGTTCCTTGCATTTATTATTTTTTGCATCCTTCTTTGATTTTGTTTGTGCTAACTTTTCTTGCACAATTAGATCGATTTAGTTTTTATTTTAGCTAACATTTTATTATCATTCTCCTATATCGCAATGGTGATGATTAGCACCCATCTCAATTGCTACAACTTGCTTTCAGTGCATAGGTAATGTTGACCATATCAGCCCCCTTTTATATTTTGGCCATTAACCCTGCTTAAACCTTTCCAATTTCCTATCATGTCCTAAGAAATCCTTTTTTTGCTTACCGTTGCCCTTCTCCGCCTCCAAGTTGCATAGTAGAAGGCCGAAAGATTCACTTTTAAAATATTTAAATCCTAGCCCCTTTGGTCCTAGCCTCCTACAGCGAGTCATTCATGTGACCCGGGCGCTAAACCCTACGCCAGATCAAAAGGAGCTTATCGTTTAAAGCTATCGGGCCCGCTCCGAGCCGTCCGATCAAACACAAATCAACGCACCGCAGCCCATTGCTCTTGTGGTCCCTGCCCCACGTCCTCTGCTAAAAAACTAGGCTTGTTTTCATCGCACCGCTCATCCAGGGCGGGCGGTATTCTTCCAATCGCAGCGATTCCATTCAGCGTTAGCCACGCGTCCCGGTGTACGACTGCAATACCACCCTCTATCGTGCATTATCATTCGAATAAAGTCGTGTAGCGATATCCATGCTATCCGTTCGATCTGATGGTCTCCATCCTACGGCCATCGTTCTACGAAGTTACACGCATGATAATCCCCGTGTACGGTGCTTCGGGCCTGCAGTCTATCGCCCTCTTGTGAAGTTTTGACCGTCGATTTCATTCGTGGATCGTATGATGCAGAGCCGTTTACACGTTGCTTTGGTTGACCAAGTCCGCCTCCACGTCATCCTTTTCATACAATCAATCATACGTGCACCCATCAATAATCTACGTGTTCGTTGTATTCTTCTCAGTCCTTTATATGTTTGCTTTTGGGTCATATTATAATGTTCACTATTAAAAAAACTCTCACCAGTCAACCCACCATTGTTGCGTTGTGTTTCCCACTGCCACCCTGTGTCGTTCCGTCATTCCACCCGTCTGCACAACCGTCTCCATTCAACCTCGCCACATTCAGCATCCTTGTGTCTGGTTTTCTTTAATATGTTTGTGGGTCTTGCAGGTTTATGGCGAGGGGAGAATATCATAATTTACGGCATCCATTGCTGAAGCCGAGGACGCGTTACAGCGCTGGGTTTTCAAGTACCATATTCATGAAGAAAGATCCTGGGTAGTTGCCGAGATATGATCGCCATTTAAAGAGCAGAGGTTGAAAGCTATCAAACCCTTTAGGGTAATTCAAAAGCCAGATTTCACAGATGGAGATTTTAATGGAGCATCGAAGAAATATCAATGAAAAATCAAGGAATGCAGTGTCTGGCACTGAAGAATTTAAATTCCAATACAAAGTTGGAAGACAAAGAGTACAAAGCACAAAAAGCAATGCTTTCAAGGTTTTATTTCAGCCGGATTTTCTTCAGGAAAGGACAAAATGTTCAGGTGGATGTATCTCTATACTAGGTTCCTAAAGAGATTTTCTACTCAGTGCATTTATTTCTGCAAGCGGATTGTCAAGTACATTCAGCATTTCATAGCCATCAAATAGTATGGGCGCGAATGTTTCCGCCATTTTGTTTTAATGAAACAATTAATTGTTTTCACCAACTTCTTTTATTAGTTTCTTTTCTTCTTCTCCTATAAAAACGGAGAAGAAAGACATTGTAAGGGTTCCAGATTTTTATCAGAGAATTGTGCAGTGAAAGGAATTTTTTTGTATACATCTTGTAAAAGCTCTTGTATGAAAGCTCAGAGCCCGTAGGGTCTTAGTGAGGAGGAGTTCTATCTGTATTAGAGGATTCTGGTCTTTGGTATCCCACAGTATGTAACTTCCTTTTATGTGTTTAATACAACATTTCATTTTATCCATCTTCTTGTATCATGTACTCGAATGCGAGTGGCTCACTGATTTTAGGTAAGGATTTATCCTAGTTGATACCCATATTTGGATCAGTCAAGCGCTTTAAATATGGCTCAGGCATGATATACTGTTTCATGTTCATTTCATCCATCTTTCTGCTATATTAGTTGCTTTGGGAGGGTGCTTTTAAAACGCCATTGTCATGTATGGATTCTTAGATTGATAAGCCCATATATGGTTCTGTTGTGTATTTGGGTATCAGACCAAAGATAACTAATATCTTCTTATATTTCTTTCACCGCATACACCTTCTGATATTTGATTTCTGTGGCATATTACTTGAATCGGCCCTCTTTACAGTAAATTGTCTCTTAACTGTCTGATGTTTTTGTGTTGGAGCTTTGCATCTTGTCTCTGCAACATTACTTTCCCTGTGGCAGTTTCTGTAAGTTCTGGTCCCATTTGAATCAATATTTCCCTTTTACAGAAGATAGCAAGTGAGTTGAAGCTGACAACTTCACACATTACATTACACACTCCTTGCTATGTTAAGATGTCCTAGGCACTGGTCTATGGCAACTCTAGGTTGTCTCTAGGAGCGACAACAGGTAACATGGTTGTAAACACCAAGGATTGTTGGGATTCTCATGCACTCCTCATTCAAGTACATGGATCACACGCTCCTCAATCGAGTACATGGATCATGCTCTCTACAACGAGCACGTGGATCATGCTCTCTACAACAAGCACATGTCACAAAGATGGAGCCAAATGTTTCCCACCAAAAGTGGGTAACCCCTAGCGGAAAAAATTTCTCCCTCGTGGTCAATCAGCCAACCAACAACCCTAAGATTAATCCACAGATAGCTTTGTTTCAAATCTCTGCACCTATGCTCTAGCCAGTGCTCTCTCCCATCTAGCATGCTTCTTGAAGGAAGGTAGGTCATCTATTAGGAGGTACTCTAACCATCTATGTAATCATGTGCTTTCATTTAATGTTAATGGAATACTAATATAGATCACGAGTCAAACTAGATGATCGACCACTCTTGATTGTACCCTTGTTCCCATACTTCCATTAGGAGATTATTCTCTACGCATGTAACTACCTTGAGGCTCTTGTCTTCTACTGTTTAGGAGGGGCACCAATAGGAGGCACTTATTGATATAAAATTCCTAGGGTAATCCATACTTACCACTTTTCATCTCTCACTTATGTTCAATTCCATTCTTTGGGTTGATTTTCATTAGTCATTGGGATTAGCACCCTATATCTTCATCTCTGAGTTAGGGCCCAAAAAAGTTTCCTTAAGAGGTTGATAGAGCTAAAAGAAAGATCAAATCATATACAACCACAAATGAAAGAAAATACAAAATGCAAAAGATGGTTGGGACATGTAATAAGAACATGGGTAAAATCCTAGCATAAGCTCTACCCCCATCATCAATCATCACCCAATTCGTAAGAATTTCATGCTCTATCTAAATCAAGAAACTTATGAACATCCCAACTTCGATAACCTATAAAATGCTACATCTTTAAGGGGTTTTGGAAAAACATGAAGCAAACCAGGTCGCCTAATGTTAATTTTAGATAATAATGGTATGTTCTATGCTTTATAGCAATTTACTTAATTTTTTCTTATTAACCAAATATCAATTTCCAGAGTAGCAATCACATCAACTTGATAGTAAACACAGATAGAACATAAACAATAAGCATAAAACAAGCCAAGACAAGAGAACACAATATTTGGCGGATGCCAGGGAAAAACCCCAATGTGGGGAAAATGCTTTGATCAAATCTTCTTATTATTCTTCAAAAGTTCAGTAGAGAGAGAGTACATTATACAAAATTCACTTGCCCAAACACTGTCAAAATAGTCTAGTCAAACAGTAGTCAACAGGATGCCCCAACCAGAAAATCAACACTAGTCAAACCAGTAGAAATTTAGTCAAATCCAGCCAATTCAGCCTCCAAAGATAATCCAAGTCAACCCAAAAAAGCTCTGAAAACTTGGTCAAACTTGGTCAATGCAAAGTCAACGTTGTGATCAAAGGGTTTTGCGGTTAACGCAATTCAACCTACTACAAATGCCTCCCTATGTGTGCTAAAGAATGTGGTCTCAATAAGTCGAACTTCTTGCCTAAAACCGCAGTGAAAAAGGTTGAGTTGACCCTTGGTCAATGCTGGTCAACGCACCTACAATCAGCCCAAAAACAAATCTGAAATTTCCTCCTGAAATTTTTGGTCAACCTTGGTCAACGCTATGAAGAGAAGCTTCTCCTTTTGTCGTACAACCCAATCAAGAGAGGAGAGAGAATGTGATGAGTGATGATGTCCAAAATGAATAAAAGGTCTCTCTTATTTATACAATTTGTTGAAAGTGGACACACATCTGATGGGGCTTCATGAGCCTACATTAGACTTTTGGCCAACCTTGACAATCTCACTTTTTCTCATCCAAACAAGATGATCTTTAGAACAATCTTGCACCTCTCGAAAAAAGGAATCCAATAAAAATACCATCTCTGTCATCCTTGCACTGCTCTGCTCTGCTCTATTACTCTGCTCTATTGAACAATGAACCTTGCGTTGAAATTTTCAACGCTCCTATCAACTCCATGTTTGATTTTGTAAAGCCATTTCGAGGTGACAACAGACTTGTCCTTTAGTATAGGGACCACATCCTAGACATCATTCTTCATTATTGACTCATACTCTTTGTTCATTGCATCCTTCGATACTTGGTGCTTCACGACTTCTTTGAACGTTCCAAGCTCAGATTGAACAATGGTGCTCATGGCAACTAAGTACCCTTGGTACCTATTCGGCTTCTTACTTTCACGAAATGTCCCCCTCAGTGCTATGTGTCTCTCGGCATCTTCGAGAGTGTCTCTGAGCCATGAGGGTCTTCTTTTTGAAGAATAGGACTCACTAGGAGGAGGATCAATGGGATCCATCGGACCTTCAACATTGGGCATCTGTTCATCCTTCGGTTCTCCCTGCTTTCTGACATCTTCATCTTTGTCTTTCTTTGAAATAGGAAGATCTCCAACCTTCCCAAGGGCAGCGTCTTCATCGAAGGTGACATCATGAATTATTTCCACTTCCTTTTGACCAGGCACATAGATTTTATATGCCTTTGAAGCTTCACTATAACCCACAAATGTTCCCTTCTTTCCAGAAGCATCCAACTTGCTTCTCTTTTCTTTCGAAACATGAAAATACACGGGACTACCAAAAATTATAAAGTGAGAAACATCAAGTTTCTTACCAGTGAAAACTTCTTCTGGAGTCTTGGAGTCCAATGCTTGATGTGGGCGTCTATTTTGAACATACTCGACATTGTTGGCAATTCTCCCCATAGGAACTTCGGTAGGCCTTGGTCATGAAGCATGGCACGAGTAACTTCAATGATGGTTCGATTCTTCCTTTCGACAACTCCATTTTGTTCAGGAGTATAAGCAGTAGTGGTCTCCCTCTTAATGCCATCTTCTCTACAATAGTCATTGAACTCATTTGACTCATATTCGGTTCCATTATCGTTCCTCAATACTTTGATCTTCTTCCATGTTTGATTTTCAACCAAGGCTTTGAAAGAGTGGAACCACTTGAACACTTCGTCCTTCTTCTTCAAGAAGTAAATCCAAGTTTTTCCAGAGAAGTCATCCACAAAAATAGCATAATACAAATATCCTCCCAAAGACGTTACGAGAAACATACCAGATAAATCAAAATGGATCAATTGAAGAATGTCGGTAGTCTTGCTATCACTTAAGGGGAATGGTCCCCTTGTATGTTTCCCTTCACCACAACCCTGACAAACACCTTCATGATCAACTTTAAAATCGGGCATACCTGTGACCATATTCCTAGAATCGAGAAGAGCTTTATAATGAAGGTGAGAAAACCTCTGGTGCCATAATTCGGATTGAAGAGAAGTGTTGCATGTCATGGCTCCCAAAAGACTTCTTCTAACCTGAAAAAGGGTACCAACCCTGAATCCAAGAGTGAATGCTTCTTTGAAATTCATTTTCCAAACACGACCTTTCCATCAATGAATGCCACCTTGAATCCTTTGTCTTCCATTGCCGAAATAGATACTAAATTCTTCTTCAAGTCAGGTACATACATTACATATTGTAGATGAAGGATTTGACCTTGATTTAGATGAAGAGTAATAGTCCCTGTCCCTTTCACGGGATAGGTGGCATTGTCTCCAAGTATGATTTCCAAATTGGTTTCCTTTTCAATCAAATGTGAAAGGGCCTCTTTATACCTAGTGAAGTGCCTTGAGGCACCACAATTAATCAACCATCAACCAACTATCCAAGGTGTCCGGAGGAGAGGTAGAAAAGAGGGTAGATATAAGATAAAATTATTTTTTCTTGTTATCTACAACATTAGATTCATCATACCTGGAGTTTCTCAATCTCTTAGAAGGTTGACCATTTCCATATCGTGCAGCAGGAGAATTTCTCTGTCCTTTGTTATTGAACCTGTTATTTCTTTGATTTCCATTTCCCTTGAAATTATTGTGATTGTAATCATCATCTCGTGGTGTATCCCTTTTATTAGGACACTCTATAGCATAGTGGCCCTTTCTTCCTTCTTTGAATCCTGGTCTCCCTTGACCTTGTTTCCTTGGACCAACATTGTTCTTTCTTTTAGCATGAGCGGAGAATGCATTAGGATCCTTCCTATTTGAAGGCATGTCTCTCTCCATCATCCTCGTCTCTTCTTGAGTGCATCTAGTCAATAAGTCATCAAAACATGGAATCCTATCAATGTTGAGGATAGTGGTATTGAATACATCCCATGCTCATGGAAGACCTCCAAGGGCAATAAGGGTGAGCTCTCGGTCGGAAATAACCTCTCCAATAGATAGAAGATCATTTTTTTTTATTTTGGTAATCCTCATGAAGTAGGATTTGATGGATTCCCCTCTATCCATCTTGATGTCCTTAAGCTTGTTCTTGAGAAAGAGGATTTGATTTTCATTTCTAACCTTGAACATGCTAACCAACTTCATACATCTCCTTATATGTGCCCAGCTCGGAGATGTATGCAACCAATGCTTTTGAATGGAATCCCTAATGATCTTCTAGATTTGACCTCTCCTTTCTTGTACTTTGATTTAGTTGAAACCGATGCATTTAAAGGAGGCTCAGCAATCTTTCCCTGCACATAATCCATGACTTCATTCTCTCATTAAGCTTGTCCTTGGATTTGAAATAAGATGAGGAAGCCATTGACCCTTTTCCTTGTCCAAAAAATCTCAGTGATTGCTTTTCTCACTCTTGCTTGGGCTTTGTCTTCACCTAGGCTTTGATCCCATGTTAATTTTAGATAACAATGGTATGTTCTATGCTTTAGAGCAATTTACTTCAATTTTTTTTGTTAGCCCAATATCAATTTCTAGATTAGCATTCACATCAACTTGATAGTAAATGCAGATAAAACATAAACAATAAGCAAAAGACAAGCCAGGACAAGAGGACACAATATTTGGCAAATGCCAGGGAAAAACCCCAATGTGGGGGAAACCCTTTGATCAAATCTTTTTATTATTCTTCAAAAGTTCAACAGAGAGAGAGAGAGAGAGTACATTATACAAAATTCACTTGCCCAAACACTATCAAAACAGTCAAGTCAAACAACAGTCAACATGATGCCCTAACCAGAAAGTCAATGTTGGTCAAACCAACAGAAATCCTCCTCCAAAGTATCTCAATCAAACCTAGTCAATTCAGCCTCCAAAGACAGTCCAAGTCAACCAAAAACAACTCTGAAAAACTTGGTCAAACTCAGTCAAAGTTGTGGTCAAAGGATTATGCGGTCAACGCAAGTCAACTTGCTCTAAATGCCTCGGTATGTGTGCCAAAGAATGTGGCCTCAATAAATCGAACTTCTTGCCTGAAAAACACAATAAAAAAGGTGGAGTTGACCCTCGATCAACGCTGGTCAACGCACCTGCAATCAGCCCAAAAACAAATCTAAAATTTCCTCCTGAAATTTGCTATCAACCTTGGTCAACATTGTGAAGAGAAGTTGTTCCTTTTGTTGTACGACCAATCAAGAGAGGAGAAAGAATGTGATGAGTGATAATGTCCAAAATGAGGAAAAGGTCCCTCTTATTTATACAATTCGTTGAGAGTGGAGACACATCTAATGGGGCTTCATGAGCTTACATTAGACTTTTGGAAGACCTTGACAGTTTACATGTGTGAGAATTCAATTCAAAATCTCACTTCTGGTCATCCAAACAAGATGATCTTTATATCAATCTTACACCTCTCGGAAAGAGGAATCCAATAAAAATATCATCTCAATCATATGAGTTGTCCAAGGTGGATTTTGGCCTTAGTTTCCAATTTTAACACCTAAGTTATGCAAGAAACAAAGACAAATCATCAAAGTATAAGCCTCGTTGGAGGGGTAACTCATGCATCCACAATTTCTCCCTCTTCTCCCTCTTCTCATCATTATACTCAAGATGTTAGACTTCCTTAAGTGGGTAGCATGGTTATGGCCATCTTCCTTGAAATCTTTCCCATTCCATGTTATAGATAGATGGGCCTACCTATGTAATGTCTCTCCCATTAGGGGTTGGAAGTAGCTAATAGGGCTAATTGCATAATCATCCCTAACGTAAGTGTGGTAACTTGCCTAAAAAACATTAACTGGAAAGAAATTTGAAGGCAAGGTTTGTGTGAGGTATTTTTAGGCCCCTAGCGTTGAATATGGTCCACTATGATACTTTAATGGTTTTTGTCCCTAATGATGTTGATTTCACATCTTTAGAGTATGTTTCAAGTGGTTTCACACAAATACATTGGATGTCCCTTGAGGGATTACTTTCACCTTTCAAACACATTGAAGAGGACATTCGACCCATATGAGAGAGCACTTGAGACTTTGCAATCCCAGTATTACCCTTCTAGAGATTAGTGTTGGGCCTAGAGGAACCCCACATGGATGTTTAACTCTTTTTTTCACCTCCAGATGCTAAAATGTTGAATCGAAAAGCTAGGGTGTTTAGCTTTACTGATTTGTGTGTAAAGGACCCAGGATGCCCCGGGAATGGCCTTATACCTACTTAATGGGTGTTACCTTGTTCGAAAGCCCAAACAAGGATGAAGATCACTTGAGATGATTTGGGAGGGCTAGCACACTCCCTTTTGAGGCTAAATTGTGCCCTAGAGCTGAGTTGTCACCAATGCAAGCCCTAGAAGGATGGTGTAGGCCTTCTTGATGATGAAGACTTGGTTGAGGAGGTATTACTTCGAGATGCACCCATGCATTTAATAACGTCTGTGAGATTGAGGAGCACCCTTGGACCCATTTTGTCACTTGAGGAGATGTTTACTTTGGGAGGATGATGTCATGTGGAGAGCCTTTTTCTCCAACACGATCGAAGGATTCATGACATTTTTATTATGATTTATCATTTGTAAACTTATTTCTAGGTCGGATTGTGACCTATTAGCTTAATTGAACACTTCAAACAAACTTTAAATAATGAAAAATGACTTGTTTTCCCTCATATAAATAGAAGGAAGATGTTTTCCTTGGATCATTATCACACTCGCTCACTTCTCTTCTATTGAGAAAGTGTGCACTAATATTTTCTTCATTTCTCTTATAGATGAAATGGCTAAATAGAGTGTGACTTGTGTTAGGAAGGATATTTATTGCATGAAGAGACCATCTTGTGGAATGATGAAGTGATTCTTGCATGAATGTTGTTAGTTTATTGCTATTTTCTTCCATTTTGCATGTAATTTATGAAATTGGGGGTTGTTATTGTGCCATATTAAAAATTGCCATATCTTGTATATCTATATGTTTATGCAAAAAATTTCATTCAAGAATCCATCAAAGGAACTTATTTTTATGCATCCTTTGACCTTAAATCTCATATTAAAGAAGTTGATAAGATTTCAAATTGAAGCACTTGCCTTCCACCCTTCTTCATCTAGGGTCCTCCTACCTTGACCTTAGCTTTATTGACTATATTTCCCAATTGAATGGAGGTACTAGTCTAGTTTTGTTGATCATCATAAATTTCTCTCCTTTCTCCTCTTCATGGTGGTGGGGGTTAGGGTTTGGTTAAATTTGTATTTAATAACATTTTTGTACCTATACGGTATTGTTCTTTATGTAGGAATTGCATTTATTATTGTTTAGAAAGCAAAATATATCATTTATTAAATGTTTTACCATTAAATTTAGGGTTGACATCTAGGTTTAATATTTATGGTTTGTGCATTTTCAACCATTAAAAACTTAAAGTTGACCTATCCCTTTCCTACCTCTTTGATAGCCTTTTATGCCTTTATTGTGTTATATTTCCATGAAACTCTACAACTACTTGGATGAATAACTAAAAATTGAAAACTAAAACTAGTTTACTTTCACTAAGATACAAAGTTTCTTAACAATTCGTATGCAACACAATAAAAACACAACACAAATTAACACACTTTTCTCAGAAAAAACCCAACAAGGAAAATTTGCTTGATTGATGTGGTTATTTCATTGATTGTTTTGGAGCAATTGAATCTATTACAAAGCGATTTGTCTCTCTTGAGAAAGCATTTTGCTTCTCAGACAAATCTCAGCTAATACAATTCATCTTGGCCTCCCTTGATCACTACTTTATCTTGGTTCCTACACACAATTGTTGCCTCCTTGACTTGCTCTACAAAATCTATTGTCTTGCTTCAACTCACTTGGTCGCATTATTCCTTGCGCACTTGGTCGCCTTATTCCTTGCGATGATCTCTTATCTCCTACTAGCCCTATTTCTTAGTGCACTTAAGCTCCTAATTTTTAGGACCTCGGTTCCACACATCCTGCGCACAACCAATTCTCCTAAATCTAGCGCACTTATGCCTCCTATTCTTTAGGACAATTCCTGCGCTCCACAATCAAGGCTCTCTCACAATCTCATGAGCTTTGACTTGTCACAAACCTTTGGGCACAAAAAAAAATTGCATAATCCGTGTTCCTTCATCCTTATTTTATAGAATCGATCCATGCAAGGAGGCCCAACTTAATTTAGAACTCCAGATCTAATAAGGAGTTAACTGAGAGTGTTACTCGCTTTCCTTCCAATCATCACTGGAGTTGTTAACTCGTTCTCTCTCAAATCAACACTAGAGATCTAACTCGCTCTTCCTTCAATCAAGACTTAAGACTAAGTCGCTCTAATTGAATTGCTAACTACCACCTCGTTCTATAGTCAAACTGACGAAGACTTCCACTTAACCGAAGCTCCAACTCTACGCATGCTAACTTGATGATTATTCCAGTAAATTGGAAATAACTCATCCTGACTGAAGTCTAACTCATGAGGATAATTTGAAGTCTTCACTAGCTAAGGCACAAGCCAGAAGACCTAGCTCACTACATTTTTAACACTCCCTCTTAGCAAGGAAAGTACTTTTGGAAGAACCTCGTCCACTTGGATCTATCTTCAACACTACCACATTCTCTATTGTTGCAGCTACTCCCTCTGAACTAGAAGAATTCCCTGCTTTCTCCTATGGAAATTGATCTGAAGACGTGTTCTTTCCAACCATGCTCTGAGAGTCTATCACCTCAGTCATAAGTGCCATGCACCATATGTATCTTTGTGGTTTCTTACTCTGGTTGAAGGTGGTACTGGGAGGTCCAACTCTCTTTTGATTCTCCCTAAACAACTCTTCGGCCCACTTAGCTCTAACTCTCCCTGTATTGGGAGTCACTAACTGAGTGACTGCCTCCACTCGCCCTAGGCTCTACTCCTCTGCCAACTAATTTAGACTCAAACTGAGAAACTGGTCGAGGATGCATATTGAGCAGCTTCTTCTCAAGTACTCTAACATGCTCTTGCTCTAAGGACTCCCTTAAAGCTTTTCCCTCTTCAACCATCACTTCTATACTTTATGCACTTCCTACCTTGCCTCTCAAGGTTGCGCCTGTATCTACTTGGAACTTGTAGAGATTCTTCATCCTCGCACCTATTTGCTTCTTACATTCAAAAGCTAAGTGTTGGAAGTAAGACTTACCTCTGTTGAAGATGACATCATAACCCTTGTCCCCAAAGGTAGTTACCTACACAAGATTCTGCTTTAGGACTAGAACATAGAAGATATCTCTAGGATGAAGAGAGCTACCTGACTCCCTCTCAAAACTAACAATACCAACTCCCCTACTTGTGTAATTTCCACCATCTCCTAGCTCAATCTGAAACTGCATGTCCTTCTCCTTCAATTGGTTGAAATACTTCTTGTTCCTGACCATGTGGAAGGATGCTCCTAAATCAATATAGCATACATTGTTGTCTGATGAGCTTGCCATGCAAGCTATCAATGAGAAATCTTTCTCAAACTAGGTAGAAAACGCATCTACCTCTGTTGATATAGTCACAGGATCCTTATTAGACTCCTCCTTTCGATTAGGACACTTAGTGACACAGTTCCCAAACTCATGGCAATGGAAGCACTTGATCTTGCTTAGATCCTTCTTCTTCTTGCCCTTATGACTTAACTCAACCTCTCATTGACCATGGAAACACTTGATCTTGCTTAGATCATTCTTCTTCTCGCCCTTCTGACTGGGCTCAGGCTCTCATTGGCCCCTTCTTGCCCTTGGCTTTGTTACCTTTGCCTTTCAAGGCAAAATTTTCCTTGTACTCTGCTAGAGCTTCTCTACCATCTCTTATGCTTCTCCAAATCTCTTCTTGAACACAATCACTCCATAACCTTTCCCAATTGGGAATATTCACTCTGCCACTTACCGCATCTTCGAAACTCTACCAAGACTTATGGAGTTCCAGAAGCACAAGACTCACAAGGTCTTTATATGCTATTATCTCGCCCACGCCACCTAGTTCATCCCGAATCTGAGACAACATTGAAAGATATGTGATGATGGGCTCCCCTTTGCTCATCCAGATACTTGCTTCTCCTTGAGAGCAAGCTTTTTGGCATCATTAGAACCCTGATACAGATCTAAGATGGCTTTAAACATCCCATATGCTATCTTCTTCTCTTCGAGATGAGGGATAATATGGTCTTTGATCCCCTCAAGAATGATCCTCCTCGCCTTTGTGTCATTATAGTTATGTTGGGCCAACTGTTGGGAATCTATAGGTGGCACTATTTGTTGCTTCACAAACTCTAGCACCCCATTATCTTACAACACCATTGATATTTGCTCCTTCCATGCATAGAAATTTGAGGCTCCCTCTAAATTGTGATATGACCTTAGTCCTAGGAACGCCATACTGTTATCCAAAGAACTACTCTTCTCTACTCTTCAAACTCTAGTGCTAGCCTTCCTGGCTGATATGTGTTAATCAACTTGGTGTTGGTCTTTATATTGATCTTTGCTTTGATATCATGTTAAATTTCCATGAAACTATGCAACTACTTAGATGAATAACTAAAAACTAAAACTAGTTTACTTTCACCAAGATACAGAGTTTCTTAACAATTCATATGCAACGGAATAAAAACACCACACAAATTGACACATTTTTCTCAGGGAACCCAATAGGGAAAACCTGCTTGCTTGATGTGGTTGTTTTATTTATTGTCTTGGAGCAATTGAATCTATTACAAAATAATTTGTCTCTCTTGAGAAAGTGTCTTGCTTCTCACACAAATCTCAGCTAACACAATTGATCTTGGCCTCCCTTGATCACTACTTGAGCTCAGTTCCTACACACAATTGATCCTCTGTTGCCTCCTTGACTTGTTATACAAACCCTGTCGTCTTACTTCAATTTTGCTCCTCCTTCCTTGCGCATTTGGTCGCCTTATTCCCAGCATTGATCTCCTATTTTTAGGACCCCAGCCCCACACAACCTGCGCACAACCAATTCTCCTAAATTCTGGCGCACGTGTGCCTCCTATTCTTTAGGACAAAATTCTTGCGCTCCACAATCAACGCTCTCTCTCACAATCTCGTGAGCTCTATCTTGTCACCAACCTTTGTGGACAAAAAATTGTATAGCCTTTGTTCCTTCATCCTTCTTTTATAGATTTGATCCATGCAAGGAGGCCCCAACTTAATCTAGAACTCAAGATCTGATAGCAAGTTAACTGAGAGTGTTACTCAGTCTCCTTCCAATCATCATTGAAGTTGTTAACTTGTACTCTCCCCATTCAACACTGGAGATCTAACTCACTCTTCCTTCAATCAAGACTGAAGACTAACTCGCTCTAACTAAATTGTTAACTGCCACCTCGTTCTATAATCAAACTGATGAAGACTTCCAATCATCACTGAAGTTGTTAACTTGTACTCTCCCCATTCAACACTGGAGATCTAACTCACTCTTCCTTCAATCAAGACTGAAGACTAACTTGCTCTAACTAAATTGTTAACTGCCACTTCGTTCTATAGTCAAACTGATGAAGACTTCCACTTAACTGAAGCTCCAACTCTATGCATGCAAACTTGATGATTATTCCAGTAAACTGGAACTAACTCATCCTAACTGAAGATTAACTCATGAGGACAATTCAAAGTCTTCATTGGCTAAGGCACAAACCAGAAGACCTTGCTCGCTACATTTTCAACATATTGATTTAATCAATATAGACTATTTTTTAGTTGTTATATGGTTTTGCATACTAGCCCATTCTTGAAACCCTAACTTACACAACTTGTCCTTAGTTTATTGTAATTGGTGGAGTGTGTACTTGAACTTTTGTAAATCCTATCTTAGGCTTCAAGGATTTTGCAAATACCATCTTCCATAACCATTAAAATCTTATCACCATTGAACTTCCCTTTACTAAAGATACTTCTAGATGATCTATCTGCAGGCTCCTTAGCCATTTGGCTTAGAACCCTAGTCATCTAATCTCTAAGTCTTGCCAGGGAAGCCTCCCTTGTGGGGATGGCATCTGACCACAAAACCATAGGAGATAGATCATTGAGGTGACAATAGTGGCTAATCTCTTTGTTGCTAGAAGTCCTAAGTTGCCTAGTGAGGCTTTGCACTAGGCCTACTAGATTTTACAATAACATATATCAATTTCAAATGTCTCCACCCATGAGATCCCTCTACCAATGTTGTGGTTCTCTTCTTTTGTATCATGTAGGGAATTCTCCATATATTTTTCATCCTTCTGCATCTTCGTGAACAAAAATTAGGATCTGATGTATTATGTTGCAATTTAAAGAATTTGGCACATGCAGTCTATGCAAAAAAAAATAGAGAGAGAGATTGCACAATTTGATCGGAACTGTGTATTGTCCCAATTTTATAATATATTAAGAGAGAGAGAGATTGCACATTTTGATCAGAACTGTGTATTGTCCCAATTTTATAATATATTAACTTAAAGCAACCCCCTGAATTTGTCATATAGAGTGAATTGTTGACAAAAGAATCTACAGGAAAGAATAAGACCCAGGTTTTGTTAATATGTTTTGATATTCCTGATTTATGGGAATATGTTTTGATGTTTCTCCCATAATTTATCCTACAAAGACAATTTCTGAAAGAGAACCAAGGGAAAGGAGCAGGGCCCAATATTGTTGTAGAATCTCAAAGATGAGGAAAAACTAAAAGAATTTCAACTTTATTTGTCTTTTTTCGGTGGGGAAACAATAACTCACTAGACTTTAGAATACTTGGCACTTGTCTTCACATGATAAACATCGCAGAATGGAACAATTGCTTTATTTTCCTGCTCAGAATGATTCATGTCTTGTTCAATAATGGAACAAAATACTATGTTTTCATATTTACAACAAATCGTGTATTACACATTCATGCAAAATCTAAAAGTGCAATCTAACTGCGTAACTCTAGTTTGTTCAACCAAAAATTATATGAAATCCTTGGTTATATAGTGTTAGTTGTACCCTGTTTGCCTCATTTATTACAAGTTTTTCCTCCTCTTGAAAGAATATGTAAATAACACAGATTGTCTCATAAAAAAGAGGACGCTTGATGATATTCATTGCAGGTATAATAGATTTTACATCAGGTAAAACCACATCTCCATATACAGCAACAAATTGAAGTAAGTCATCCGATGTGGATGTGTTTGAATTTTCACAGTTATTTAGAGATTCAGAGGCATCCCTCAATCAGCATTCATATTATCAATAGTAGCAATACATGATTCTCAAACAAGGTCTTAAAAAAGTCATGTGCAGGTGACTAAAGAATTAGACACTACGTAAATATTGTTGATTTACTCATTGCAACCAAAACTCAACCTTATTACACTCCTTAACCAATAGGTCAAGAACCTATCAAGGTGCAACTAAAGGTCCAGAAATTTTTTTGCATATACAAAACAGAAGGAATGCAATCCACACAAGGCATTGTTACAATATTCAAAGTGATATGCAGCATAAGCAGAAATGTCACTGTTTTGCTGCATTATCAAAGGTAGATGATATCTCTTGTTTGCCTTTTCTATATCATATATCTATCTGTCTATCTATCTATCTATATGAGAAGAATACTATTATCAAGCAATGATCAGTGATGATTGCCATTAATTTAAAAATAAGATATGCTAAAATTGTCATCGAAGTGTCACCATGTCAAGCAACAGTGAACCATGTAGTGCATCTTTTAACAAAAACATACCCAAAAAAAAATCACCAATAAATGTGACATTTGGACGAGCTGTGCATACTAGTTATCAATTTTAATGGTCTTGTACATCAAGAGTTCCTTGAAAGTGAAATAGAGGACTCCAATACCAATACCAAGCAAGAGCAACAATTTAGGAGCATGTTCTTACAAGTGTAGGGGAACACATAGGAGCGATGCATATAGAGTTCATGCTTTCAAGGGAGTAGCTTGATATCCCAACTTTCCCATATGTTATAATCATTTGAACATTTTAGAATATGATTAAGATTGGGAATTCTTACCAAAACACAGGGTACATGTTTGCCTCCAAGAAGTTTGGAACCTACAGAAGTTTCAAGAGATTAACCATACTAAATTTGCAAACAGACTGCCTTGAATTAACTAACACACCATCGAAAGAACAGTTACATTACATTAAGACAAAGTCAAAATCATTGCCCATTGAAGGACAAAGTTTGGGAAAGCATGTTATCCAACAGAAATGGAGTCATCGACCGGTAGGTGGGGACATTAAAAAAATTTGAGGTCTAAAATGGGTCTCCTAAGAAAAATAATAAAATAATAACTAGAATAATAAAATACAACTATAAATTTTCAAAAGAAAGAAAACTATTTTTTTATGGTATTTTAACTTGTCTTCTTATGCTTGTTGGATGTGGGATTAAATTCTGCATTCAACGAATAAACACCTTGCATATTTTTGATAGACCTGCAAGTAAGGTAAACTACAAATATAAACATTTTTTCATGTATTTCTAGTTTATTTCAATGTGTGTCCATCAAAAGTATGTAGATGAGTGCTCATTGGATGCAGAATTCAACGAGGGCCTCCACTTGAAATTTGAGTAAACCAATAAGGAGAGAAGTTGAAAACACAATTTAAAAATACCTTTTTATCTACGATTTCAAACTTTTGTGGTCATAATTGGTAGATTGAGAGTTCAGATTTTTCACAGTGATCATTGAGTGTTAGGAAAGGAAAGGAAGCTTGACTGCTTATTAGAAAGAGACAGTGCAGAGCAACCATGTTCGAACAATGATCTCAGCTCAAATAGGAAGGTGATAAGCCTATCCTCACATGAATTGGCCAAGGAAAATCCAGCGTCTTAAATAAAAGTCTTATCTTTGATATTGCACCAAGCAACGACGACAAAGAATCCATAAGATTGGACGTTATGATGTAAAATTTTCATTCTAGGTCTTTTCCTCCTAGGGTTTTTGTCTCGATACTCTCTCATCATCCATTGAATTGCATCTCTCATACATATATGGTTCTCTTTCCTTTCTTTTCCCTCAACCTTTTTGTTTTGATGATGGATCCAATTTCGCATCTAAAACGTAGACACTCAACAATGATCACTATGGAAAACCTGAACTCTCAATCTACCTTTTTATTTCTTTCCCTCCAAAACTATTTACCCTCATGGTTGACATCATCACCTTGAATTTTATTGGTTCTTTAAAAGTTGATGTTGATAGCACATTTTTTATTTTAAGGCCCATTTTTTACCTCATAATTTCTCTAATGTTCACTTTGGATTTTGATGGCATGTCTACGGGAACCCTAGACTAGCAAGGGTCAGCAGACTTTTCAGTGATCATTATTGGTGTCCTATGAAGATTATTTGGCGTCCTATGAAGATTATTTGGCAAAAGAATTATTAACCAAGCTGCTGCACTTATTGCTCTCCTCATGGTCATTACAGAGGCATTGAAACTTGGAGGAAGATTATATATTATCTTCTAAAGAGTGGGCTATAAATATTTCTTAGTAGTGGGTCACCCCTCATCGGAGATGGCTAGTAAGGTCAAGTGGAACAAACCAGCCATGGAAAATCTTCATTGCTGCTGCTGATTTGAGCATGTTCAAAGTTCTGCCAATTAGGTGGCCGATTCGCTTGCTAACCAAACTCTTACCTCAAAGCTAGTGCTACAGAGAAGCATCCCCACTCCCCTCCGATTCCCCACATGGAAAAAAAAGGGGATTGGAAAGCCCCTTTGGCTAAATGTTTTCACCAAATCCTAACCAAGATATGCAAAGGTGGAGAACTTCATTCCAGAATCCAATGTTGCATGACTCGTACTCGTATAAGACTCATCTCGCTATTGACTCGGCGACCCGTATAAGACTCAAGAACAACCCGTATAAGACTCAGCAAAATTTTTCCTCCATTTTCCCTTTCCCTGCACATGATCTCCAAAAAAAAAAATTATAAATTTATATTACAATTAACAAAACAAAACAAAAACAAAAACAAAAAAAACTAATTTTGAGGGTCTCCACGAGTCTTATGCAGGTCACATGCGGTTCTTCACGGGTAGTCAGGTTTTATGCAGTTTTTGGCGAGTACGAGTAGAACCCACGGTTCTATGCAAGTGATCTGTCTCGCTAACGCATTCTAGGAAAGTGACCCGTCTCGCTATAAAACTCGTCAAGACCCGCAGGTCTTATAAGAGTCATGATACACTATTTCATTCTTCAAATCATTCTCCCAACAAGGAGACCTAGTTGTGTATCATCACTAACTACGATGGTACAAGATGATTATCACCTCAATGGCCCATATGTAATGTCCTCAACAAATTAAGGACAAATAGGACTCATTAGCCTGTCCATCCCCGTAGGCTATAGTCCAACTAAAAAGGGGAAAACCCCAAAAATACCCATTGTTGGGCAAGTTTTGGGGTAGTTGGGGCGAAAAAACCAAAATTGGGGTTTTGAGTAAGATTTACTCGACCATTAATGAAGATGAAATCCCTCAAAGGAAGCCTATAAATAAAGGAGGATCGGATTCATTTTGGGCATCAGGTGTGGATCAGCTTTTTTGGTTTCTTGACATTTTGCTCTGAAGGTTTTAAGACCCCACTCTCTCTCTCCTATCAATTTCAATGGTAAAGGATTCCACCCTAGTTGACCAATTCTCTCTTTTCTCTCTGATTTGAAGGGTTTCTATTTTGAAGCAGCGAAATATTCTTGGGTCATATTTTGGTAAATTCTAAAAATAAAATAAAAAAACAAAAACTCTTCTTCCCATGTTGTTGTAGGAATTCTTGTAAAGAGGAGCGAAAAGTTTGCTAGGTTAATCTCTTTGTTTTGGACACAAGAATCGACATTTGGATAGCGAGTTTTTTCTTTTTGGGCTTTTGAAGGGTAGCGAAGATCTTCTGAAAGGGAGCGAAGACCATCTCTTCATGGTGGGCACAAGGACGCACATAAACCCAGCGAAATCGCCTCGCATCTTATCTAGCACGTGATTACTATTGAAATGGAGTGAATTTCTCTAAAGCGAGAGAGGTCACTTGCATCTCTGTCAAAGTTTAATTATCAACGTCTGGGAGTAGTCATCTGACGCTCGTCAATTTATTGCGTACTGCAAGCTCACAGTTAGTCGCTTATGAGAAAAATAGATTAAACTTCAAGCGCGGGACAATTCAATCTTGAAGCACGCATAATCCATCTCTCAGAAGATCAAGGTACTAAGGACCAAATGAGGACATTGTGGCAGACAGACGTTGTGATCAACCCTAGAAGTGGTCATGCAATCTTTTGAGTTGCTTGAGATGAGGCGAAACTTCCAAAGCGACTTTACCTGCGGTCAATTCGTGGAGTTCTAGACAAAGCAGACCCCACACTGTCGCAATCGTCATTCTTCTGCAATAAGGTTTCTGCATCCTGAAATCATGTAAGGAAGAAATCCCTGAGAATTGAGGCGGATAACTGAATCGGGTTTAAGATAAACTCAATCATTTTTGTCCAGTTTTTGTCAGTAGTTAGAAGGGATATAATCCTTGATCAAGGATTACACAAATCATCTCAGGTTATTGAACGTGCAACATATTTTAATTTTGTGTTTTATTGGTGTGAATCTACAAACAATACATTGCACTAAAAGATTAATTGTTCTGAAAAATTTATTGCTATGTTTCAGTTTAATATAACAATTGGCACTATTTATAGCAAAAAACGTTACTGGTGTTGAATTAATTTATGTAATGGAAGAAAAATTGTTGAAGTCCTACAAAACCCTAGCTTATTACAATGGTTTCAGAGCATTGGAATCCTACCAGCCTATGAGTTTGGTGCATGTTTCCAGGAGATACGAGTAACATTACAGTCAGGAAGAATAAGGGTAATCGCAAGGAAGCCATGGAGAGTAAGGAGGAACGAGGAGATCCAGACACCAAGGATCTCTTACATGTACTGATACATGGATAGACAAAAATCTCAAATTTAATATTACAATGGCAACAACAAGGACAACAGATAATGCACACCTTGGCCCAGGGTCAGCAACAACTTGCTCAACTAATTGCTCATCTCATAGCCTATAGTTAATGAAAATGTTGCTTGCAACAAAATAACTAACATGGAAGGGAGTGGAAATCATACCCTGGTCCACCTAACAACAGAGAAACCAACAAGAGTCACCGACTGTTGCTTCCTTAATTCAAGAATAATCAAGTCGTGGCAAACCAAGAAGTTGTTGAACCAAACAGACCATTGGATGGTTATTTCGAGAATATGCATCGCTAGAAGAAAACATGTGAGCTACTATGAAACAAACCTAGGGGACAACCTAATTTTGAACTAATAGACAAGGCGAGTAAACTTTCCCTTCCCTCATTTGATGGATCATATAAATGTACAGCAAGAGCTTCGGTGCAAAAATTGGCCACCTACTTCAGGCTCAACCTTATGCTAGAAGCAGACAGGATCCATTTTCCACAATGCATTTAGAAGGGGAAGCACATGAATGGTCGTATCATGGTTTAGTAACATTGGGCCATGCCAACATTACTTCCTACGAAGATATTTTTCAAAGGCTAATAGAAATATTTGACCGAAAGAACCCAAACATCCACTTCAGAGAATTGGCACTTCTCAAGCAGATGGGCTTGCATGAAGAATTCATTTCAAAATTTGAGCGTATTGTTGTCATGGTAACAGATACATCGATTAGTCATGCCTTTTACGGAAGCTTTATCCAAACCTCTACAAGGTTGGGTAAAAGCATTCAACCCCACGACCCTACAAGTGGCTATCAAGAAAACTCGTGATATGGGGAATGCAACAGTCAAATCTAAATCCCCTCCCAAACCTTTCATTCCTCCAAAAGATAAGGAGAAGAAGCCCCTCGGCATGATTTTCCCAAAAGGGACAGGTTAGAAACTTAGATGAAGAGACCTGAAGCAAACTAAGGAGGAAAAAGTTATGTTTTACGTGCAGGGAACCATGGGAACCTGGACATTGTTGTTTAAGAAAGGGGAAGATTCACTACATCGAAGTGCTCTCTAACAAAGAAGAAGAAAAAGAGGCCACTACAAGTACCGAAGAAGAGTCACCACAGAAGGAAGCAAAAGAAGAAGAAAAACCTAGCAGTCATAGGGAAGGACCACCAGAAGAAGCGAAAGGTGAAGAAAGAGCCAACTTAGAAAAGAAATCTCGTCCCTAGGTCAAGATTGCAACTCATTCCGGTACAAACAAGTATTACACCTTCAGGGTCAGGGGAGTTGTCAAGGGACAACACATCACAACACTAATCGATGGAGGAGCCACCGACAATTTTGTTGATCCAGCGTTGGTGGCCAAGGGAGGACTTACCACCGAAGAGTTCAAGTCCTGGATGTATTAGTTACAAATGGATAAAACTTGGATTGCACCCAAATGATCCCAGGTTTGAGCGTAACTCTCAGTAACTATACTTTTACTAGTGATTTCTATGTAATAGATCTTGTAGATCTCAATATGGTATTAGGGGTTCAATGGTTGTATTCGTTGGGCAAACAAACAATGGACTACCAAGCATTTGAGATGGAATTTAAAGTACCAAATGGTAGTAGGGTAGTCTTGAGAGGTATGGCAAACGACGGGCCACAAGTTTTTTTAGCCAGAAGAATGGAAGCCATCTTCAGGCACAATGATGTTGCATATGCAACAAAGTACAGAATTATGAGCCAAAAGGTAGCCAATAGTGATAAACCGCAGTACAACATGGATATTCAACAAATAATTGAGAAGCATGCTTCAGTGTCTAGTGATATTCCTCCAGGATTGCCTCCTAAGAGAGGATTTAAGTACACTATAGAAATGGAAAAGGGAGCCAAACCTATAATCACCACGCCTTACCGACACCCAAAGAAATTCAAGGATGAAATAGAAAAGACCATCCAATAACTATTAGAAATGGGCCACATCAGACCTAGCTCAAGTCCATTGGCTTCATTTGTGGTCTTGGTGAAGAAGGATGGCATGTGGAGAACGTACATTGATTATCGAGCACTCAACAAGAAAACTATCAAAAACAAGTACCCCATCCCCCAAATCGATGAATTACTGGACGAACTTCATGAGGCATATTACTTTTCAAAAATTGATTTACGATCAGGGTACCATCAAATCTGAGATCGAGAAGAAGACGTGCCGAAAACAACATTTCGATGTCATTATGGACATTTCGAATTTTTGGCCATGTCGTTTGGGCTACTTTCCAATCTTGCATGAACAATATCTACAACAAGCAGCTAAGGAAGTGTTTATTAGTATTCTTTGACGACCTTCTCATTTATAGCAAAACATGGGATGATCATCTAAGGTAATTGGATACAATTTTGAGCATTATGCAGGAGCAGTCTCTCTATGCCAAAGCGTCAAAATGCAAGCTTGGGTTGACAAAGATTCTTTATTTAGGACACATAATCAACGCAAAGGGAATACAAGTTCATCAGGAGAAAATTCAAGAAATATTGGATTGGCCCACACCCAAAACCTTAATAAAATTACATGGGTTCCTCGAGATCTACAACTACTACCGATGGTTCATTAAAGGTTTCTCTCAATCAAGTGCACCTTTGACAAACTTAACCAAAAAGGAAGCATTCAGGTGGACAAAAGAATCTGACAAGACGTTTAACAAGTTTAAAGAAATAATGAGCTCATGTCCAATCTTGGCTCTTCCCGACTTTGGTCAACCATTCATATTGGAGTGTGATGTGTCAAGGGAAGGAATAGGTGTTGTCTTAATGCAAAAGGGTCACCCTATCGATTCGAAAGTCGGAAGCTTCAAAACACAAAGATGCTTTACTCCATATATGACAAGGAGATGTCGGCTATCATGCATGCTTTGGCAAAGTTCAAATAATATTTGGTTGAAAACAAGTTCATAGTCAGGACAAACCACAACAGCGTGCGTCATTTTCTGGGGCTAAAGGACCTTAATGAGCGGCAACAAAAATGGGTAAGCAAGATCGAAGCTTGTGAATTTGATATTGAGTATGTGAAGGGAAAGAAGAATGTTGTGGCCAATGCACTTTCCAAGAAACCAACAGCATGTGCCCTCATGGAACTCACAAAAGATTGGAAGGCACACCTTGCAATAGAGTATGCCAAGAACTAGTTTGCCTACAAGCTAATTGACGAGATCATCCAGGATGACAGGTACAAAATAATTGATGGAGTCATTTATTATAAAGACAATATATACATGGTTCTGGAATCTACACTCAAGGAAAAGATTTTGACGGCTACACATGATAATCCCTCGGCTGGGCATCAGGGATACTGTAAGACATGTTGACAGATTCGGGAAAGATTCTCATGGAAAGGGCTCAAAGAAGATGTGACGAAATACGTCAGGGAATGCATGATATGCCAACAGAATAAGGTTGAGCATACACAAATTGCAGGTCTTCTTCAACCCTTACCAATCCCAGAACAAAAATGGGAGAGCATCTCAATGGATTTCATCATAGGTTTACCCAAAGCACAAGGGAAGGACTGCATCTACATAGTGGTAGACAGGCTAACTAAATTCACACACTTCTTTGCCATCTCAATTGATTATTTGGCCTTTGTTTTTCAAAGAAGTCTTTATGCATGGGTTGCCAAAGGATATAGTCAGCGATCATGATAGTAGATTTGTAGGCACATTTTTGGCAAGAACGTTTCAAACAACTGGGAATTGAATAACACTAGCTATGACCCTCAAACTGACGGTCAGACAGAAATTGTGAATAAGTGGAATGAAGGGTACCTACGCAACTATGTGATAGGTCAGTGGAAGGCATGGATTAAGTGGTTGTACCTTGGGGAGCATTGCTACAACATGGTGTACCACTTATTCATGGGGATGACTCCCTCTTCAAAGTTTTGTATGGATATGATGCACCGTCCTTCATCGACAAAATTTTGGAGACAGCAAAGCACCTCTTACCAAATATTGGATATAGGAGAGTCGAGACATTCTGAGGGTACTCAAGGAAAACATACAAGTTGCTCAAAATCGACAGAAGTTGTACACAAACCAACATAGAACATAGCACAGTTTTGAGATAGGAGATCTTGTTTTCTTGTGATTGCAGTCCTATAGACAATCTACACTCAATAAGAACGAAGTGGAAAAATTGAAGCCGAGGTTTTATGGGCCTTACAAAGTTATCGGTAGAGTGGGCAAGGTGGCATACGAGTTGGAGCTACCAAGTGACAGCATAATCCGCAATGTATTCCATGTGTCATGCCTCAAGAAGGTTGTGGGTCAACAGGTCACCACCTCTGTCGAATTGCCACCATTAGATGAAGAGGGATAGCTAGAACTGATTCTGGAAACAATCATGGTCATGCAGGAAGAGAAGTTAAGGGGAAGAGTAATTACAAAATACATCATCAGATGGAAGAATTTACCCAAGGAAGATGCAGCATGGCAAGGAGAGCAGATTTTGCAACACCCAAACTTGCAATTGCTTGAGGGCAAGCAATTTCGGACAAGGGAGGACTGTAATGTACTCAACGAATTGAGGACAAATAGGACTCATTAGCCTATCCATCCCCATAGACTATAGTCCAACTAAAAAGGGGGAAACTCCAAAAATACCCATTGTTGGGCAAGTTTTGGGGCAGCTGGAGTGAAAAAATTGGAATTGGGGTTTTGAGTAAGATTTACTCAACCATTAATGAAGATTAAACCCCTCAAGTAAGCTTATAAATAAAGGAGGATTAGATTCATTTTGGGCATCAGGTGTGGATCATCTTATTGGTTCCTTGAGCTTTTGCTCTGAAGGTTTAAGACCCCACTCTCTCTCTCATGTCAATTTAGGTGGAGAAAGATTCTACCCTAATTGAACAATTATCTCTTTTCTCTTTGATTTGCACAAGGGTTTCTAGTCTGAAGCAATGAAGTATTCTAGGGTGATATTTTGGTACATTCCGAAAAAAATCGAAAACTCTTCTTCCCATGTTGCCGCAGGAATTCTTTAAAGAGGGGCGAAAAGTTTGCTAGGTCAATATTTTTGTTTTGGACACAAGGATCGACATTTGGGTTGTGAATTTCTCCTTTTTGGGCTTCTGAAGGGTAGCGAGAATCTTCTGAAAGGGAGCGAAGACCATCTCTTCCTGGGGGGCACAGGGACAAACGTAAAACCAGCAAAATTGACTCGTGTCTTATCTCACACGTGATTACTATTGAAATGGAGGTAATTTCTCTGAGTGAGGGAGGTCATGCGCAACTCTGTCAAAGTTTAATTATCAACGTATGGGGGTGGTCATCCGATGCTCACCAATTTATTGCGTACTGCGAGCTCACGGTTAGCCGCTTATGAGAACAAGAGATCACACTTCAAGCGCGGGGCAATTCAATCCTGAAGCACGCATAATCCATCTCTCAACAGATCAAGGTACTAAGGACCGAGCGAGGACCTTGTGACAAATGGAAGTTGTGATCAATCCTAGAAGTGGTCACGCAGTCTTTCAAGTCGCTTGAGATGAGGCAAAACTTCCAAAGCGGCTTTCCCTGCGGTCAATTCGTGGAGTTCTAGACGGAGCGGACCCCATACTGTGGCAGTTGTCGATTTTCTGCAGCAGGGTTTCTGTGACAAAACGGATCATGGAATCGTGTAAGGGAGAAATTGCTGAGAATTGAGGCGGAAAACTGAATCGGTTTTGAGAGACTCAATCATTTTAGTCCAGTTTCCATTAGTAGTTAGAAAGGATATAATCCTTGATCAAGTATTAGACAAATCATCTCAGTTTACTGAATGTGGAACGTATTGCAATTTTGTGTTTTATTGGTGTGAATCTCCGAACAATACATTGGACTGAAAAGACTAATTGTTACGAAAAAAGTATTGCTCTGTTTCAGTTTATTATAACAATTGGCCCTATTTATGGCAGAGAATGTTACTGGTGTTGAATTAATTTATGTATTGGAAGAAAAATTGTTGAAGTCCCACGAAACCAAAGCATAAAATTACCTTAGCTTATTACACCATATTGCAGAGCAATTGCTCTTAGCCGTATGGTCAATGTCCTGTTAGATGATAAGTAACTTGTACCATTGTCTAGAAAGCACCAGAGAGTACAGTGGTGCCTGTCATTCTCATTTCACTTCACTGACTCTAATCAGCATACCTGCCTGTTAACAATGGAAGAGTTGGGTAGGAGAAGGAAATGTCAAACCAATATTGGGTAGGAAACTCAGTCCAAGACTCCAACCCCTTTGACTCCAGCGACAGATCTGAGAAGTCCTGTCCAAGTAAGGTATAAGCTTGGTTGAGGCCAGGTACAACCTCTTGTGAATTGGACTAGAAGAAGCCAAAGCAGAATAGGGTGTTGAATAAAAAAACACACCATACCTTGGTGGAATCTGGGCACTGATTAAGGAACAGAGACTTAATTGACATAGTCCACCTCTTTTTGAGGCAAAAGGCTATCACTTCGCTGGAGAATTTGTGCTTGCTGCTGCACCTTGCAAGACTTCTGAACAGGAGATTTTCAAGAGAAACTAAATTACTGTATTCACATGGGTTAGATCCAAAGATCTGACTTTCTGCAGAATGGAAACGAATCTGGATTTCAATGTGCTGAAGAAACATCAAGGATTTGCTTGGCACACATTTTGCGTCTGCCAAAAACAGTTCACAGTGGATCCTCCAAAAACACTTGATTAAAATAATCAAAAACAATAAATTATGGGGACAGTGATGTATACACAAAGAAAGAGATATATATATAATATATGTGCATGCATATCAAAAGTTCTTTCTATTACAGTTATAACAAGATTCCGCTGGTATGAGTACACATTCAGAGGATGGTTAAACATTAACTTATGGAGTAGGGATCACAAGCAGTAGACTAAATGGAACCATTAAAGTAGGCATGATCTTACACAACAAAAAATGCATTAATTTCAGAGACAGACCTATATCAAAATGGAAACCAACATACTAAACCCAATATTGCCAAACATAATTAGAGCTCACATATTCTCCTCTCCTAACACATGCATCGGGCATCGTCTTCTGTTATTCGTAAAAGTAATGTTTCTGAATGCAAAGATGTCATACTCAAGTACCAAGGGTCAGCCAACAACCACTAACCCAATTCATTCATATTGAACAAATTACTGACCCATAAGGAAAAAAACATATACTCAATAATATCAGTCAGGAAATAGCCCCAAAAAGGTGTGTATATACAATGCACAAAAACATTTCTTGCACTCATTCCACTTTCCAATCAACTTATGACAAAGAAATTCCTAGATGAATACTACATTAAAAGAACTCTTTAACGGACTTAAAAAATACCCATTTCTCAAACAAAAAAAATTATGAAGATACAAAGCACGCAAGTCGAGAAATGGTCAGGTTCTTCCACCCTTGCAAACTCTGAGTTTCCAAGGCAGAAATTCTCTGCAATACCAGCAGAATTAATCAAAAAAACGATCAAATCTGGGGGATTCTACAAATATTACCCTTCATATGATAGGAAAAATTCTAATGGGTTTTTACCATGCCACTTAGGAGCCCATATTTTTCCTGATTCCTACAACTGTAGGATACTGGAACATTGTTGCAAAGGTAAGATATATTTAACGCTAGGTGCTCAAAGGTGCAATTACAACAATATTTGGTATGCACCAGTAAGCGTGATTACAAGTTACAACAATGAATCCACCAGGCATCACTAGGTACAGTTACAACAATATTCAGTAGCTGATAGTAGGCTCCCAGGCACAAACTTTCCAACAGTAGCTAGCCTGGATAATCACTGTTGTCCTCCAAGCATGATATTAGCAAACACAAAATATTAAGTAGGTGCCACTTGGTATTATTATAACAATATATCCGTTAAGCATCACAACGTGAATTACAATAATATTCAGTAACTGATAGTATGCACCCAGACATCGGAAAAAAGGGTGGGCATCCAGACACAAATTCCAACTGTAGCCAACCTAGATAACCTCCCAGCACGATATTAGCAAACATAAAATATTCAATAGGCACAACTAGATGCGATTACAACAACAAATCCACTAAGCATCATCATGTACTGTTACAACAATATTCAGTAGCTGATAGTAGGCGCCCAAGCACAAGAATTCCAACGGTATCTAGCTTGGATAACCACTACTGCCCTCCCAGAATGATATTAGCAAAAGATGAAATATTGAATACGCACTACTAGGTGCCATTACACAATAAATCCAGTAAGCATCATTATGTACAATTACAACAATACTCAATACCTGATGGTAGGCACCCAGGCACAAGAATTCCAGCAGTAGCTAGCCTGGATATTAGCAAACACAAAATGTAAAAGATGGAAGAGCGGCAAACAGCAGATTCAGTATTTTAATCTTGAAAACCAAAAGGACCATGCCCTGGAAGGGTACATTCTCCCGTTCAGTTGGGTTCTACCTGATTCTTAGGAAAAGATAATCTCCTAATGTGCTGAGGTGGCCGGTACTTGTTCCCTACTAAAGCCAAAACTATATTGTCAGAAAACATGAAGGAAGACAGATCTGCAAGAGCACAGAAATTTAGCGCAGATAGACACAGGAGAGATTAAAAAAGAAGATCATGAAGCCCAGACGAATCAAATGACAGCGAATGACAATGATTTGCTGAATTTCTGTAGCCTGATTGATTATTTCGTCAAACCAACCAAGAGGACAGAAAACTGAACTGAATAACCAATGGGAGGGTGCAAAGGTTATGTTAAAACTATCATCTTATGCATACTACATGATGACCTTCAATTCCATCATAATACTCTGAGAACTATAGCATTACAGCCGTTCAGGGACAGTCATACGATCCAGAGTGATGCTCAAAATACTTACAAAGAACAAATCTAAAAACAGTATATACAATAAACGAATAATTGAGTTGTGCCCATTTCACAGGAGAGCAACTATTTGCTTAAAAAACCACAGGCAGCCAAATTGCGCTATACAAGATTTCGAAATTTAAAGTTGACAGAAATATACAGCCTCACCTCAATTTATGCTAAATGCCCATGAAGCCCTCATGAGAAGCCCATGAATTCTGTTAACAGAGGCGAAGAAGCAGAGAAAACGAAAGCAAAAAAATTCTTTTCATAACTCCATCCCAATACACATCCAGAACTCTGCAACAACCACTCACTATACAATAAACAAGTAAATCAGTGTCTTCTTCTACTTCTACCACTGCCCTCTAGGATGATGATCTCCGCTGTTAGCAGCTCCTGCACCACCAGCTTTGCCAGTGTTGATATGCATCTGATAAGGAGATAACATCTGATGTTGTCCATACATCTGTGCAGGTTGGCCCCCATAGTGCGGTGAATAGTAGCCACCGCTATATTTAGCAGAGCTGCCAGGGCTAATACTGGGATTGCCTGCACTAGAGCCATTAACAGTATTGCCACTAGATGCATCCTTGGAAGGAGACTGATCACCACTCTGTTTGGCCATTGATGTCTTTTCACCTTCCAATTCTCTGTACTTCTGCAGGTAGACCTTGAGGGGCTCCACATAGTTTTCAAACCCTAGAGTCCCCATTGCCCACAGCAGGTCGTCCCCATTGATGGTCTTCCTCTTCTCCCTCTGACACTTGTCAGAGGCTTCCCCAGTGATGAAACTGATGAACTCTGAAACGCATTCCTGCACCGTCTCCTTGGCATCTTTCGATATTTTGGCATTGGCTGGAAGGGCTTTCTTCATGATTCTGCTCACATTAGCAATGGGCAGAAATCGATCCTGTTCTTTCACGGAACCATCCTGGTTGCTGTACGTGTGCGCCCCTGATTCATCCTCCGAGCGCGGGCTGCTATCGGGACTGCGCTGATGCCGAGTGGACGCCATGGATTACGTCAGTTGACGGGAATCGTTGATACCCGGGTCCTGGCCTCGTGTGTGCTCAGAAAACCAACTGAAGGGGCAGGGATCCGAGCTAATTGGCAGAACCCATCTGAGATTTCAAAGAAGACGAAGAGGGGTGTGACTTGTGGGGTTGTGGGCAGGTGGGGGTGGAGTTTATAGGTGATAAATTGGTATGAAATTCCACATACCAAACACCGGGCAGACCTGTCGCGTGCAGACACGGCAACGACAGCTGGAGAATTGGGGATAAATTTTTGTGACGGCGGAGATCGAACTGAAATGGCTGCGGGACGAGATGGTGCCAAATTCCAATGGCTGGGAGACTCTCTCGGTGTCCACAGAACGTCTGTAACGAACAATCACCTTAATTTAATCACCAACAGGATAGAATTCTGGAATCGAGAGCAGGCGCCAGGTGGCGTCACAGAAGACGTTATACGCCGGAGACCAGCGACCAAATAGATTCCCGTTGGATTAGGATAAAGGTCAAATAATTTAGTTCTTTTTCCGATTTGGTAAATCCACTTTTCACTGAAATTGTCCATTTTACTGGCAGAGTTGATTTAACAGTTTAGAAAAAACAAATTACAATTAAAAAATTATCCAATCAATTGGATTAAAATTGGAAATCAACAAAGCATTTACATTGAATGTGAAATTGTCCACTTTAGTGGTTGAGTTAGATTTAACATTTCAGAAGAAAAAAAAAACAAATTACAATTAAATTTTGCAATCAATTGGGTTGAAAATAGAAATCAGAACAGCAAAGACGGAGAATTGTCAAAATTGATTGAAAATTTTCTCAAGTTGCTATAATTCAAATTCAATTGATGAGAATTTTAATCAAGATTTTGATCATTTAAAAGATCTCAATAGAGTTTTGTTTAATCAAATTTGAAAAAAAGAACACCGGGAAAAGATTATCAAATTTGGTGGCACAAACCATATTTTTCACCGAAATTACATTACAGATTCCCAATTTTCTCAAAGCAAGAACGAATTTGACCTAATTTCAACCCAAAAAAATCCCAAATTTGACCTAATTTCAACCTCAAGAAAATCCCAAATTTAACCTTCTGGTAATTTCGCGGGCCTGAAATTGTCCACCAGCATCACGAGCTCTGCGAAACAGTGACAGATATCTTCGACGAAAATTCCCGACGCGACTTTCCGCGCTCCTTTTTGGCTGCACTGTTAGCCGTTAATTTCCGGCGGCACTAAAGTCGGGGTTGTACGTATTTAGGGAGTACTCTGAACTATAGATCCCGCGTCGGCACCACCTCCTTTTGACACGTGGAACCCGTCATAACGACAAACCAAAGTCGCATCGACACTTGTCATGTGGATGACGCACTAAATTCGTCGACCTCATCCGACCTGTCCCGCCGATTTTAAGGTGGTGGAGGCATCCACGTGTCCCCATAAGGCGGTGGAGAGGAAAACTAACTCGGTTGGCCACTTGGGTGGCAGAGACATTATTATTTTAAAATAAAATGTAGAAAATGCCATATGATGTTTTGTTTGACTCGGTAGATGATTGTGATGTTCACTTTGGTGTGGGGAGGAAAAAAGGATCCAGACACTTGAAGAAAGTGGTTTTGGTAGGAGTTTATTATAATTATTTTAAGTGAAATTTTAATTTTTAAAATAATTTGTATTATTTAATTGGGTGAATTAAAGTTATTAATTGAACATTATTTAGGAATTTGATTTTTTCCCTTATGATAAGATAGAGCACATAATTATAAACAATATAAAGGATTGGTGTTATAGTGAACTACCACTACTACATTGTTCAGTATTTTGGGTGAGTGTTTGTAGTTATCACTCAATATTTGAATTAGATGTAAAGTGATTTGATTTTTAGTTATATTATAAAAAAATTCTCAATTCTTGATGTAAGTTAAAGTCTAAATCTATGATTCTAATTTTACCAACATTCTTCATTGCATAATAGGTAGGAATGATTATCATCCATAGAACTCAAAATATTATTTTAATATAATATTTTAAATATTCAACATTGTCAACAACTATGTTTGTATTGTAATTTTGAAACATTAAAAAAATAATTCACTTACCAACTATAATGTTAAGGATCTTAGATAACAAATAAAGTTATTTTGGTATCCAAAGCATTTATAGTGGGGCAGGTAAATTAGATATCAAACCAATTAAAAATTAAATGAAAAAATTGATTGAATTAGACCATGAGCGTAAAAAAAGGGCCTTGAACCTTATAATCTTTGGTTTGAAAGAGGAGGTAGATGAGGATCTTTTAGCCATAGCCCAGACAGAATTACATAATAGATTACAAATTAAAACCACGTGTCTCACAGAAGCAACAAGGTTAGGGAAATTAACTGAGAATAAAGGAAGGCTAATCCGAATAAAGGTGAGCTCTACTGACCATAAGTATGACATACTTAGTAAAACCTCAAGTCTAAAAGAAACGGGAATATTTATAAATGAAGATCTCATTCCGGAAGATCAAGCAGAATTAATAAGGGAGGTTCAAAACGTAAAAGAAGCTAGGAAGGAAGGAAAATGGGCAATAATCAGAAATAGAAAAGTCGTTATTCGAGATAGAAACCAAAAAAATAGTAATAAATAGCAATTCATCATGCTCCAAATTCTTATAGAAATTCATCATTCTCCAAATTCTTTCTTGGAACTGTCGGGGCTTTCCATGGAACAAAGGCCCCAAGCTAAGTTGGATCTCAAATGATGTTGATATTATATTGCTTGTTGAAACTTGGGAGCACGAAGAATCTAAGGTCCCTAACATAGATGGCTTTACACTCTGGTCTACCTAGAAAACGATCCTCCCATAGAGGCATTGGGGGCATAGCTTGCTACATTAAGAAGAACATCTCCCCCCATGCTAGGATTTATAAAAACGACCCTTACAACCAATATAGTTGGATTGAGATTACTGACATTAATGATAAAAAGACCTACATAGCAATCTATTATTCCCCCCCCATCAATTCTAACTTTTATAAGAAAAATAATCTAGATAAAAATAGTCTTTACAATGGTTTAGAGAATGATATTTCTAGCCTAATGAATGAAGGTAATATCCTTTTAATGGGTGACTTTAATGCCTGAACTTCAAGCAGCCAAGTTATTCTTCTAAGCAATCATTCCAACCCCAATCCTCTTTGGTTAGATGAAGACCTTACTCTGTCTAGCCAGTACAAAAGGAGCTCTGAAGACCTCGGGGATAATTTGTTTGGGTCGGAGCTAGTCAAGCTCTATAGTGCTCAGGATCTCATAATTTGTAACGGTCTAAAGAAGTGGCCCAATTCTAGCCAGATAACCTACATCCATGGGCTTGGAAGCAGCGTGGTAGACTATGTTATTTCCGATCTCCCTTTATACAACGAAATACTAATTTTTGACATCTTAGACGACCACAAGCCTGACTCTGATAATAGGCCTTTACTCATAACTCTCAATTTTGTCATGCATAGAGATCCCATTGAGGATAATCCTTATAGTCAAAAGAACTTAATCTTTGATAGAAATTAAAACGATCTCTTTCTAAATGAATTAAAAACTAATTTGCTTCCTTTATCTAGTATAGACAACATAGATGACCTTTATCATAATTTTACTACAACCCTCTCATATTCTATTAACAAGTTCTCAATTGAGGTCTCAAGTAATAAAAGAAATAGCAAAACCAACCCATGGTATGACAAATATTGTCGAAGTGCGAGGAGAGAAATTAAGGAAGTTATTGACGAATCTCTCAAAATTGACAAGATAAAAATATACAAAGCCCTAACTAAAAGGAAAAAAAGGCAATATATTCGTAAAAGACGAGAATCTCTTACACCTCTCTAAGGTGGCTCCTAAGAAATTCTGGAGGCAGATTCTAACTAGGAAAACTAAAGATAATAATAAAATTTCTTTACACGAATGGAATTCCTATCTTAAAAAGCTTTATGAATCTCCAAATGCCAGGGATAACTTTGAAACCTGCTCACAACGAAAGAAGTTTTCTCATTAGAAGACATTGATTTTGGGGTTAATTGCCTAGAAAATGGGAAAGCTAAAGACATTGAAGGTTACCAGGTGGAAATCTTAAAAATTGGAGGTCCTGTCCTCACCCCCCACATCCACAAGCTTTTCAACTAAGCGGTCAAGCAAGGGTTCCCTAAACCTTGGACTCAGAGCCTCATTATCCCTATTTTAAAAGTGGGGATACAAATAACCCCTCTAATTATCGAACAATTATGATCAGCCCTCTCTTGGCCAAGTTATATGGTATTATTTTGGAAAAGAAGTTGAGCATTTGGCTTGAAAGTGAAGGTAAGCGGGCTAAAGGCCAAGCGGGTTTTAGAAGGCAACACTCAACAACGGACCACCTCATTACGCTTAGGATCATTGTGGAGGAATGCCACAATGATAAATCCAATCTCTTTTGTTGCTTTGTGGACTTTAGAAAGGCTTTCAATACAGTTCCTAGAAACAACCTATGGAATAGATTAGAAGAGCTAAATGTTCCTTTCGAGCTAAGAGCGGTCGTTATAAGGTTATACGAGAATGTAATTGCCAAGTTAAAGAGCAATGAGGGGTGGTCAAAAGATATTAAGTGTAATACCAGAGTTAAACAAGGTTGCCCCCTCTCCCCTACCCTATTTGGCATTTACATCGACAAGCTAGAATGTTGTTTAGAGGAAGCAGGATGTGTTGGCACAATCTTAGCTGGGATAGTCATCATCCTTCCTCTCTATGCTGACGATATTGTTCTTCTCGCAAGGTGCCCATTTGATCTTGATAAGCAACTTAGACTTCTTAAGGATTTCTGCTCTACAATGGGTATGTCTTTTAACACTGAAAAAACAAAATTTACGATTATCAAATCCAAGAAGGACACTTACGCTAATTTTATGTATGACAATAGTAACTTGGAGGAAGTGTCTTCTTACAAGTACCTAGGAATTGATATTCATCACAAGCTCAGCTGGAACTATAAAATTCAGAAAAGGATTAATGGGGGGTGGAAATCTTATTTTGGTCTTGAAAATAATTATAAAACGACAAACCTCGTAATGTGGGATAGAAATAAGTTCCTCTTTGAAACTTTAGTCACTCCTGTTATCTTATATGGATGTGAGGTTTGGGGTTGCAGCATCTCTAGAGAATCTTGGAGAAATATTGAGCAAATCCAGAAGCGTTTTATAACGTATAACATTAAAATTAAAAGCAATACACCCTATCCTATTCTCCTTATAGAAGTGGGTCTTTCCCCTATCAAGAGCCTAGCTATGACTAGGCTTCTGTTGTACAAGCACAAGCTCAATAGCGTAGGAGACCATAAAATTTCTAAGCTAGCTTTAAATTCCAGCCAAAACCACCTAAGGCTTAAACAAGGTTGGTATAAAGACACCAGGGCCTGGTTAAACCATTGGGATATCAATGAGAATTTTGCATTGCAAAACATTAATAACATTAAAAATTTGTTACTTCTAAGTTTAAAGAAAAAATGTGGTGTGAGAAATATATAGCAGCTAAAAGAAAATTAAGATATTATAAGGAGGTCATCAACCCCACCCTAGAAGAGCAAAAGTATCTCTCTAATTTAACTAGCTCAAAGAAGAAAATTAATATAGTCAAGATTAGAACGAACTCTCATGAGCTCCATAGTGAAACAAGTCGTTGGACAGTTCCTAAAACACAATGGATGGAAAGGATCTGCCATCTCTATGAGAATATGAACATCGAGGATGAAATCACTTCCTCTTAGAGTGCCCCACATACAACCACATTAGAGATCAATTTCATAATCTTTGTTGCAATACTAACCTTCCTAGCCTTTTAAGATGTCAAAATTATAGTGAGCTCAGGAGGCTTCTCTCCAGGCTTTTTGAGCATACGAATAAAATCTTAAATCAAACTAAATAACTCTTTTCTTTAGGTTTGATAGACCAAAGATTGGTCTCAGTGGATGTTAACCATCATCATCATCATCAAAATAAACAATGAAAATTGATTTGACTTTTTTGAAATTACAACTTACTATCCACAATGTCTATGATAAAAATTTACGTACTCTAATTATAGTGATAATCCAAGCCTATGATTCCAACTTTACCAACATTCTCCATTGCACAATATGTGTTGCACACTATAAAGGAGGAGGATTGCCATACCTCAAAGTCAATATGTTATTTTCCTTTAAACATTCATCAACAACCACGCTTCCATTGCAACTTTATCTAACATGTTACAACATTTGAAATCTTAATTAATAAACAAATGAAGTTATTTTTGTCATAGAAACATTTAAATATTGATGTTAATAAACAGTTTATATAAAATAAAAGATTATAACAACAAAAGAGATTTATATTTCCAAATGTTAATCATTAATCTAATATGCTCAATAAAGATATTATTTCATTTACCATTTTAACAATTTGGATATTGTCTTACTTAACATTGTAAAGGTTTGGAAATGTGCAACAACTTCATTATGGTGCAAATATTTTTATTTTAGGACACATTACATTGCTCAATGTTGATGATTCACTTCACCATGAAGCATGGACTTTTATATTAGTTAAATTTGCTTATTACTGATAAAACTCAATAAATTGTAGCAAATTTGCTTATGTTTCCTTTTTAAACATAGATATTGTTAGAGTATATATAGTCTTTTTTCTTAGCTTAAGACCATCACATGAAGTTGAAATATAAATTTATTTTATGTTACCGAAAAACTATAGTGGAGTTAAGGTAGAGATCATAAAATATCAAGAAAGTCTCATTGTGCGTTAATAGTTTCTTAAGCATGTTTAGTGTAAATCAATGTCACATGGTTCTAGTTTGAATTCGGGTTCAACAATAATTAGGTTCGGTTCGAGTTAGAATTTTTTGATGGGGTTCGAATAAGGTTCACCATTAGGTTCATCTATATACATTTTCTATATGTATAGATATATTAACTCGAAAATGAAATATAGGATAAAATTGTAAGAAATCAACATCAATAAGTAGAAAATGCTATCACGAACATGAAAAATGCAAGGATAGATTACATGCTTGAGTTGTGAAATGAGGTTATGAGTTTTGATCTATGGACTTGGTTAAGAGCCATGAGGTTCGATGAGGTTCGTCGGACCTCAAAATATTTGTAAGGTTCGCCAAAATTCGAACCTCAAGGTTGAAGTTCGACGAATCTTGTGACATAGGTGTAAATTACAATAATTCACTTTAAGATGCATGAGTAAGCTTCCATTCATACTAAATGACTTCATGGTTTGCTATTTTAATAGTATAACATTCATAATAAAATATCAATTAAATTGAAATTAACCAACCAAAAACAATTTTACTTCATACTCTAGAAGGAAAAAGATAGTTTCACCCTTAATTGTACATCCACCTACAATGTTATCTAACACAAATAATATTGTTCAATAATCCATTACTTTTGGATCAACCCAATCAATATTGTCCACCTTATTGCACTACGCCTTATTGTAATTTAACCTTATCTCAAGAAGATAGAAACACAAATATTGTATCTTAACGATTGTATTTTTCATGAAATATGAACTAGTGTAATATACATTTTGATGAGAACAATTTTGCTATGTTAAGCAAAAAAAAATTATATATAAGTTTTAAGTTTTATTTTATATTGGATTGATCACTAGTTGTTTTTAATTTTCTTATAGTGTTTGAGGCAAGATATCTCTTGAATATCTTGGAATACTGGTAGGTTCACTTTGATGAGGGAGAAAATAACGAAGAAAATTGAAGATAATGGTTTTGGTGTAATTATGGATGTATGGAAATTTATTTTAATTATTTTAAACATTTAAATTTTTAACCTTTTTCAAATTACGTGTATGAAATTTTTATTTAGCGATGTCTATGAATTTGAATATTTTTGAAAAAATAAAGTCTCTAGATGAATATTTTTGAAAAAATAGAATATATATTTTTAAAAACAATATAAAAGGTAAGAGTTATAGTGAACCACCACCATCAAAATGTTCATGTTTTGGGTTAGTGCTTGTCCCTGTCATTCAACATTAAGCTAGATTCAAATTGATTTGCTTTTTTCAAATGTAACAAATTATATGATACATTGTTTATTAACATTTTCAATTCTCAATTTCCAACATTAATTAAAGTCTAAATCTATAATTCCAACTTCACCAACATTCTTCATTACAAAGTGTGGGTAGGAAAGATCATCATTCCTAAAGGCCCATATACTTTTTAGCATAATATTTTAAACATTTAACATTCAACATCATCAACAAATTTATTTGCGTTGCAATTTTGAAACTTTTAAAATATTAATTCACCTATCAAACTACAACATTGAGAATTTTATGGACATAAACAAATTGATTTGACTTTTTTGAAATTAAAACAATTTATTTTGCACAATATCTATGACAAAATAAAATAAAATTTCCAATTATAATAACAATTCCAACCTTCCAACTTTACTAACATTCTCCATTGCAAAATATAAAATAAAAGGCATTATCATCCCTCAAAGTCAATAATTATTTTCCTATGATACTCTAAATATTAATTGTATCGACAACTATGCTAACATTGAAACTTTTCCTAACAAATTACAAGGTTTGATATCTTAACAAATGAACGAATAGAGTTATTTTTTTCATCCAAACATTTAAAAATAATGTTAATAAATATTTTATATAAAATAAAAATATCATAACAATAAAATACACAATAAATTAATATTTACTAAACACTAAGCATTAATCTAATATCCTCAAGAATTTTATTATTTAATTAAGCATGGTAATGGTTTGGATATTATCTCTCTTAACATTGTAACAATTTGAAAATGTGCAACAACTTCATTATGGTGCAAATATTTTTATTTTAGGAGCATAAATATTTCTATTTTAGTCTATATTTGTCATTCACTTCATTATGAAGCGATAATTTTTCAATTAGATAAATGTTGTTATTGTAGATAAACTCAATAGCTTATAACTAATCTGAATGGATTATTAGATTATTTTGCATCCATCTTGATGCTTTTAGAGTGGAAAAAAATGGAGGAATTGACTTGTAGGGACATTTTCATTGGTAAGTGTTGGATTGGCTAGTCGACTAAGTTGATTAGCCCAATTAAGTTGACATACTAAAGATGTATTGTAAGTCGTTCGACTCCTTTATCGAGTCAACTGACCAAGGCGGTTTTTTTTCCAAGGGAAAAAGTCGTAATTTTATTAATTGAAACAAAATTACATGTTACATGTGCTGGTAATTGTTAATCAAGACACGCTAGTAGCTGCAAATAAAATAATACAAGAGGATAAAAATTAAGATTTTCTCCCTTTTTTCTTTTCAACCTTTTGCCAATAACCTTGTGTTAGCGTGGCTGATATAAGGGCATGATGGTTTTCTTCTGTGAGTGCTCCATTGTCCTTATCTGAGTCTGAAGTATCTTAAATATGTTGTCTTTTATTTCCCCCACTGTTCGGTGCTCCAGGATCCATTGTCGGTTGTACTATAGTGGTAATGTCAAAGAGATCTTGCATTTCCTGTTCTTGTGCACCCAGTGATGCATCCAAAGCATTTAAAAATGGATCATGAAAATTAATTTGAATTTTTTGAAATTACCACTTACTTTCCAAAATGTTTATGATAAAAAAAATTACAATCTCTAATTATAGTGATAATCAAAGCCTATGTTCCCAACTTTACCAAAATTCTGGAGAAGAATTGTCATCCCTCAAATATGTTATTTTCCTATGATACTTTAAATGTTCATCAACAACTATGCTCCCATTGCAACTTTATTTAACATATTACAACATTTGAAATCTTAATTAATAAACAAATGAAGTTATTTTTATCATATAAACAATTAAATATTGATGTTAACAAACCGTTCATATAAAATAAAATCATAACAACAAAAGGGATTTATACTTCAAAATGTTAATCATTAATCTAATATGCTCAATAAAGATATTATTTCACTTACCATTTTAACACTTTGGATATTGTCTTACTCAACATTGTAAAGGTTGGGAAATGTGCAACAATTTCATTATGGTACCAATATTTCTATTTTACGATAGATTACATTGCTCAATGTTGATAATTCACTTCACCATGAAGCATGGACTTTTATATTACTTAAATTTACTTATTACCAATAAAACTCAATAAATTGTAGCAAATTTGCTTATGTTTTCTTTTTGAGTATAGATATTGTTAGAGTATATATAGTCTGATTTTCTTAGCTTAAGACTATCACATGAAGTTGAAATATAAATTTATTTTATATTACTAAAAAATGATAGTGGAGTTAAGGTGGAGATCATAAATAATCAAGAAAGTCACATTGTGTGTTAATAGTTTTTTAAGCATGTTTAGTGTAAATCAATGTCACATGGTTCTAGTTTGAATTTGGGTTCAGTTCGAGTTAAAATTTTTTGATGGGGTTCGAATAAGGTTCGTCATTATACATTTTCTATATGTATAGATATATTAAATTGAAAATGAAATATAGGATAAAATTGTAAGAAATCAACATCAATAAATAAAAAATGCTATCATGAACATGGAAACGACAAGGATAGATTACAAGCTTGAGTTGTGAAATGAGGTTATGAGTTTTGATCTATGGACTTGGTTAAGAGCCATGAGGTTCGATGAGGTTCGTCAGACCTCAAAACCTCAAAATATTTTTAAGGTTCACCAAAATTCGAACCTCAAGGTTGAAGTTCGACAAACCTTGTGACATAGATGTAAATTACAATAATTCAATTTAAATGCATGAGTAGGCTTCCATTCATACTAAATGACTTCATAGTTTGCTATTTTAATAGTATAACATTCATAATAAAAGATTAATTAAATTTAAATTAACTAACCAAAAGCAATTTTACTTCATACTCTACAAGGAAAAAGATAATTTCACCCTTAATTATACTTTCACCTATAATGTTATCTAACTTAAATAATATTGTTCAATAATCCATTACTTTTGGATCAACCCAATCAATGTTGTCATATTTGGCACAACACCTTATTGTAATTTAACCTCATCTCAAGAAGATAAAAGGACAAATATTATATCTTAATGATTGTATTATATAGAGAGGGGAAAATAAAAAAGAGTTTGAACGCCCCATTTTTATGAAATATGAACAGTGTAATATACATTTTGATAAGAAAACATTTTCCATGTTAAGAATTTTTTTTTTTTTATATATATGAAGTTTTAAGTTTTAATTTATATTGGATTGATCACTAGTTGTTTTAATTTTCTTACAGTGTTTGAGGCAAGATATCTCTTGAATATCTTGGAATAATGGTAGGTTCACTTTGATGAGGGAGAAAAGAACGAATAAAATTGAAGATAATGGTTTCGGTGTAATTATAGATTTATGGAAATTTATTTTAATTATTTTAAACATTTAGGTTTTTAACCTTTTTAAAATTAGGTGTATGGAAACTTTATTTAGCGATGTCTAGGAATTTGAATATTTAAAAAAAATAAAGTATCTAAATGAATATTTTTGAAAAAATAGAATATATAATTTTAAAAATAGTATAAAATGTAAGAATTATAGTGAACCACCACTATCAAAATGTTTAATGTTTTGGGTTAGTGTTTGTCCCTATCATTCAACATTGAGCTAGATTCAAATTGATTTTCTTTTTTCAAATGTAACAAATTATATGGTACATTGTTTATTAACATTTTCAATTCTCAAATTTTGACATTAATTAAATTCTAAACCTATAATTCCAACTTCACCAACATTATCTAGTAAAGAGTATAGGTAGGAAAGATCATCATTCCTAGAGGCCCATATACTTTTTAGCATAATATTTTAAGCATTCAACATCATCAACAAATTTGTTTGTGTTGCAGTTTTGAAACTTTTAAAAGTTTAGTTCACCTAACAAACTACAACATTGAGAATTTTATGGACATAAGCAAATTGATTTGACTTTTGAAATTAAAACAATCTATTTTGCACAATATCTACGACAAAAAAAAATTATAATAGCAATTCCAACCTTCCAACTGTACTAACATTCTCCATTGCAAAATATAAAGTAAGAGGTATTATCATCCCTCAAAGTCAATAGTTATTTTCCTATAATACTCTAAATATTGAATTGTATCAACAACTATGTTTACATTGAAACTTTGTCTAACAAATTACAAGGTTTGATATCTTAACAAATGAACGAATCAAGTCATTTTTTCATCCAAACATTTAAAAATGAATGTTAATAAATATTTTATATAAAATAAAAATAAAATTATCATAACAATAAAATACACCGGAAATTTATATTTACTAAACACTAAGCATTAATCTAATAACTTCAAGAATTTTATTATTTCATTAAGCATTGAAATGGTTTGGATATTATCTCACTTAACATTGTTACAATTTGAAAACGTGCAACAATTTCATTATGGTGCAAATGTTTTTATTTAAGGAGCGTAAATATTTCTAGGCTATATTTATCATTCACTTCATTATGACATAATAAATTTTAAATTAGATCAATGTTGTTATTGTGGATAAACTCAATAGATTATAACTAATCTGGAATGGATTATTAGATTAGTTGTCATCCATCTTGATGCTTTTAGAGTGGAAAAAAATGGAGGAATTGACTTGTAGGGCCATTTTCATTGGTAAGTGTTGGATTGGCTAGTCGACTAATTTGATTATCCCAATTAAGTTGACATACCAAAGATGTATTGTAAGTCGTTCGACTCCTTTGTCAAGTCAACTGACCAAGACGATTTTTTTCCAAGGAAAAAAGTCATAATTTTATTAATTAAAACAAAATTACATTTTAAATGTGTTGGTAAGTGTCAATCAAGACAGGCTAGTAGCTGCGAATAAAATAATACAAGGGGATAAAAATTAAGATTTTCTCCCTTTTTTCTTTTCAACCTTTTGCCAAGAACCTTGTATTGGCATGGCTGATATAAGGGCACAATGGTTTTCTTCTGTGAGTGCTCCATTGTTAATCTAAAGTATCTGAAATATGTTGTCTTTTATTTCCCCCGTTGTTCAGTGCTCCAGGATCCATTGTTGATTGTACTATAGCGGTAATGTCAAAGGGATCTTGTATTTCCTGTTCTTGTGCACTTGGACCATGAAAATTGATTTGAATTTTTTGAAATTACCACTTACTTTCCACAATGTTTATGATAAAAAAAATTACAATCTCTAATTATAGTGATAATCAAAGCCTATGATCCCAACTTTACCAACATTCTCCATTGCACAATATAAAGGAGGAGAATTGTCATCCCTCAAAGTCAATATGTTATTTTCCTATGACACTTTAAATGATCATCAACAACTATGCTTCCATTGCAACTTTATTTAACATATTACAACATTTGAAATCTTAAAATTAATAAATAAATGAAGTTATTTTTTTCATATAAACAATTAAATATTGATGTTAATGTTGAGATTTCTTTTTTTATTATTTTTGGAGAAAATCTCATGTAGGTGACAACAATAGGATTTGTTGCTACATTGGCTCCATCAATTTCTGATGAGGAGTTAATGCATCCTATATTTTTTGTGAGAGAATTTATGGGTTTGTTTTCATTCACAGCTATAAAATGTAAGCCCGTAGAGGCAAGTGAGCATGATGAAGAATGTGTAGTGAGGAAGAGCTGAGCAGAAGAGTAATTCTGCTATTGTATTTCTCCAGTTGTTGAATGAGATTGCCGATGCCCTATTAGGTGGACGTAGCCCAGATTGGTTGGGTGAACCACGTTAAAATCTGTGTCTTTATGATTGTTTCTGTTGTGTGTTCTGTATATTTATTTTGTTATTCCACTGTTGAGCTTAACAATTAGTATCAGAGCGTTGAGTGATTCATGTCTGCGTTAAAGAAGAGTTTTGGTTCTGTGTTTTTTCTTTAAATGGCCAGAGCCGTGAGCGCAGTTTGAAGGTGCCGCAACATTCATGAATCTGCTGCGTGTGATTGTGGGAACGCGCTAGGGCTGCCAAGCTGTCGAGCTGTGATGCTCAAAGCCGAGTTTTAAGAGTAATCGTGGCCGGACATAGCCTGTGTGAGCCGCTGCTTGCATGCGTTGAATATCTCTTGCGTGAAATTGCAGAATTCCGTTGTGTGAAGCTGCCGCTTGTTCATATAATACCATGGACTATTGAAACGGTTGAACGCTGGTCGATATGCTGCTGCTAGCTTGTCCATGGTTGCGTTGAAAGGTGTTGAACGTTGCGTTAAGTGGTGAATTAAAATCATAAAATCAATTGGAGGTGTATTCAACTGCAAATGCCGTTAAAAGATGGAGGTCTTTTTCTTTTCTTTTCTTTTTTTAAATATTAAAGTATAATGGTATTTAAGTGCCATTCAAATCGTTTTTTATTGCAATGTTTTTTAAAAGAAAAAGAAGGGAACAAACGATTATTTTGAAGTGGTCGTTTTAAAAAGAAAAATCGATTTTTTTTTAATTGGTAGTTTTTTAAAAGGAATAAATCGATTTGAGTGGTAGTAAAACATCGATTTGTTTTGTTTCAAATCAGTTTACATTGAATAGCAATAATTCAATGTGTATTTAAAAAAAAAAAAAAAAAATCGATTTGTATTATAGTGTTTTAAAATCGATTTGAATTTTAAAATTGATTTGGGTTGTAGTGTTTTTAAATTGATTGGTGGTTATTTAAAATGCTATTTGCATATGTAACAAGGGAAAGGCATTTTATAAGGTGAAGGGAATTTTTCATTCATTAAAAGTTGCAATTGGAGATTTTTTGTGACACAAGCTATTAAGCTATGGCAAAAACACAAAGTGCCCGGTTTGAGATCGAAAAATTCAATGGAAAAAACAACTTCGAGATCTGGAAAGTGAAGATGTATGATCTACTTGTGCAACAAGGCATGGCGAAGGCGTTGTTGGGAAAATCCAAACAACCTTACACCATGACAGATGATGAATGGAGTGATTTGGATGAAAGAGCACTGAGCGGCATTCGACTGTGTTTGGTAGATGATGTTTTGTTTAACATCGTGTCAGAGAAGACTGCTGTTGGTTTGTGGACAAAGCTTGAAAAGTTGTACATGGCAAAATCCTTAACCAATAGGATTCTTCTGAAGCGACAGTTATACAGCTTGCGCATGAAATAAGGTACGATGATAACTGATCATCTGAATACCTTTAATACTCTCCTGGTGCAGTTAGAAAGTATAGAAGTAAAATTTGAATCCAAAGATAAAGCTGTCACTTTATTATGCTCGTTGCCCGAGTCATGGGATCATTTTGTTACTTCTATAAGTCTTAGTTCATTAGAAACCCTTGAATTTGATGATGTTGTTGGAGATTTGTTGTCTGAAGAAACAAGGAAGAGGTCAAATTCAGAAACCTCTACATCAGAAGCAATGATGGTCAGAGATCGTTCTAAAGAAAGACGCTTCAGTAAGCACAACAACTCGCTTTCAAAAAAGGGAAGAAGAGTAAGGTAAAGTGTTGGTTTTGTGGCAAATTAGGACATTTGAAGAAGGACTGTTGGAAGAGACAACAAACATCCAAAGGAGGCTCTTCGACAGAGAAGAAAGAAGCAAACACGACAGATACAGGTTCGACATCCATTTCAGGTATGAGTGATGAAGTGTTATCAGTTAGTTTGTCTAATCATGATCAACATTGGCTGTTAGATTCTGGTGCGTCAAATCACATGTGCATTCATAGAGAGTGGTTTAAAACTTATAAATCAATCGATGATGGAGTGGTTTATATGGGAAATGATACCTCATGTAATATTGTGGGAATTGGAAGCGTCCAGATTAAAATGTTTGATGGGACAAATAAAATTATAACTGATGTAAGACATGTACCTGAACTAAGAAAAAACCTCATTTCACTAGGAGTACTAGACACTAATGGATATAAAACCTTTATTCAAGGTGGAGTAATGAAAGTTTATAAAGGAATTTTACTAGTCATGAAAGCAAAGAAGGTTGGAAATATTTTTCAAATAGAAGGAAGAATAGAGTTAGATCATGCTTCTACAGTATCTGAAAACGACAATAATTCTATTCGTTTATGGCATCAACGGTTGGGCCATATGATCGAAAGAGGATTAAAAATTTTATCTGATCGTAAGTTACTTCCTAGTTTAAAATCTTCTAAGTTAGATTTCTGCAAACATTGTCCGTTTGGGAAAAAAAGCAAGCATAAGTTTAAAACTAGAAAACATACTAGTAAGGGAATCCTTGATTATATCCATTCTGATGTTTGGGGTCCATCTCCTACAACCTCATATGGAGGATCGTCATATTTTTATCTTTTATTGATGATTTATCTAGAAAAGTGTGGGTCTACATGTTAAAGAAGAAGTCTGATGTATTCACAGTTTTCAAACAGTTTAGAGCATTAGTTGAAAACATCACTGGAAGAACCATTAAATGTTTAAGAACTGACAATGGTGGTGAGTTTACTTCAAAGGAATTTGAGAATTATTGCAAGGACACTAGGATCGAAAGACATAAAACCACTGTATATACTCCTCAGCAAAACGGAATTTTTGAACACATGAACAAGACTCTTTTAGAGAGAGCAATAAGTATGCTTAGTAACGCCAATTTGCAGAAGGAATTGTGGACAGAAGCGGTTTCTACAGCTTGTTACTTGGTAAATCGATCACCATCAACTGTGATAGGATGCAAAATTCCTCAAGAGGTATGGAAAGGTTATCCATGTGATTATTCTAAACTGAAAGTTTTTGGTTGTGATGCATATGCTCTAGTTCCGAAACATCAGCGTTCTAAATTAGATCCTAAATCAAAAAGATATATCTTTGTTGGATATGGTGATGGCACTAAGGGATACAAGTTATGGGATCCTACTACTCACAAGATCATCATTAACAGAGATGTTAAATTTAATGAATCTTCACTTGAAAATCCAGATGTAGATGATAAATTGAAACAGAATAATGAACCTAAGCTTCAACACATTCAATTTGAAAACAGTTAAAATACTGATAATAGTCCAGATGAACAAGTTTCAGATTCAGGTCATGAACAAGTTTCAGATGCAAATCATGAACGTGTTTCAGATGTTGATCATGAAGAAGTTCCTACAGATAATAATCAGCAAATTGGAGAAGTACCAGAAACATCTTTAAGGAGGTCTACAAGAATCAAACGTTTTCCTAGAAGGTATGATGATTATGTTACTTCAGTTGCTTTAACTGCTAATGATGATGAACCTTTGTGCTATTAGGAAGCTATAGAAGGTTCAAACAGTGGTAAATGGAAAGAGGCTATGAAGGACAAGATGAAGGCATTAGACAAGAATGCCACATGGGATCTGGTAGAACTTCCTAAAGACAGGAAAACTGTGGGATGTAAGTGGGTTTATAAGTTGAAGAAGGGTGTTGATGATACAAAGGACAGGTACAAAGCGAGGCTGGTCGCGAAAGGTTTTTCTCAGAAAGCAGGAATTGACTTTCATGAGATATTTTCACCAGTTGTAAAAATTGTTTCAATTTGGATTGTGTTAGCATTAGTTGCTTTACTTGATTTAGAATTACAGCAACTAGATGTTAAAACTGCATTTTTACATGGAGATTTAGATGAGGAGATTTACATGGAACAACCGGAAGGGTTTGTTCAAAATTGCAACAAGAAATTTGTTTGCAGGCTCAAGAAATCATTGTATGGTCTGAAGCAGTCGCCTCGACAATGGTACAAGAAATTTGATTCTTTCATGATGAGTCAAAATTATATAAGAAGTGAATATGATCATTGTGTTTACTTTAAGAAATTAAGTAATGGCATGTTCATTATCTTAGTGTTGTATGTTGATGATATGCTTTTAGCAAGCAAAAGCATAACAGAGATCAACGGGTTAAAGGCTCAGATGGCTATGACATTTGATATGAAAGATCTAGGAGCAGCAAGACAGATTTTGGGCATGGAGATTTTCAGAGACAGGAGTAATGGTAAGCTGTGGCTATCGCAACAGAAGTATATTGAGAAAATACTCTTGAGGTTTGGTATGAACAATGTGAAGCCTGTTTCAGTCCCTTTTGCTTCCCATTTTAAGCTTTCTTCAAGTTTATGTCCTAACACTAATGAAGAAAAGGAATATATGTCTTGAATTCCATATGCCAATGTAGTAGGTTGTTTTATGTATGCGATGGTTTGTACTCGACCAGATCTTTCACACGCAGTTGGGGTTGTCAGCAGGTATATGGAAAATCCAGGAAAAGAACACTGGTCAGCAGTGAAATGGGTTCTTCGATATCTAAGAGGAACAAGTGATTATTGTATCACTTATAACAGGAGTAGTGAATTTGTTTGTGGATATGTTGATTCCGATTTTGCAGGTGATTTGGATAAGAGAAGGTCAACTTCAGGGTATGTCTTTACTCTTGCAGGTGGAGCTATTAGCTGGATGTCAAAGCTACAGAATATTGTTGCTTTATCCACTACAGAAGCATAATACATAGCTGCTTCACATGCTTGCAAAGAAGCGGTTTGGTTGAAATGTTTGTTTGGTGAGTTTGGTAGGTTGTAGGACAACATTAAGTTATTTTGTGAGAGTCAAAGTGCAATTCACTTGGCTAAAAATCCCGCCTATCATAGTAAATCAAAGCATATACCTATCAAGTACCATTTTGTAAGACAGGTTATCACTGAAAGGGGAGTCTCTCTTGAAAAGGTGCATACAAAGGAAAACTGTGCAGACATGTTCACGAAACCAGTTTTGTTAGAGAAGCTACGATGGTGTCTGGCTTCTCTTGGCTTGCAGAAAAGATAAAAATAATAATGGAACAGGGTATCAGGCTAATTGTTGTCAAGGTGGAGATTGTTGAGATTTTTTTTTTTATTATTTTTGGAGAAAATCTCATGTAGGTGACAACAATAGGATTTGTTGCTACATTGGCTCGATCAATTTCTGATGAGGAGTTAATGCATCCTATATTTGTTGTGAGAGAATTTATGAGTTTGTTTTCATTCACAGCTATAAAATGTAAGCCCATAGAGGCAAGTGAGCATGATGAGGAATGTGTAGTGAGGAAGAGCTGAGCATAAGAGTAGTTATGCTATTGTATTTCTCCAGTTGTTGAATAAGATTGCCGATGCCCTGTTAGGTGGACGTAGCCCAGATTGGTTGGGTGAACCACGTTAAAATCTGTGTCTTTATGATTGTTTCTACTGTGTGTTATGTATATTTATTTTGTTATTCCATTGCTGAGCTTAACAGTTAATAAACAATTCATATAAAATAAAATCATAACAACAAAAGGGATTTATACTTCGAAATGTTAATCAGTAATCTAATATGCTCAATAAAGATATTATTTCACCTACCATTTTAACACTTTGGATATTGTCTTACTTAACATTGTAAAGGTTTGGAAATGTGCAACAATTTCATTATGGTGGAAATATTTCTATTTTAGGACACATTACATTGCTCAATGTTGATGATTCACTTCACCATGAAGCATGGACTTTTATATTAGTTAAATTTTCTTATTACCAATAAAACTCAATAAATTGTAGCAAATTTGCTTATGTTTCCTTTTTTAGTATAGATATTGTTAGAGTATATATAGTCTTATTTTCTTAACTTAAGAATATTACATGAAGTTGAAATATAAATTTATTTTATATTACCGAAAAATGATAGTGGAGTTAAGGTGGAGATCATAAAATATCAAGAAAGTCACATTGTGTGTTAATAGTTTTTTAAGCATGTTTATTGTAAATCAATGTCACATGGTTCTGGTTCGAATTTGGGTTCAGTTCGAGTTAGAATTTTTTGATGGGGTTCGAATAAGGTTCGTCATTAGGTTCGTCTATATACATTTTCTATATGTATAGATATATTAAATTGAAAATGAAATATAGGATAAAATTGTAAGAAATCAACATCAATAAATAAAAAATGCTATCATGAACATGGAAACAACAAGGATAGATTACAAGGTTGAGTTGTGAAATGAGGTTATGAGTTTTGATCTATGGACTTGATTAAGAGCCATGAGGTTCGATGAGGTTCGTCGGACCTCAAAATATTTTTAAGGTTCACCAAAATTCGAACCTCAAGGTTGAAGTTTGACGAACCTTGACATAGGTGTAAATTACAATAATTCACTTTAAATGCATGAGTAGGCTTCCATTCATACTAAATGACTTCACGGTTTGCTATTTTAATAGTATAACATTCATAATGAAAGATTAATTAAATTTAAATTAACTAACCAAAAGCAATTTTACTTCATACTCTACAAGGAAAAAAATAGTTTCACCCTTAATTATACTTTCACCTATAATGTTATCTAACACAAATAATATTGTTCAATAATCCATTACTTTTGGATCAACCTAATCAATGTTATCATATTTGGCACAACACCTTATTGTAATTTAACCTCATCTCAAGAAGATAAAAAGACAAATATTATATCTTAATGATTGTATTATTTCATGACATTAGTATAGTTTGGGTTATTATTTATAGAGAGGGGAAAATAAAAAAAGAGTATGAACGCCCCATTTTCATGAAATATGAATAGTGTAATATACATTTTGATGAGAATAATTTTGCTATGTTAAGAGATTTTTTTTTAATATATAAAGTTTTAAGATTTAATTTATATTGGATTGATCACTAGTTGTTTTAATTTTCTTACAGTGTTTGAGGCAAGATATCTCTTGAATGTCTTGGAATAATGGTAGGTTCACTTTGATGAGGGAGAAAAGAACGAATAAAATTGAAGATAATGGTTTTGGTGTAATTATGGATTTATGGAAATTTATTTTAATTATTTTAAACTTTTAGGTTTTTAACCTTTTTAAAATTAGATGTATGAAAATTTTATTTAGTGATGTCTAGGAATTTGAATATTTAAAAAAAATAAAGTATTTAAATGAATATTTTTGAAAAAATAGAATATATAATTTTAAAAACAATATAAAAGGTAAGAGTTATAGTGAACCACCACTATCAAAATGTTTAATGTTTTGGGTTAGTGTTTGTCCCTATCATTCAACATTGAGCTAGATTCAAATTGATTTTCTTTTTTCAAATGTAACAAATTATATGGTACATTGTTTATTAACATTTTCAATTTTCAATTTTTGATATTAATTAAAGTCTAAACCTATAACTCCAACTTCACCAACATTCTCTAGTAAAGAGTATGGGTAGGAAAGATCATCATTCCTAGAGGCCCATATACTTTTTAGCATAATATTTTAAACACTCAACATCATCAACAAATTTGTTTGTGTTGCAGTTTTGAAACTTTTAAAAGTTTAGTTCACCTAACAAACTACAACATTGAGAATTTTATGGACATAAGCAAATTGATTTGACTTTTTGAAATTAAAACAATCTATTTTGCACAATATCTATGACAAAAAAAAATTATAATAACAATTCCACCCTTCCAACTTTACTAGCACTCTCCATTGCAAAATATAAAGTAAGAGGCATTATCATCCCTCAAAGTCAATAGTTATTTTCCTATAATACTCTAAATATTGAATTGTATCAACAACTATGCTTACATTGAAACTTTTCCTAACAAATTACAAGGTTTGATATCTTAACAAATGAACGAATAAAGTTATTTTTTCATCCAAACATTTAAAAATGATTGTTAATAAATATTTTATATAAAATAAAAATAAAATTATCATAATAATAAAATACACAAGAAATTTATATTTACTAAACACTAAGCATTAATCTAATAACTTCAAGAAATTTATTATTTCATTAAGCATTGTAATGGTTTGGATATCATCTCACTTAACATTGTCACAATTTGAAAATGTTCAACAATTTCATTATGGTGCAAATGTTTTTATTTAAGGAGCATAAATATTTCTAGGCTATATTTATCATTCACTTCATTATGACGCAATAAATTTTAAATTAGATAAATGTTGTTATTGTGGATAAACTCAATAGATTATAACTAATCTGGAATGGATTATTAGATTATTTGTCATCCATCTTGATGTTTTTAGAGTGGAAAAAAAATGGAGGAATTGACTTGTAGGGCCATTTCCATTGGTAGGTGTTGGATGGGCTAGTTGACTAAGTTGATTAACCCAATTGAGTTGACATACTAAAGATGTATTGTAAGTCGTTCAACTCTTTTGTCGAGTCAACTGACCAAGACGGTTAATAAGTCAGTTGAGATTGTTAAACTATGGTAAATGTTTGCAAGGATATAAATATGTATGCACTTGACTCCATGAAGGGAGAGAAAAGATTTAATTTTAAAAAACTCATTTTAAATTTTTTGCAAAAAATACATACTCCAATCCAAAACACTTACTTTAAAAAATTCGAGAAAAAAATGTCTTATAAAAATGAAACAAAGCTCAAAATATTTACTTCAACTCAAAACACGTACATACCTCTAAGAAATGTCCTTTGAATGTACGTCCAAGAAAATTTCTTAAGTCCAAAACAATTTTTTGCAAAATCAAGCCGCCTCCAAGAAAATTCTTTAAACCCAAAACAATTCTTTGCAAAATCAGTCCGCTTCCAAGAAATGCTCTTAAATCCAAACTTTGAAGAAAAGTTTTTAAACCCAAACCAAGACCTTTGTTGTGTGAAAAGTGTGAAAATTATGAATGATTTCACGGCAATTTATATTGCCGCGAAATGTGTTTTAGTAGGGGCTCCGCAAAAAAATTCGGCCGACGGAAAATTATACAAAAGTTCGGCCGAACTATTAAGTCGTTAGACTTAACGATCCATCGGCACAAAACATAGTTCGGCCAAACTTTTAATCAAAGTTCGGCCGAACTAACGCATCACCAGTTATGCAAAAACCAGGCTCTGAATACGTTTCTGCAACTTTGGACTGATTTAACTCCATGAAAGGTTTTTAATTAACTGTCGAAACTAAGACAAGCATTTTCAGAATTGAATCTACTTTCAGGAAATATAACTTTTATGGAATTTCATAAAAGTTTACTAATTTTAATTAATTTTCTAATAAAATGGGTGCAAACAATTTCTAAGGGTCATTGTGATTCAGTGAAATCAAAATTTTGTATCTCCCAAAATACATTGTAAATTTTTTTTTTTAAATTATGGGGCATTACATTGGTCCGTCGTCTCTAATGGGTAGTTTTTAGATTTTTAGTTTATAACTTATATGTTAAGAAATTTGTTGCGTCGCGAAACATATCCAAAAAATGCAGTTTTTCGTATTGGACCAGTTCAAAAAATTCTAGTAATTATGATATGCATCCATTGGCTTTGTAAATATGACGAAACCAAAGTAGACTCTATCTAGATTGTTGCAACACATTTTGTTTTCTCAAAAACACAAATTTTCAATGAATACAACATTGCGTCATAACATGACTTCTTATGAATCCTTTGATTGTTAAGAAACACACACTCAAAGAAACACTAAGTTGACATATCGAATCTACATAAAAAAATTTCAAAAAATAAGTAATAGAAAGCTAGCAAAATTTCTGACAACTTTTTTTTTTATCGCAAAATGAAATTCTAAACAAAAAAATTGTTATAGTTTGCAGAAAGTTGAAGAACCGAAAAAAATGAAATTTGTTTCTAAAAAAAGGGCAAAAAGTGTAACCCAGCTTCACATTTTCACGAATGTACAATGTTTAAAATTAGATTTCCAATATAAATTAAATTGAATGTACCTTCACACTTCCCTTGATGGTTTAGTCTCATGGCTTAGAGCAGCGATGCACCATTGAACAACTTCTTTAGCGTTTACAAGTCGGCTTGTAGAGTGGTTCATTTGATATCTTCGAAGTGCTCGTTTTATGCATGCTCCTGCACCGTCATGTTCTCCTTTTCCATGGCCAGTCTCAAAGAAATTCCAACAATGTTTAATGCAGGTTTTCTTATGAAGACAACACAACCAAAAGAATGATCATGTAGATTTGAATTGACTTGCGCATCTGTCTGACCATATCCAATGTTCATTGAATGTTATTCTACGATTTTTCAAGGAATCATAAATTTTTCCAAAACAATGTTGTACAAAACATGTATCATGTGTACGATCGTCACTGATATAAAATTGATATTCTTTAATGATATGTCGATTTTCACTCGTGCTTTCTATATGATCAACATTTTGTTCAGCATGTATATATAGAATATGGACGAGCATGTAGACTTGGTCAGAATGATGGTATTCACTCTGAATTTCTTTTTGTGGAACAAATGTGTAGTTTTCTGCAAAACCAATCACTGACAAAATGGTCCATGGTGGAATAACTTCACGATATTTTTTGAATTGCAAGTCTTGCCATCGAGCTCTATGGGAATGCTTGGTGTATTTGTAAATTTCTGCCTCAAACTTTCTCAAAAAGTCTATCAGAAAAATTTCGTCTTCTAGTAATTCAACTATTTTAACACTATTTGCACCTTGAATCGTTGTATCAATATATTCATATCTCTTCCATTTCACTTTCATGTTGGACAATGATTGATCATTTATATTAATACGACATTTGTTTTGAAATTTAGTCAAATTTCCACAATCATCACATTTTTTACCACCAACACATTTCTTTTTGTAAAATAGTTCATCGCTTTCTCTTTCAAATAGGATTTGAGATATGAAATCACAGATAGTGGAAGGAGGAGGTGAATCCTTCCATAATGTTCTACCGAAATCAAGGAATGTGTCATAATATAACTCAAATTCCACATGATAATGGCAACAACAAGTGTCGTGTACGGTGATAGGTTTTACATACCATGGTTTTTGTTGAACAAAAGCACTGAGTGAAACATGAATTTGACGATTCTCTTCTTTGAAATTGTTGAATAACTCTATCTGAGTGGTTTCCAAGAAATATTTTTCATGTTCTTCGTACTATTCTTCTTCGCATCACATGCCTTGCAGTTGGCGAAACACGCGAATTGTTCTTCCAATATTCATATATTATTTTTTTAAACATTTTCTCCAAGTCTATCTTTGTATGGTTGCCTACAAATAGCTCTCCAACAAGCGAGTTCATCATTTACATCTATTTGTAGCCGAAATTTCCAATGTTTGTGCAAAAGGTTCCCAGTGCTCGTGCCATAGATGTTACCAAACGATTCTCTTGAGTACTTGATGAAACCATTGCCATCTGTATTCCTCTACGTACAATTGAAACATCTTTCTCTCTAGATCTCTTAATTGACTTTATAGCACTACTCATATTTTTTTATCACATCTTCCTTCATTTTTTTTAATCTTTGGTTGATTTTCGAATACCCAGTAGTGTCGTAGCTTCTTTTAATTTCCTTAATGATAGGAGACCTTTCAACATTTGAACCTGAACTGTCACCTGCTCATTTAAGAAATACTTTTCAAAAATGCAGTTAACACGATATCGTATAGCATGGTTAGGTTTTTTTTCTCCATATGTGTGAGTGTCAACATTTTCTAACATCTCATTATCGATAGTGATTTCATCTGTACATATTCAAAAAAATAGTACATATTCAATAAACAACTAAATTAATAAATATATCTATAATTTCAATAATACTTGCATGTGTTTAATATATATTATATATATATATATTTATATTGGAAATCTAATTTTAAACATTGTACATTTATCATGCAATGATTATCTTTGATTGTATTTTGATATCATATTTACAAATTCTTCTTCTAATTTTCCATATAAAGGTTTTTCTGGCATATTGGGATTGAAGACGTAGATAGATCAATTGGAAGTGACGTTGAAACAATAAAAGGGACTCGAAAATTGCATTCAATTCAAACAAAGTTGTCCAGAAATGTGTTTGCATTGGATAAAAGAAAATATTCTTGTTTTTGTGATGTTTGCATAGACAACACAAAATCCAATGACGTTTGTGAAAACAAAATGTATGTGAAAGATTGGAAACATACAGAGCTAAATACAAAGGGAAAAATGTCTATTGCAATGTTTGAAGAAATGCAATCAGAGGAAACTACAATATCATCCGATGGTGATCGAGTTTCTGATCTTGTTAGAGAAGGTAACATTTGAATTACTTTCTAATGATTTAAAGATCTAGAAATAAATTTAAATATGTATAATTTTGTTAAGTTTATTTTATTGTGCAAGAGATGTTTTTGCTGTAATTGCACCTATTGACAACGATGAAAATGTGAAGTATTATTTGATGCGTTGCACTGAACGAAAAATGAAATTATTACAAGACTATAATGATCACGGATTTCAGTATGACAGAGGGTCTATTATACTGAAAGGTTATTTTTTCGGACAAACTCATCAAAGTGGAGACTTTGTTTACTTTGAAGACTATGAACCTGATTCCATAAGTTGTCAATATAGTCACTTGGTGTGTGCAACACGCATAAAGTTGATAGAAGTTCAATCAAAGAAAAAATCGAAAATTAAGAGATGGAAAATGTCAAAATCCGATCATGAACGGATTATTGAAGATGGAATTCTATTAGAATTTTTTTGAGTGAATTGTCCAACAATTTATTCTCTTTGGATTAAATATGTTTTAGAACTTCTAGTACTCAACTAAAAATTGAGATTCTTATGTTATTTGTGCAAGTGTTTGCACATGTACAAATTGTTTTGGTACAAGCACGTGCTCTAGTATCAACTGAAAGTAGCTTTTCTATACATGTGCATTGATGAAAAATGTTATATGTATTGGATATATATATATATTTTCTAGAATGAAATTAATTGTTCTAGTTTTACTATGTGCATTGATGAAAAATTATTTACGTACTCAATATATATGTTCTAGAATGAAATTAACTGGAACTAGTTTTTCTATGTGCATTGATGAAAAACTAGTTGGATTTTTTGGTAAAAATTATGGACACAATGTAAATAAATCATCTGCAGTATAGTTTTGTACGAAAATTCCTTTCAGACAAGAGACTCAGAGCACTTCTCCGACTTTTGGTGGGATTTGACCCACATCTCTATTCCTGCTTGAAAATCTAGTACAAAATTTGTTTGTCCCATGGTCGGATATGTTCAATGTGCATTGATGAAAAATGTTACTTGTATTGGATAGATATGTTCTAGAATGCAATTAATTGTTCCAAGTAGTTTTTCTATGTGCATTGATGAAAAACTAGTTGGATTTTCTAGTAAAAAGTTTCCACAATGTAAATAAATCGACAAGGCTACCTATTTGAGTGCATTAACGACAAATCCACAACCCTAACATAAATTGTTTTATTCTTTTTTTGCAGGATTTAGTTGGTTATATTAAAAGTCAGTTGAATTTAAAATTCTTGGCTTAGTGGCATGAACCAAACAAATTGTGTATTAAATGAGGAATTTCGCTCTCCCAATCATTTCTAAATCACCCATATCACCAAGAAAACATGTTTTAAAAGAACATACTTTGGTAGGGGAAAATTTCAAATGTACTTCAACCATCCAAAAAGGATTTGTGCAACATTACTTGACATGCCATGCCAATTATAGTGAGCAACTATCCAATAGAAACATTTAACATTATATACCACATGTGCCAAATGTAGATTGAAACCATCCAAAACTTTAAAATTTTAAAAACTTTTGATAATATATCGTGCAACATTAAAACATTAAACATCACATGCGAAATGTAGATTGAAACCGTTCAAAACTTGAGTTCAAAAAACTTTTTGATTATATATAGATCGTTACTTCACATGCCATGCCAATTATAGTTCAACTAGATCCAATAGAAACATTTAAAATTATATACCACATGTGCCAAATGTAGATTGAAACCATCCAAAACATTAAGTTTTAAAAACCTTTTGATTATATATTGTGCAACATTAAAACATTAAACACTCAAAGTTCATTAAATATCACATGCAAAATGTAGATTGAAACCATCCAAAACTTGAGTTTTAAAAACTTCACATGCCATGCCAATTATAATTCAACTATCCAACAAAAACATTTAACATTAAATATCACATGCCAAATGCAGACCGAAACCATCCAAAACTTTTAACTTTTAATTTAACAAAAAAATATAGATCACAACATTACTTCACATGCCAAATGTACTCCAAGCATCCAAAACTTAAATTTTAAAAACAAAACAAATTATAACACATGTCATTACATAACATGCCAAATGTAGTTCAGATGACAACATTAATTTATAGATGACAACAGTACTTCACATTCACATGCCAAAAGTACTAAAACCATCCAAAAATTAAATAAAACAAATTATATTAACAATGTAATAAAATATTTCCCAAAATTGTAAATCTCACAAGTATCAAACTATATCAAGTTTAACAAATTTTAAGACCATCTAAATTTTGAAATCAAATCTACAAATCATGTCCATCAAATAGAGACGGATCTAGCGTCTTCCCTACTAGGGTCTCAGTCCGCGCCCTATCATGTGAATGGGAACCTACATACACAATGCACATGTACTTGAACATTAAAATTTGATGTTTTAAAAATGAATGAGAATATATATATCTAGAACTTCATGTAAAAAACAAAATATAACAAAAAATCATGCAATACCTCATAAGGTTCCCTCTCCATTTGATGAACAAGTTCTCCCATAGGAACATCTGCAGCGGTAAACTGTACAATATACATGTACAGTTATATATATATATATATATATATATATTAAAAACTTTCAAATGAAAATGCACGTGTACATATATAAACTTATTTTCAATAATATTAAAAAAATGAACTAAAGACAACTTGTTCAAATGTTGTGGATGTTCCTATCTCCGTCGCTAGAGTCCCCGGATTAAAGAAATCTTCTATAGGAACCTAAATTCAAAAAATTTTAAATAACTCAAAATATAGATCTCTCTCTCTCTCTCTCTATATATATATATATATATATATATCTCAATTTTTAATGGAACTTTTTGAGGTAGAATATATATATATATAACTTTTAAACATAAATTTTAAACTTGTGAAAAATTGTCCATACTTGTGGCTCATCTCCCAAGGAAGTAGAAGGTACATCTCCCAAGGAAGAAGAAGGTACCGCTATCCCAAAAACATCGGACGGAATCGGTATCTGTTAAAACATTTTAAATCAAATTATATATACATACATGTACATGTGTGCACAATTATTTATTTTAAAGTCACTTAAAAAACACTAACATTTGCCAACATATCTTGATGGTCAGACCCATCTGCATTGTTTGAACCAGAGGTCCCGAACGTGATATTAACATTTTCGTCATGCATCATGTGTGAGAACTGCAAATGGTGTTTTAACATATAATCATACATTTTTGTTAGATTAATGTACACACACAAATAAATGTATACATGTACATACACATGTATTTATTACAAATTGTACACATGTATATGTATGTTAAAATAATTTCAAACCCTAAGGTCACTAACACATACCATTCTGGTGCCCTCTTCCTCATGAAAAATTAGGTCTTGCAAACCATTGCGACAATTTTTTGCATATGTTCGGAGATCTTCAACATTCATGTTGTCAATCTCCTCATCTGTACAATAAACAAAATTGGCACGTGCATTTTCACGTGCTCTTTGTCGATTTAAAGAAATATCGACTCCACCCAATCCGCTATGAACATTCTCGATCATAACATCCCTTGCTTCTCGACTTATTTGAGAAGTCGCATCCATCTCTGATTGCAAAGTTTCGACTCGAAACGGTCGACTCACCAATGGTGGCTCAGGGCAAGGCAACTTCACATCTCGCTTAGTGCCCTTACGGTCATATAATTGACCTTTCCCCGAGCCAAAAAATTCTAAAGGAAGATCATTGTAATTGGGTTTCATACCCAAAAAAAATTCTGCATAAAAAATTTGTGCAAAATAAACAGGAACCTCATCGTTCCATGGAAGCCTTCCATAGGCTGCAAGGTGCCTATCATACAAATAACGAGCTATGTTTGGGTGCTTGAAATACTGCACCTTCAACATTTTTCTTTTTGGCCCTTCCTTGTAATTAAACATTGACTTGGCCACTTCTTTTGTAACTTTTTGTTTTACGTTCTCCCATTTATCGGGACCCATCACTGTTCCTTTTCTCTTTCTCATCATTTTTACAAATGAATCAGTCATTGGCCCAATATTTTTGTACACATTTACCATTTCACCCAATGAATGTGTAACTATTTGAAGGCTTTGTCGACTCTCAGCAGTTAGAGACAAAGCCACGAGATCTCTTTGCAATTTTGCATGAAGTCTTTCACACCTTTGTAAGGTGCATTCCGCCATGTTGGTTTCCCATGGTATATTAGTAATCTCGGCCGGATAAGTTGTGCTGGGTTGACAGCCTTCTTCTTGAATGTAGCGGGTTGCCCTGCGTCTATTTTGACCACTAGCTCGAACATTTTCAACCTCTGCATCAATATATATATATATATATATATATATATAATTTCGTATATTAGAAAAAACACGTGTAAAAAAGGTTGTACAAATTTAATGAAAAAATATTGAAATTGATGGCAACCTTGATGTTGTTGGTTAACATCTTCTCCAACATGACCCTGCTGAGAACCAGACCCAGAATGACGCTGCTGAGAACCAGACCCAAAATGACCCTGTTGAGAACCAACAGCAGTTGATTGGTCTTCGGGGGAATAAATATCACCCCCTTCACGCAACCTGCTACCACTCATACCTCGACCCTCCATGGATGGAGTAGACACCCTTCTCCTCTTACCTCCTAAAAATTAAAATATGAAACTTATTAACAACTAATTTCACTCACAAAGTTAATAAAAAAATCAATTCCATATGTACACACATGTATGGATATTTAAGATTATATTTAAATACCGTGAACATCCTCCGATCCTTGAACCTCCATATGGGATTCGGCTGATCTTCGTCTTTCATCCTCCATGATATATATCTATTGGTCGACATTTACACAAAATAGATTTCAAAAAATCAATTTGTAATTTAGTGTACACAAATTATGTAGAACACAAATTTCAAAGCAATAATTGATCATGTGTGAAACTAAATTTAATCGAAAAAGATATTATAAAAATGATAAGTTCACCAAATTGCACTTTACATGGTGGGAGCACACTTGGTATAAAATTTACCACTTATACACTTTAGTTTGTGGGAGAAATGACACATGTACATAGTTTACCTTAAAGTTGTTGTGTTTTATGGATATTAAAATGAAAAACTTCTATTTAGATCCATTCCAGAGATTGACTATAGGGGCATTTACTAGATATGTCACCTTTCATAAAAGATGAGATCCAGAGGCTACCTGGCCCTTTACAGACTCTGCCTATAGAACTTGTAGAAGTAAACACTAGAGGCATTAACAGTATCAAAGAACATTTTCATGCTCAGACATGGGAATGTGTCTCTTTCCCTACGCAAAAAAATAGTTCAAGGTAGTTAATCTTCATAGACATGTCATCAAGCAAGTCAATGTGATCATCCCCAACTTACTTTTTATGAAATTAGGCTTGGAATCCTCTACAACCCGGTGGATGGAGTTGAATGGGAACTAGGTTGAAAGGCCTTTACAAAATACATGCTAGTGAATAACACTTACTAGGTTATGCCAACAAATAAAGTGGGAGAAATGTTTTCTCCTCGAGGTTATCCAATTGGGTGTGTAATACCAACTTCACCCATTTCCTAATAGGTTTCTCTCTTAGGTTACAAAGTGTCTTCCACCTTATTAGTTATATATTTTTCAATTTTCCGTGGATTCCTTGAATTTTTTCTCCTACCATCTCCCTCTCTCACTCCCCAAATTATTGTCATCAAACATGCCCCATTGAGGATCTGGAGTAATGTTTGCACCATACTTAGAACTTTCATTGCTGCTAATTGAAATTGGAGAGTCATGTATACTAGATTTCTTGCTTAAGTGGCTCTTACTTGGACAATATCCTGAGATGAGTTTGACATGATGGTCATATGAGGTTGGAAGCTACTTGGTGTAATTTTCCTTAAATCTTCAAAAAAACAGAGCAAAAATGTCATTTTTGATCATTTTTTATTAGCTTCTGCATACATCATATGTTATCACAATTGCAACACAATCATGTTCCATGAGCATGAATTATGAATGTCGCAAGCCAAATTGCAAGGAAATTTGCATTCATTTTAGGCAAAAGAATGCTATGACATTAAGGTCCATGCTAGAAAAAATTATGCAAATAAGGTTGCTAAGTCTTGATACTTACCATGTGTTTCAAAGCCATAACGAAGGTTGGCTTTGAGAGTGTCCTCCCAAAGCCCTGTCTTGAGATGAAATTTAATTCAATGTCTCTTAGAGTTGCAAGGTGGAATTGATATAACTATTTGATTTCTTTACCATAGATGGATATCTCCTTCCATATATACCTTTCTCTACCATCTTATTTCCAAGTGAAATGGGAATTTTCACATTTTGAATGCCATTACCATGTAATTTGGTAGTCTGCTAGCTAGACCTATCACAAGTAAGGTTGTCATACCAAACTATTTCTCTTGCTCAAATCAGTGACCATGACTCTCTTCTCACATTGCTTACCATAAGATCTTTAATTGTACATGTCACGCAAAGTTGGGGGTTCTAGGTCTACACCTATTAGGTAAAGTTGTATTTTATGGCATTGTGGTCCTTAAATTTGGAGGTGTTCCACCTGAAAAAGTAGGCATTAAATATGGATGAAAAGGATTTGTTTTAACTTTGATAGAATTTCCTCGTGGAATTACTGAATTTCTCGACGACATCATGCTATCTTTGCTCAAAGAAGAAGGTTTTGGAGGAGAAATTGAATTCTTTCGACTTATTTTTGGCATTGAAGTTTGAAATAGTAGTTTTGATGACTCCATTGATGACCTTGCTAAGGAATTTGATGCACACAATATTGACTTTGAAGATGGTTTAGAAGACGTTGAAGAAGTTGTAGATTTTGGTGTTGTCACTGAATGTTTCTTTGTTGTTGGACTTCATCAAGACACAATTTAACTTTACGAGCAGATTGAAGACCTTGAAGAGGTTTTAGATTTTTTTGTTCTCACTGAAGGTTTTTGTCTAGTTTTGTTTCTTAAACCATCATTTCCATAGGACATTTTTGGTGAATAGATTCTTGACCTTGATGAGAGGATATGATACCTTGAAGAGGCTACATCTTTTGGTGACGTCACTAATTGTTTCTCTATTATTATGTTTGTTAACCATCTCTCTTAGGGCGAGGCAACTCCACATATATTGTACAGTTTATGGGACAAAAATCAATATTTAGAAATATTCACTTGGTTTTTATAATTGGATAGAAGAATGACTTAAAATTACCTTGTATGTCTTCTCATTTTAGAGCTCAAATTTTTAGGAAGGATTTAAGTATCCACATTTCAAGAATCAGTAGAAGAGGTTGATAAAGAATATAGGAAGACAAAAAACTAACCAGTGGTGTAATAAATGGATTTCTTGGGAGGTAGATTGGCATATGGACTTTTGGTAGCTAGAACCTTTCCAAATAAGTGAATGTATTTGAAAACCAAACCTCTAGTTTATTTTGGTTTAGACAAGGTCTAGAATTTGAAAAGTGAATTCCCTCTTTCTTCCTCTTACATGTCCAATGATCAGAATCTGGATTGAGGGAAAAAAATTTCCTAAATAAAAATTTTGCATTTTATTTGTTGTACACATGAGTTTTTAAAAGCTAATTAACTCATAAATTTCTCACAAAATACACTTAAAGCTTGACACAAACCTCTTCCCAATTGGCTAACTTTAGATGATCCTAAACACATTTTTATTTAACTAATGAGGGAGATAGCCCAATAAAACTAGTTTGTCCATATTCAAATCAAGTTGGTATCAAAGTACAATTTAGCTCATTTTAGTCAAGGTTAGTTAGAAGAATTAGCTATTGGTTTCTGTCTTCAATTTCCTCTCAAAATGAATGTGTACATGCTTTTGAGAGACACACTAGAGGAATAAGGTCCAAATTTTTGATGAAAATGTGCTATGAAAGTAAAGGGTTAAAGGAAAACATGTACAAGGCATAGTTAATGCAAGGCATAGTTGAGCCAAATGTTGTTGAGGAAGGGCCTAATTATTTGGGTCTTGGTTATGGAAAACATGGAGAATGCTCCAAAGCCAAGGAGGCACATGAAGCTGTTCCAAGAAGGAATTTTATTTCGTGTTCATTACCTCAAGCTTGTGAAGTTTTTGTTCATGATGAATGGAAAAGTTTGACACCCACTTTGCAAGAAGATGTTAATAAACATGCAGCTAATGAGAATGTAAAAGAAGAGGATGTTGAAAGCTCTATCTAGTCATTGAATTCATTGCTAGTATTCAGAGGAGAGCCACTACATCATCAAATTCACCTCCTCAAGAAGGCGACAACGGTGAATGTTCAAGGTATAAATTTTCCTTTAATCAAATTGCTTTTGATTATGATAAACATGGTAAATATTCACATAATATATAGAAAAGAACTTGCACATGTTCCTTTTGTGGTTTGAATAACCATAATGTTTATAGATGTTGGAAGAATATATCCATGCACATTGAAACTTTCTAAATAAATGAGGCAAAAAATCAAAGGCCCATTGGACAAGGAAAATGATGTTGAAAATAAGATGCAATTGTTTATTACTCATTTCCATAAGAAAGGTCACCTTGTGGACAAGTGTTGGACTTTGTATCCAACAAGTCATCCACAACATTTGAAGAAGGTGGAAAGAGATAACAACAAGAATGGAAAAGAGGATTCCATAATCGATGAGGGTCGGGATGATTCACATGATGATGAAGTGCAACTAAAACAAGCGCCATTGAAATGGTTTGCTAACATATGGTTAGATTTCTTATCTAATTAAGGCCTTGAATGTATTTTGTTGTTTCATGAATTTATTTGAAAATTCAAAGTATGGTGCATGTTGCATGAAGCAAGATGTTGAAAGTAGAGTTATGTTGACACACTTAAATGCAACAAATATGGAAATTTGTACCTGAGCTCTATTATTTGACTTGAGAGTCGGTTGTTTGAAGAGGCATGTTTTGTCGATTTGTGTTTGGTTGATGGTTTTGTACACCAATATGTAAGAGTACATGGAGATATTCACATGATGTGAATTTTTTTTCTTTGAAGGAGAAAAATGATATGTCAGCGAGCTATGTTTCTTGCATGATGTGTTTTCAGTTTGATGGTTTTGTTCGTGACAAGACGTCACAAGATTTTCGGAAGGTCCACTCTTGAGCGAGAGCCTCATGATTACAACCTAATCATGAGAATCAAATGGGAGTGCATCCTTATTTTGAAAACAAATAGGATTCTGAGCTACCTAGGACTCAAACCATTATTTTTAAATTTGAAATATCATGGTGTGTTGTTTCAATGCCTAAATCCACAAACCTAACATAAATTGTTTTATTCCTTTTTTGCAAGATTTAGTTGGTTATATTAAAATTCAGTTGAATTTAAAATTCTTGGCTTAGTGGCATGAACCAAACATATTGTACATGTATTAAATTCAAGGAATTTCGCTCTCCCAATCATTTCTAAATCACCCATATCACCAAGAAAACATGTTTTAAAATAACATACTTTGGTATGGGAAAGACCTTAGGTTTCAAATATTATAAGAAGGTTTTTGATATGGTTGAGAGAATGTGGAAAATAGAATCCATAAACAAATTATTTTTCAAAACGTATTACTTTCAAAGTATCAACAAGGAATGTACAAGGGTGTTCAATGAATTAACACTATTTATTTAAATTCCATGATGTATATCTTACTCATAATTTTAAAAAATTATTAAATAATGATTTAGATTGGATAATTATATTATTTGTCATATATTTTGATGCTTATAGAGTGAAAAAACTGAAAGAATCAACTTGTAGGGTCATTTTAATGGTGGGTGGATAATTGGGATCCAAAACCTTTTGGAGTCATTTTGAGGTTTTAAATTTGACATTTTTGGGGGTCAAACGATTATTCCTTGTGCCAAAATCTTGACCATTATTCTACACTTAAAGACATATATCCAATGGTGCAAGAAAAACATCAAATGAAGTTCATTCAAAATTTATGCCTTTAGTAAGTTGACCTATATCATGTTGACCACCATGGTATGAGAGAATGACATTTTAGCCCCATTACTCATGCATAGCAAGCTAGCTACATGTGGAATTTTAACAAGACTCTAAAAGGTCTAAAATCACAAACCTCGTTAATGGTTGATGGAGTCAAATCTTACACCTAGTTGGCTATCACGCTATGTTAAATACTTGACCACTAGGAGGAATAAGAGTTCCATTTTCTGTTATTGTATTTTGTTCCATAGTTGAAAATAAAACTAGGAGTGTGAAGTTAGAGAGAAAAATGTATGAAGTTAAGTTTTTATAGCAACCTTACACGCCAAAAGTCTTAGCTAACTCTAGAGAGATTACCTTAAACATATTTTCCATACCAGAAAGGAGAGAGTAGAGCATGTTTACATTTTAGTGTTGTTTTTCTCCCATAAGGATTTCCTAGGGAAAAAGGAGTCTAGAGCATCATTACTTTTTAGGGTTTCTTGTCTCCCATAAGGATTCATAGGAAAATAATTGTATTGATTGTCTAGAGATATATGTATGTGTTTGTTTCATTATGTTCTCTATTTCTTACGTTGTGTTTCATTATGTTTTATATTTCTTACATTTCTGCCCTCCTATTTTTCTTTCCAATCAAGGTTTATAAAGTAACATGATAAGCAACATGAGACTTGGAACAATCATTTTCATTATCTATATGGAAGGCAAGAAGGATTATATCCCCTTAAGCTTAAACTTATGTAGTTTGTCAAATTTTATCATATATTTTTTGGTAAGGGTAAATGTTTTTTATCTATAGTACAAGTCATGAGTTCCCCAATTTTACCTTATGTAAAGCATGATTCTAGGATTACTACAATTTTTACTTGGTTTTTTATTGTGATGATTCCCTGTCTCAATCACTTGGCCATCTCTTTATGGGTAGTTAAATCTTTATAACAATACTTAAAAGTAATATTTATCTATTTGTATTATGTGAAATGTAAAAAATGGTATACTATTTTTCATAAAATTGGGTTGAGTAAATATCATATATTTCGATGAAAGTTGATTATATGACACGTTTTCTTTAAAAGGATCTAACAATTTTGTTAAGGTATGAATTTGCAATTTTGTGTGGCTCTCTATCAACCTTCACTTCCTCATTTCTTGAAAAAATCTACTTGCTCATTTGTATACCCACTTTCTATTCAAATGCATGAGTTTTGAACTCTCGATAACTATGTTTTTCCACACAGGAAAATTATATGTCACATTTTATACTAAAGTTCTAAATATTTTTTTGAAGTTTGGATTACTGTTATTATTTTATATAATTTAACATTAGATATAAGTTTAAATTGAAAGCTACTTACTTGAAATATAGCTTAGATATGGCATTTGCAAATTATTATCTATTTATTAAACTAAAGGACATAATTATTACACATGTTTAATTTACATTCAAATGCTTCTTTGATTTATCTCCTATAGCTTAATGTAATGCTAGATATATAATTTAAGTTGAAGGACCATGAGATAAATATGACTTCTATGTGACATTTGTATTGAATCATCTATTTGTTGTGTTATATGAACATAATTGGTACGCATATCTAATTTGCATTACTAATATGTCATGCTTCTTTAATTTATCTTTTATGGATGACCGGAGCGCATCCCTTTTTAATCTATCCCTTTTGACTTTGGATATGTGGGCAATATTCATCCACATATTTTTCTATCATAAAGCAGTGAGTAAAATTGTAAATTCCATTTGTGTCAATGTTAAGGTTAAGCACATGGATTAAAGTTTTATATATTAGATGAGGAGGCTATGTATTACATATGGTCTTGAATGAGCTTTTGGAGTCTTTAGATATATATCTAAAGAGTCCATATGCTCATTCAAGACCATATGTAATACATAACCTCCTCATCTAACTTAGCCAGGGATTTGCAATACTATATTTGAGTTGGCTAGCTCCATTTCAAGATATTATAATGTTAGATTATTATTTCTATAGATTTTGATTATGGTAGTAAAATGTTACAAAACACCAGAAACTGTACAAATAATATTATTCTAGATATATGTAAAAAGGACATGGTAGAGAAGATCAAACAATATTAAACTTTTCATAAATAGTTTAGATAAAAATACATTTTCTAATTTTGATTGTAAATTCTAAGGCTTAAAGCAATATTTTTTCTAATAATTTTTTTTTAATTAATAAATAAAAAAGAAACATTTTCAATCAAAATCACATACAACACATAATAAAAATAATTTAAAAACAATTTAAAACTTCATACACTATATGACATTACTATGACAAACAGCATAAAAATATACAAGAAAAAAATACATACAATGCATCCATTACATTGGAGTCTTCAGAACATACAATGCATACATTAAATTTGACGGAATTATTCACGACACAATTGGTGTCATTTGTTCATAAAAAATTGTTGAATATGAATGTGCAAATAAGGAGGTTGAAATAAGGAGGTTTCACATTGGCTTTGCAGAATTGAGAATTTAAAAACTGTTTTTGCAGGTATTACTTATCAACATATATATCATGAAAAGAATACTGTTGCAGATGAATTGCCAAAGCAGGGGCTGAAGGCTGTTTTTGGAAAGATTAATTACTAGCTATATAACATGCAGGGTCTTTAGGCTGAAGGTTCAGTGCCCATCATTTAAGTACAGTGGGGTTCAGGGAGGCTGTGTTTTCAGATTTCGGGTTTAATATGTGTTGTTACTTTGACAGTAAAAACTTTGCTGTCCCTTTTTGTATGAGCTATTCCGTAGATCCTTCTACTGTCACTTTTTGGGCTCTTCAGGGGCAGGGATAACAGATTTTCTCTGTTTTGAAATGGTATTTTTTGGGCTATATTATTTCATTTTGTCTTTTTTTGTTATGTGGCGAAAATCTGAGAGTCTAGAAAGGTTGGAGAAAAAAATTTGCAGATACCAAGTTGAAGATTGTGAAAATGAAGGTAAACATGAAAATAAGAGAAGACAAAAATCAGTTACGTGGACAAAATAATTTTAGTTTCCTGGTACAAGAGCCACGATGTTCCCATTGAGAAGATATTTCATAAGTCGAGCAAGAATACAAAAGGGCAATGAAGGTAGATCAAGAATACACATCCTTAAAGATTCACGACTTTTATTTTTCCTTGCTATTTATTGAGGAGGATACATGCAAGAAACAGTAAAAAAATCTAATCGATTACTGGAGAATCCCACGATCTGCATTTAGAAATTAGAGGCGACAGAGGACAAATCCCGAAAAAGAGATGAAAGAGAGGAAGAAAGGGAGGAGTTTAAGCGGTTAGTGCCTGTATCCTAACTATTATTATTTAAGCGTTCAAACTATTCGTTTTTGTTTTAATTACTAATAATTAATCCGGCAATGTGCAAATCTTCAATTGTATAAAATTAAGGCAAGAGACAACCAATGTGGAGGAGGTTAAATTGTTGTTTCAAGTCAAACCTAATATAAAACTAATACAATTTAACATAGCAAACAACAGCAATTTAACACACAAACTAATACAATTTAACACAGCAAACAACAACAATTTATAACAGCAATTAATGTAACAGTTGATCAATTTTTTGAAAGGAGGATCCAGAAAGCATATACTGAATCTATTGGGTACAGGAATAAATTTTAGAACTTTTGCATACGTTTTACAAAATTCAACCTGTGTCCCGCCATTGCTAGCAGCCACATGAAATTATTCACAATACACACATGGGGTGGGGAACAAAAGCAAGAAAATAATACTTCAAAAGAAATTGCAGAAAAATCCCACATGGTGATTGTGATATGGTGAGGGATTTAAAAAGTAATCAAAATTTCAAACAGATTCATTTTTTTCTCAGGAAGTATGATTCCGGATTTTTCGAATATTTCGTTTGTGTTTTTATATGAAAATCAAATGAGAAACTTCCACTTTATTCAAATTTTGTACACGTGATGACTGGGTACTGGGTTACGCGTGAATATCCCCACAAGAGGACAGGCCGCGACACGACACGGTGCCCGCCACTCGCCTGAGCAATCAATCTATTTTTATCATAAACCAAACTGCGTCATTACAGAGGACAAAATTCATGATGCAGGCCACCATTTCAATTATTCTGCGTTCTACTGTTATATTTCAATTTTAAAATGAGTTCAACTATAGTTCTTTTTGGTGTTCAGATAAAAAACTAAAGCAGTTTAAATGTATTTTTTAGGTCTTTCGTCAGATTTGAACATAGATCTCTTTTACCAGGAAAAATAAGACTCGTCACCTATATTCACATTTATAATGTTGTGGTTATTATAATGTTTTTCTCTAATTCCCTTTTTATTCCTACTAAAAATTTCTGTGGAAAGGAGGTTCGCTCGAACATACCCGATATACAATGACGAAACGAGTAACAAATATGGCCTGATGTGCACGCGCGAATGCACCAGCAAACAACCATAGACAACGTGAATAATCAAACTGGTAAACAACCAACATCGTGTTACTATTTATAAAAACATAGTTCGGCCGAACTCCTATTGCCGGTTTTCCAAACCTCCGGCAAAAATTCTGTTTGCTGCGCCGTCACTGTGCCGTCAATCTAAACGGACTCAAAAGTTCGGCCGAACTTTATAAGAAAGTTCGGCCGAACTTTATAAAATGTTCGGCCGAACTAATAAAAAATTTTTCGCCTCTCGATTCTCAAAAAAGTGTTCCAAGGGCTAGCCTTCACGTTTCCGACAACTTAGATTCAATTGTCCATATTGGAGGAATTTGGGTTCTCTCTCATTTACCATTGAAAGCAGATGCTGCTCTTCTGTAAGGTTGTTCTTCTGGGAGGAATACCCTGGAGAAGTCATACACTAGCTTTCGTAGGTGTTTGGACCATCTAGCTTTCAGAGAAGGTCCACAACATTTACATCCAAAATACCCTTTTGTTACATGCCCTGTGAGATTATTGTATACAATTTATATGCATGGCACGTTAAATAATATCATGAAGATCAGAAAAATTACAATGAATTAAACAACTAATATGCGAAAGAATATTGTTATGTATATAAACAAATCAATAAACATGTAATTTACCAGAGAAAACTCCTAAGCCTGGATAATCATGTATCATGTAAGCACATATGCCATACAATGTAAAACTCCTCTCTATTGCGATGGGTCTTGATACATCGTATACATTTATCCCATCCCATAATTCCTTTAATTCATCTACCAGTGGTTGTAAGTAGACATCCATATTCTTCACTTGTCTTCTACCAGGGAATATGAGAGCCAACATAAGATGTTCATTCTTCACGAACAACCATGGGGGGGATATTGTTATTGATCACTACTACAAAGCAACACATAAACAATAGCTGGTGTCTGACAGAAAATGGGTTGATGGTATCCATGGATATATTAGTCATAGACTTCGTAATTCATCCTTGAATTTTTCAACCATGTTGTAGTGCCCCTCTTTGGTTGATGGACACTGATCCTTCATACTTTATTCTTTGAGGACCTCAGGTTGAGGATCCAGACACATGACTCTATTATTAGTGGATTTGATGGTTATGTATGTTCTTTATTGATACTGTGATGATGACATCATTGATGGATATGTATGTTCTCTATTGATATCATGATGATGATAGACTTGATGGATAGGTATGTTTTCTATTGATGTTACAATGATGATGGCTTTGATGGATATGTTAATTTCCCATTGATGTTATGATTATGATAACTATGATGGATGTGTTCCCTATGGTAGCTACTTACATTAGTTCTGATTCAAAATGAACAACGATGTGAATGACGGTCATGTTGATGTTGCCATTATGATAATGACTAACAATGAGAAATTTTATTACTGATGATTATTGAGTATGACAGGAAACCACCAGAGGCACTCGCATATGATGAACTAACAACACCTGGTTTGATAGAAATTTATATTTTGTCTTTGAAATTCTAAGTTCAGTTTGAGACTTGCTATATATATATATATATATATATATATATGTATATGTATATGTATATGTATATGTATATGTATATGTATATGTATATGTATATATATATATATATACACACTCTGATGATATGTCAGTGGTTGCATAAACATGTTATTTTCTTGGCCAAATGACTGACATATGGGTGATGGGGTTGTACAATTGGATGGAACAACATGGGAGGGGTGGAGCAGTGTTCATGATCTCACCCGCTAGCACTCCCGCCGTGACTTAGGCTGGAAAGGTTGAAATACCTTCACCTTGAAGATCACGATTTCGTGAGGGCAAGTCCCAAATTGGTTCGCTCATGAGGATTTTCTGGGGGGCGTGCATCAAGGCGGATTCCTTGATCCCCAACACCATTAGTCTCACTATAGTAGGCAACATATCAGATGATACGGGTCTCTATCGTTGCACATATAATTTCCCCTCGTAACCACTAGATACTTGAAGGGCAAGTGGTGTGGCACCCTTGGAATTTCAAGAGGAATTCTTGAAGGGCACGACCAAATTGGCACCCTTGGTATCAAAAATAAATTCTTAGGCATGACACCCTTGGAACTTCGAATGGAAGTTCTTGAAGGGCATGACCAACTTGACACCCTCGACATCATTAAAGAAACTAATAAATATAATCAATATATGAAAATCCAACTAATTCATATCAAGTGATATATGATGTTAGAACCAAAGGAATTAAATCAAGAATAAAACTTAGGGTAAGGGAGGAATAGGAAGAGATAAAATATTTTACCATGATAACTCTACCTTTTCCATGATTAAACCAAAATATTAAGTGGATAATGTACATAAGTAACTTAATTAGGCAAAAAGGGGAAAGAGGGACATAGAGTTAAGTATAAATATTTATTAAAAACTTCATTAAGAGAAGAGGGCGGTGAATTAAAATAAGATTAATAAATTAAAATTTGAGAAATTTAGAGAACTTCCATGTGGAAAAAGCCAACATAAGAATATTCATCAAAAGGGAAAATTTAGGTAGCTAGGGGACCAAATATGAGAATTATCAATTAACTTCAGTAATAAACACAAGTTAAGGAGTAAAAAGGGGGAATCAAGAGACAACTAGGAGAAGAAATAGGAAGCCTTGTTGGGTTGAGGAAAATATTATTTTAAATGAATAATTAAGTAAATTATTTTTGGAGAGTCTTGATGAGAGGGTGACACATGGGTGGGTGAATAATCAAATTTTGGGTAAAAAAAATAAAATTATTTATGCATGAAATTCCAAGTGTCACCTATGAAGCCTTCTATAAAAGAAAGGGAAATGGAAGGGAAAAGGACCTTTTGTTTACCCTATGGATGGATGGAGGAAATTATGTCATTTGGATTGGTTACGAGCTGTAGTTGAGTTTGGTGGGATAGAGTGTTATAGAGAGGGGACTCTTGAGCCAAGAGGGGCTCACCTCTATCAGCTAGCACATTCCTTCATTGTACAACCCTATTGCAGTGCGGGGGTCCGTGGGGAAGGAGAGTACCCAAGGAGTAGGCTGGGAGGTCAACAGGTGGGTCATTACATTTGGATTAAGCACAACAACCTTCAGGCTTCGAGGTAGACGACAACAAAGGAGCTCAAGTAGCGGCAAGTCAAGTTTGGTTCTCGTCCAAGGGTGAACGGTACATGTGTTAGTTAGATTGTTTTTAATTATGATGATTTAATTGTGCCTATAATCAAGTTAAATATATATGTGTGTGTGTGTGTGTGTGTGTGTGTGATAAGAAGTTAAATTGATGGAATTGATATACGTGATTTGATTTTGCTGAGTCATTTTGAGTGGTTATGAGCTATAGTTGAGTTTGGTGGGATACAGTGTTATAGAGAGGGGACTCTTGAGCCAAGAGGGGCTCACCTCTATCATCTAGCACATTCCTTCGTTGTACAACCCCATTGCAGCTCGAGGGTCTGCGGGGAAGGAGAGTACCCAAGGAGTAGGCTAGGAGGTCAACCCGTGGATCATTACATTCGGATTAAGCACGACAACCTTTAGGCTTAGAGGTAGACGACAACAAGGGAGCTCAAGTAGCGGCAAGTCAAGTTTGGTTCTCGTCCAAGGGTGAACGATACATGTGTTAGTTAGATTGTTTTTAATTATGATGATTTCATTGTGTATATAATCAAGTTTTATCTATATATATATATGTGTGTGTGTGTGTGTGTGTGTGTGTGTGTGTGTGTGTGTGTGTATGTGTATGTATGTATGTATGTATGTGATAAGAAGTTAAATTCATGGACTTGATATACGTGATTTAATTTTACTGCGTTTCAACTTGTGTGATTATGGTTTTATTTCCTAGTTACTGTGTTAAAAAAAAATATTTAAAGCCTAGCGCTCATCTAGAAAATTATAGGGTCGGTCTCTACACTTGGTATCAGAGAAAAAGTTCAACCTCTAGGACCTATAGGCCCATAAAGTATTAAGGTCTCCTTGTATTATTTTTTTTGCGAGCTTATGTGTGTAAAATTTTGAATTTTCTCTTTGACAAATTTCCATGAGAAAGTAGCATGAAAACTCTGGAAAACATATTCATCAAAGATGAATCAAAATTTTTTCAAACATTTCATGAACATCCTAAGAGAAATAACATCAACCAAAAAAAAAAACTGAGCCAAATGTGAACATTATTGAGTTTGATATTCAATTTTTACAATGTAGAACCATGAGCTCGCTCCAACTGGTAAGAGGGAAAATGAATTGATACATCTACTAATAATATAATTCCTGATATCAAGCTTAAACACATCCTAGAATAACTTAGCCTTATACATAAATTTAGCGTCCCACAGAGAATCTGCTACACTGATACACCCAGCGAAAGATTGGTAATTTCAAGAAATAAACCTCTGTTAAATCTGCTCCTGAAATGACTGATATGTTGGAGGAATAGCAAAAAATTCCAGCCAATATGAGTGCTTAAACCCCCAAGGTATTGGCCCTTCAGCAAGAAGGAATTTGGCTCTCTTTGACTGCCTATGGAGATAAAAATCGACCCCTGAATAAGGGAATTTGACCTCTTCTCAGAGTTGATGTGGAACTCCTGAATATGCAAGGACAAATTTGTCCTTTCCTTGAAATAATATGTTCAGACTTGCGTGCCTTCTGATGGAGAAATAAGAAGAATTCAACCCTCCCTAATAATGAAAAATTTGGCCCATTTTCACTAGTAAACTCAACCACAATACTGGAGAATTCGGCCTCTTCACTTGGCACAAATAATTTCTAGAAATGCACTAACAATTCAGTCTCCAATTTGAGCGAATAAAACCAAAATAAACAACTTGGCCTCTGAGAATTTAACTTTCTAAAATATTGTGAAGAATTTGGCCTCTTCTTTATAAATAATTCGGCCCTCTCCACTGGTAATTCCTGACCACAATTGCTGAAGAAAATCGTCCTCTTTCTTGGCAAGAAAATTCTGGAAATAACACCAATGATCTGGGTGTTTTGGTACAAGGAAAGAAATCCATATTTCCCAGAAGAAGCCCCCTCCAATTTTGTCTTTAAGCTTAGCAGAAAGGCAGTCTGCAATATAAAGTAGAAAGGGTGAACGCGTGCAGATTGGAGATTACGTCCTTTACTAGAGGCCATGATCCAATATGCACGCGCTATACCGTAGGCGTTATAATCTGGATTTGTTTTAATAGAGGCTTCCGCGAGATATGCGGGATGCCGCACTGTCTTCTTAATGACAACGGATAAAGCCTCTGATTCATCAGTTGCCGTTCCTGCTTTCAATCTTGGACTCCATATCTCCCAGCGTATCTGATACACAACTTCAATCACGGGCTCCATGTCTCCCGGCATGACAAAAAGCAACATAGAAGTTTGTGGCTCTGTTTGCTTCACTGGAAGTGATGAAATAGGAATGACAGCATGGAAGCCCACTAACCTTGCCCCAACTAGTATCTGAATTGATGTTCCAGAAAGTAAGTTCAATCTAGCAAAGCTGCCTTCAGCAGTTTTAGTTTCAACTTCTTCCTGCCTGACAATGCTAAAAAACACTTCCTGCAAAGTCGAAAGACTCAACTGAATGTTTGAAATCGCTAGCTTCTCTTGTTTGTCTTGCAGTTGCGCAAAGAAATCCATCAACTGTTGCTATTTTTCATAGGGAATGCTTAATGTTATGTAGGCTTTGTTCTCTTGCTTTGGTTCTACATTCAAATGCTATCTAATTAAACATTTCACTGGCTCACTCTGATGTCCACTACCTTCTCTTAGCAAGGAATCACTCCCTTTTTGCAAGAAATTATTTCCTGTTGTTTTTTTTTACGCTTACATTTACGACAAATCCATACCCAAAACGAGATTTCAAATGAATTGAAGTGCCAATGCATTGTAACTTCCCTCTGGCCATGATGGCTATTTGATCACTTAGTATATCAGCTTCTTCCATTGAATAGGTGGTCAAGACTATGGCTCGACCCTTCTTAGTGTCCTCAATGATGTCCCATACATATCTCCACGTAACAGGGTCCATACCAGTAGTCAGTTCATCAAATAAAACTAGTTTAGGATCTCCTATAAGGGCTATTGTGACACTAATATGCCGCTTCATTCCTCCACTGTATTTTCCACCTTGCATATGAGCTGTTTCTAATAGCTTTAATTGTGATAACAAGTTCTCTGCATCAGATTTAATGGCAGGTTTCGGCATGCCTTTGATGCTAGAAAATAGATGTAAATGTTCTTTAGCTGATAGAGCATCCCACAGAATATCAAACTGAGGACAAACTCCAATTATACTTCGAATGTTGGACATTCCACTCGTGCTTATGATAGAATGCCCATAGATCAGTGCATCACCGGCTGTGATTGGAGTAATTCCAGTTAGGCAGTTAATTGTAGTCGTTTTCCCAGCACCATTGGGTCAGATAGAATAGCTTATCTTTCTCAATGTTTATCCACAAGCCCTTTACAGCATGATAGGGAGCAATTTTTCTGCATTTGTAGCAACCAAACATTTTCTCTTTTTAGAGTATATTATAAGAGTAAATTTCAGGAGTTGAACGATGCCCAGAAAATTTGTGTGCATGACTACCTTGATAGCTTCAGGATCCGTTATTCAGCTTGATAATTATTTTGGACATTGTTACCTAACCCTAGCTCACTGCTCTTTGGCCCTTAATTGCTGAAATTTTGGTTTACGTATATCATGATTTATAACCTGATATATACAGCGTTCCAAAGAATGAGATGTAACAAATTAAGGGCTTCGAAACCTTTCAAATTTTTCTTATGTTATTTCTGGAACTTTCAAATTAAGGGCATTTTAAACCTTTCAAATCTTTCTTGGTACTTGACATCTACTACAAGCACATTGTTCATTCACTCCATCTCATTTTATTTACTTATGATCTTCTCCCCAGGATGATTTCGACATATCTCTTGAAATGCAGACTAATCCCCTCCTATTTTTCGTTTTTGTTTTTCTTCAATGCATATTGGAGCCCCTCAGCTATAAACCCGTGCTAGGTCCCGTGATTTGGCTGATTGGCAAGCCAAATGACAGTGTAACATCAAACCAAGCTTTGGAGCCCAAGGACCTAGCCTTCCTGGACTCAGAGAGGGCTCTCTCTATATGTGTAAGGGATATCTGTGTGTTTGCTTATTATGTTCTGATTTTAGGCTAGTTATGAAGTATGTTTTTGGTTTTGGTTTTTTAAGTTGTGAGGGATGAAACTGATCAAAGATACGAGATAGGTAAAAATATGTCAGATCAACTGGGCTATGGGGTCGAAAAGGTCAAGAAAGCTATTAGACGATGATACAAGGCTGTTGAAGGGCCGATTTGATTCAAGGTAGAAAGGATCTTTGGGAAAAATGGAGTAAATGGACATCAAGTTTGGGAACAACAAAGAGTTTCAAGCATAACTAGTTCAATAGATAACATAAACATGGTAGGGAAAACCATTAATCATGCAAAATGTAACTATAAGCTAATCAATACATAGAAATAAACATTCAAGCCATGCATAGAGGTATATGACCCTCTAACTTTGGGAAATGACTATCAGACTTTGGGGAAAACACTTAAGATGGACAAACAACTTAACTTACTATGCCGGAACGCCTAAACATAGTACTTCAAGTTATTGGGCACTTTGAACAACAAGATTTGCATAGTTTTAGGCAAAGGGCTAGATCGGAACTAGGCCTCCTTGGTTCAACAAAATGATAATCTAATCAGTCAAAGAGAAATTTCATGGATGGAACTATAGCTAGCCATAGGTAAGCAGGGCGTACCATAAGTCATACTTAGCATGTATAAAACCATGAATGAAACAAGCAACAATATCCTAAATTATTAAAGAGCAGTCAAGAATTCTTTAATGTTACTTAGGAAGAAGAAAACAAAGAAGCTATGAAGAAACAAGAAATTTGAGGTGCCTCCATGGGCATGTCTCAAATTTGTTCTCTACTGATCTATAGCAAGCAAGAAACATGTATTCATGAATGAAAACTAGAAGACAAAACAAAGAAAGAGACACTATACCATTCTACCAAGTCATGGAATCCAACAACAATCCTCTATTCATCATCCAAGAACATCCAAGAGGCAATCCAAAAGCATGAGACAAGTATTTCTTCCAAAGCTTATATGAACATATATTGCTTCTATCATCAAGTTCAGCCTTTTTTTACAAACTTTCCATCCCATTGGCCTAATCAAAATATCTAAACTTGTCATTGAGGCTTTGCAAAGCCCAAGGCACAAAATATCCCATAAAATATCTAAAAAATGCTAAAAAATGGAAATAACTTGACTTTTCCTTACTTCTCATGTGCAAAAATAGCTAAACGCACATGAGGAAATATTAGTTTTTAAAGGTTCAAAAATTACAAAAATATTCAAAATTTACATCAGCAAAAGGTCCCCTGACTTGCCGACAACATTTGGCAGTCTTCCTGATGTCGAAACGAGGCTCATGATAGCTTGTTGGAAATATCTAAGTGTCTACTTTCCGGACCAACTAAAATTTTCCCAATTTGATGCCTATAAGTCCTCCAAAACTGCACCTGTGTGTAAAAAATCAAAAATTACAGTCTGTTGATAGACCAGGCAGAGTGTGCAAAAAGCGAGCCTTTTTCACCATTTCGAGGGAGAAAATGATCTCCAAATGTCCTGAAAATCGCTGTGTGTGTGATCCTGAAATTATGGCATCCAATGATACCATTCTCCTCCTTTGACGATTCCCCAAAATGAAATGGCAAATTTCATGAGTTTTGACCAAAAACTCAAAAATGCCAAAAAACCAAAGTATGTCAAATTTTGCCCAAAATCAGTGTGTATGACCCTCAAGGGTTCTTAGCAATATTTTCTGAAGCAGTGGCCAAAATCTCAAGTCCTGATGTGTATTTTCTCACTTTTTGTGACGGCCGCTCCCCTTTAGCTTCCTTGAGCTTTTCTTGGTTTTCTTCTTTGTTGTTTGGTATTCTAGCTTTGGTGAAAAAGTCATGGCCCCTTGCCTAGGAGAGGAAGCTAGCACATGCTTTGGAGGATGCCCTTCATGATCCATGTTTTGTATTTGCTGGCCCTTATCATTGCTTGCTTCAGGGCTGCCTTGTTTGTCTTTCATCACTGCCTTACTGCCCATCACTTTGCTCTTCGTTATCACTGCTATGTTTAGCCTCTTTGTCTTGTTCTTCATCATCACTAAAGTCATCTCTTTTAGTACTGTGTTTGAGTCAAGAGGCTTTTTAATAAGACATTTTTGTGGTTTCTTGAAAATAAGTCCCCTTTGTTTTAGCACAAAAACCTTCCCTTCAAACACTGCTTTTATGAAATCACTATCATTTTAAAAGACTGAACAAAAAACTCTTTAAACTGATAAAAACACTCTTCCCAATCATCATCTTTCCTTTATGAGATCACTGCTTCTTTTGGCTTTGATTGGACATGGTGTTCTTTGAGATCATGTTTTCAAAGACTCCTTCAAATCTGTTAAATACCCTCTACACACATTCTGTTATGATAAGTCTTTGAAAAAACAAGTGCGCTTTCCCTTTAACTATCTCCTAGCCCTTTATAAACATTCAACAAGCCATTACCCTTCTATCATTGCTTGGGAGGCATCTTGACTTGGATGTGCTTCTGAAAAACCAAACTGCCTCAAAAGTTATTGAAATGTGTTTTTTAAACAAATCTCTGCCTTCATCAATCTCATCGTTTGATTAAGATAAAATTAGTTTTGAATGTTGTGTACAATGTCTCCTTTGGTACAAGACCCCTGTTCTTTCAAAGCAATGCCTTTTCTTGCCTTTGTGTACCAAACAAACAATACTTATAATGAGCACACAGTCAATAAAAATAAACACAGTCAAAATGATTTTTCTATGTTTGTGGTAAGATTACCCAGCCCTAGGTGTTTTGAGACAATAGGACAGCTTTGTTTTTTTGATAAAGGCAAAACAATAATCTTCTCAATTCAAAACACTTCTCTCTTCTTTGTAGGCCACTCAACCAGCATTTTCAAGAACATGCACACAATCAACACATTCAAATGATTTTCTGAGTTATGGGGTAAGGTGACAGAGCTTCTAATGTTTTTGATGTGGTCACAAAAAGTCGTGTAGCAGTCCAATACCAATAAACTCCTCTTCAAACAAAACACTACCCTCCTCGTATGCAGCTCACCAAATATATTTAATAATATAAACACAGTCAATCAAAAAGTATCTACAAATTCAAAGGCTACTGTGTTATAGGATCAGGTGACGAAGCCCTGTAGCATTCAATCAACAATCAACTCCTCTTCAACAAAAAACTGCCCTCTTTATACTCCACAATTCCTTATATCTAGTTTGACAACACCTTCGAATGCAAATGGTAGCTTACTCACTGACTCTGCTTTATGGAACTAAATGCCAAACACTGCTTTTTATCTTTTTAACATACAGAGGAGACTTTTGGAAGGTTAAAATGCTCATCTAATGATCACTGTGTTTGAAAACTGACCTATTGTTTCACCCTTTAAACACCTTGTCTCTCCTTTCTTTCATTGCAGTTTTGAGGGCAGTTTCATGGAATTTTTTTTATCAACAAAAATCATAAGCTTTTAATGTTTCATCAACCACAACAAATCTTTCTTTTCACACAAAATTCAAACCTATGGTTTAAACTGTGATTTTTAACCCTTTTCACTCTATCTTAGCAATCTTAAAAGAGAAAATAGGCACATAAAATACCTTTGGAATCGATGATGATGCCTCTTGAGGAGTTTGATCCTCTTTAGGAGTTGTTCGGAGGTGTCTTGAGCGTTGGATTTATGCGCAGCACCTTTAGGAGGAAAGAACGCCGCACAAAACACAGTCGGGTTGCTTTGTCGGGCCCTTGTGACCAAAAGCTACAGGCGCGCTGCGCAGCCTTGTAACCCTTTTTAATTTCTGTGCTCAAACGCACTGCACGGTTGCACAGGTGCGCCGCGCGGTTTAAACACCTTAAAAACTCTAAAACCTGGCTCGAAAACTTCTCCTTTGGGTAGATTGATCAGCCAATGAGTTGTTTATTCTTTGGAGATGCAATAATGAACCTTCGCAACGGTCCTCAAACTTTGTGTTTGAAAAGCTTCAAACCCTTTGGTGTGTTCAAAGATGGTTTCGAAAATGTTGAAAAAGCCTTGGGTTTTTAAACCAAAATATGAAACATTTCATATTTTTGAAAACGAAACTAAACTTCTTTTGTTTCAAACAAAAATATAAAGGCAATGATCACTTCTTTCTAAGCCTATTCTCCCTTTTTGAAATGACATAACCCTTTTGAGAATTTTCTTTTAAAATTTTGACTTTTTCTCACTTAGAGGGAAAAATGTCTTCCTTTGTGACAGTGGCATGCAAACTTTGCTTTCAATGAGTTCTAGACCTTGAAAAATATGCCAAAATATTTCTTGCATTTTATGAACCTGTATACCTATTTGCAATGCCCTTTTTTGCTGAGGAAGAAGTTGAACTGTCACTTCAATATTTCTTTTATACCTCTGGTCTTTGAATGGCATACCTATCTTTGTCATTTGAAAAGAGGACACCTGTAGAGGATATTTGGTGTTGCATGGGGTTTTCTTTGACACTCTGAAGGAGGTCACTTATCCCTTTTGCAACATAAACTAACATTTTTTCTCTAGATGCTTTACAAGTGATAAGGCCCTACTGTGAAAATGATTCGACTGTCAGGTGCCTTTTAAACTCATTTTCTAACTGTGGGTGAAAAATGCAGTTGCATTTACTCAGGCTCTTCCACCTTTGTCTATTTAAAAGGGAAATTGTTTAACACTTTCTCTCTTTACTCAAAATGCATTGATGAGGTACCTTTGACCTTTTTATAAGGAACATGCCTTTATTTGGAAATAGTGACATGCCTTATTGGCTTTGCATGCTGCTCCAGGGCTTTGAAACTCAGGCCATAACCTGTTCATGTCTTTGTGAGCTTGTGATGCTATTTGCAGCACTTTGTTGGGAAAACTAAACTCAAGTTTCCTTTGTCTAATATGATAAGCAATTTGAGACATTCCTTTATGCATCAGGAAGCTGAGTACCCTTTGAAACATAATCATCATCAGTTCTTTTGTCTGTGTAGTGACCTGTCTCTTAATCATCAGCAATATTGTTTTATTTGGGCTTCTAGACTGCCATATTGGAAAGAAAATTTGATAGGAGACAAGTTTAACATTCTGGATTTGCAGTGGTACCCCTGCTTTCCTTCTTTGTCCTTTTACATTATTTCCCTGTTTCAACTGTCTCTTACTATTTTTACCACTCATCTTTTGATCAGTCAACCTTGAAATCAGTCAATGCCCTGGCCCTCTGCTTATGAATGAAGGAGGCCCTTTACTTGGCGAAATGTATGATGTTCTTTCAACCTTTGTCTTAATCTATGCCTTTAATCATCACTTTACTTTAAAGAACCCTAGTCATTGTCTCACTGTTTATTAAAACAAATCTTGTCTTACAGTCAGTTGCAACTTTTAAAATCAAATTTTGGTCGTCGCCCTCTACTTATAGATGAAGGAGGCACTTTCAAAAACCCTCTGCTTATAGATGAAGGAGGTTCTGTGGTCTTCAAACACTATTCTTATAAATGAAGGAGGTTCTTAGTCATGTCATATTAACAACCTCTTGACAGTGTTGTTTTTCTTTCACTATCCTTTCAGGCTTTGAATATGGTCGTGAGAGATTGATGAGAAACTCTTTTCTCTGTAGCTACATCCCAGGCTCAAGATCACATTGAGAAGCAGCTATCTTCTCATTTGGAGCTCAAAATTTTCTTCTCAGATGTTGGTATGTTTCTATCCTTGAAAGATATATCAAACACTATAAAAACACCTAAAATCAGCTTGACTTATGGTCTATGGATTGCTGAGACTTAAGGGTGTATTAGTGGCGTGACGTAGGGATATAACCAAATTTATTAGCAGATTGGGAGGTCTGTTATGACTAGTTTGTAGCAGATGGAGGTTTTTGGCTCTTGGGTAGTTTGCCAAGGGAGAAATGCCTTAAAGCACCACTTCCTAACTTAGGGGAGACTGTTTGAATGGATTTGGATTGTCTCTTGAGAGTTGATGGGCAGACTAGTATGGCTGAAGCTAGGTAGGATTTATAATGAAGTTTCATCTCGTCATGGGCGGACTGAAAAGGTAGGAGGGCAAAAAAAATTTATAGGTGTTTTCCCAGCTAGAAAATTTGACAAATTTTTAGATCGACTGTTGGAAAACTTGGCTGTTACAAATAGTCATCACTAACAAGTGAAAAATATTGATGAATAACAAACCGTAGTTTAACTTTGTCATCATCCTTTGGATCTGGAAAAGAACCATTGTTATACCTTGCAGCAACTTGTTATTCATTTCATGTGCGTTTATTCTGATTTGCTGTTTTTGAAATGGTCTATATGATCTTGAAATGACAAACGATTTTATTTTGGATTCAAAAATTTCTCAGACAGAATTTGATGGTAGGAATTATCTTCTGAATTACAATCTATTTTCTTTAAATTATAAAATAGTCCAAACAGAGTTTCTGAGTGCCATTATAATCGAATCTTTCGATGTCATTGCAGCACAGAAGATTAATATCTCTTCTATTTCTTAGTGAAGACCCAACAGTGCTAATGGTGAGCAGTCTCGTTATTAGGACAGCTAGTCTTTTTATTTTGTTTTCAGGATGAAAAAAAACAGAGCCTCTTCATTAGAACAGCTACAATGAGCTGTACATATTTTGGGCATTAACAAAATTATAACAACTCTACCATTGCCGCGTGGGTTCATTATTATTATTAGGGGTAAAATATTCCATCCAAATACCAGGCGATGCACATACGGTTAAGCCTTCCTCTCTCTTAAAGGCAAACTATTGTAAACTGTAGTGCCCCGCTGTAGTTGATTGGCAGTAATATGACATTAACATTTATTTAGGCCTAAGGCCAACACTTTATTCTTTGAGGAGTTACTTCCCTCCATTATTTATGTTTTCCCCAATATCCATTATTTATGTTTTCCCCAATACTCAAATAGGAGTAAACCTGAAATGTTGTAGACTTAGTGTTTATTACCCACCAAAATTTATGTGGACTTACTAATGTGGATAACCCACCAAAATTTATGCAAGTACTTGTATGTGAGAAAATTAATTGATCTATCCACTTCACATATCAATTTATTATTTTATGTGAAATAAAAACTATAAGATTGGATTTTACTATTGACCATTATTAATTTGACATTGGTCAATATAGGTTATAATTTTTAAGCAATTTTTCCATATCTTAATTTCTAAATTAAATGACAAGGAGCAACACTTGTTATAGAATAAATATTGTAAAATTTTAAAGAAAATGAAACATAAAAATGGATTTCAAAGTAATTATAGGTTCACTTAAATTAAAGTGGATAGTCTCATAATACTCTATCCATAAATCTAGGGGTAGACAAAGTGATATATTGAAACACATACTTCAATTTAATATATTTGCATCATGGCCAATGCACACCTGAAAGTTAGAATGGAGTGTACATGCATATTAAATGTATCCTTAAAAGTTAGTAAATCATACATAGTGTGATACTTAATAAATGAGTTATGTTATTTAATAATAATACTAAAGTAGTAGATTCCTTATGAGATATGAGTATTAGAGTGTAAATTGATGTTTACGTTGGTAAGGATGTTGGTTTCCTAAATTATGGCAAGAAAACTTTTCACTCTTTGAAAGTGAATCAAGATCCTTTATATAATTGATAAGAGTCAATGCAACAAGATATTCATTCACACAGGAATCCAATACCAATAGATTGATAGCAATAGATAATATTGAAACAATTATTGAGTCTAGAGCCCATGGAAATAGAGTATGATGACCTAAGAATATGGATGGAAAATATGTCAACCTAAAGATTACTTGGAGGCGACTCCTAGGATGAATCATCCACCTGGAATTAAAACAAGAACTCTTGAGGGTTAGAGTTTCATTTCATATCTGAGACAAAATAATGACGGGAACAGTAACAAACGTGTTTCATCCTTTCATCTTGAGAAATCCTGGATGACAGTCTATCGCTTTTCTTATATTAGGTTTTTAGTATTTATATAGTTTTACCAAATACTTTGCCAAAGGAAGGCTATAAGTATGTGTTCATGTGCATGGTTCTTCACCTAGTTAGTCATTCTCATATGATCATATCCCTTTACTATAAAACAATATGGTTCATGACATAGTGGTTTTTGGAATGCTTAGCCATCCTAAGTGATTTGGAACACCTAGGGACATGTTGATGGATCCAATAATGACTCAGAGATTACTTACATTATATATATACACACACACACACACACACACACACACACACACACACATCAGGGAATAAATGTATGGAATTAAATTTTCATGTCGATTCCTTTATGGGAGAAGAAGATGGAACATGCAATTGATTATTATTCAACAATTGCACGGTAGAGACGTGCCATGCATGTGATACCTGAAGAAGTTTAGCTTAGGTGATTGTTGAGAAAATGATGATGATTAGACACATTGAAATTGATAATTACAATACTCTTAGGTTCAAATATGTGACATCTAAGAAATTCAAAAGGATTATTACTAATTTGATATAGGTTGATATTGAGTGCTAGTTTTTGGAGCCTATCATATACTTGTATGGTTTTATTTATTTTTGTTAGAGCTTTATCATATAACGATATTAATGATATCATGTTAAAGGATATCTACTATGTGACGATTCCTAGCCTAAAATCCATTTTATTAATTAAACCTAAGTGGTGTAAGTGATGTAGTTGAGATTAATTCACAAGAAGAATTGATGCACCTTGACGTAGGTTCACTACACATGTGGTTTGAGTTAATGGTCACTCACTAATTGTACATTCTCTTGTGAGATATTTCATGGTGATAGATGTTAAACATATATAACTATGATCATTTTAATTTCATAAGAAATAAATTGTGTTAATATATGAGAAATAAACATATATAAGTTGTAGATATTTTGTTAACTTACTTGGGGATGGTGTTTATACGAACTAATGGTTCCCAAGTAGTCCACATTTGTTACAAAATGAATATTGATGTAATGTATTAGGCATATCCATACACATATTATACATTGTTGAATGACGTTGTGTGCCCTAAAAGCATTGGCATCAAAAATGATAAAATATAATTGGGGATTGATCATCAAAGCATGCAACACATAATCACCCAAGACCATTTAAACACTATATAAGGGAGGTAATCAAAGTTAACAAGTAAATATGATGTTTATATTACTTGCGTAAAGGGAACAATAAAGAAGATGGAAGATGTTTTGAGTATGACCTGTTGTACGGTACAAAAAACCCTCCCCATTTCAAATTTTTTAGAAGAAATATCATTTAGAAATAGGTCCCCTTTTTCTTTTTAGGAATAAAAGACTTCGATGAAATCCGATCATTTTGAATAAAACAAATAAAGAGTCCATTGTTTCATAAATCACAAACTGCTTATAAACAAATGAAACATTGAAAATCCCCGATCTGATGAGATATAAAAACTCTTATCACATCAACATAATACATAAAGTATTCACATTTAACAAAGTTTGATGTGATACCATAATCGCAATCGCAAATCGGAGATATCTTAAAGTTTTACATTGTTTTGAAAAACTCCGATGCGATGCGATGAATCGCAAATCGCATTTCGGAGAAGCAATGTCATATATGGACTTGTTTTATAAACTCTGATGCGATTGACCCCATCGCAAATCGGAAATCGCAAAGGTTTTAAATTGTCACATTTGCTTTATAAACTCTGATGCGATGCGATTCATCGCAATCGCATTTCGGAGGAACAAACATCATATTCACTCATGTTACCAAAATCCCGATGCGATGGACCCCACAGTAATCGCAATCGCAAATCGGCGAATATCATTTGCAACTTGATTCATTTGGAAAGAGCCGATGCGATATTACAACATCACAATCGCAAATCGGCGGAGACCATGAAATGTTATTGGTCGTCCCTTTTGATAAACTCCGATGCGATCGATACTTAATTTTTACACTGTACATATGTTATTTATTCATCGCAATCGCAAAAAATCAATAGGAAATGTTTTATATTCGCATTTCAAATTTGCCGATCTCTGATTGTACGTTTACTATTAAATAGAAAATCAAACGATTAATGATGATTGATTCTATTTTGAATGCGTGAGTGTGACTCTTAGAGAGGGCATTTAAGTTTTAACACGAAGTTAATAAATTGAAAATAACGAATAAATCTTTTCATATAAGATGATCTCCTCGTTGCATTTTCACCACGGCTGAAAGCTTTTCTCCTTTGCAGAACCACAAAACACCCAATCCTTTCATTCACCGAGCAAGAGAGACATTACCAGACGACAATATGTCTAAGAGGTCTAAGAAAGCAAAGGCTGCTGCCACTGCAAATTTCGCTGCTATTCCCATAGTACCAATAGAAAAACCAGCGAAACTTAAGCTGGTTACAGACACATCATGCCAAGGACTTGGCAAAATGACTTGGGAAAATGTATATAACCTGATTGAAAAAGAAAACCCTAAAGTCACTGAAGTGAAGGCGACAGTGCCTGATGAAGATGACTCAGATTCAATTCTGAGACTCCTCTTAAAGCACTTTCCAATTCGTTCCTTCATAGAATTGCAGCTCGAGCAAACATTTTCCCTTACTATGATGTAATTCGGTGGGTGATAGACAATGTCACCATTCAAAACATGACATTTGTTTCAGCTGTTGGAACAATGTTTGGGTCTTTCAGAGCAGAGGACTTAAAGGCAATGTACCATCTTCCAGACCCGCAAAAGGTCTACAACAAAGCTTTTATCAAAGATTTTGCGGCAAGCAATGAAACTCAATCTGAGGCAATCAAAGAATGGAGGAAAGCTCTAAAGAAGCATAAAAATGAATCATCAGGTATGTACTCCGTGGATTCCCTTTCACCTCCATATTGTTGTGCCGCCGCAATGATATGCAGACTATTTGGAAATGATAATTCAGCTAGATTTTCAATTCAAATGGTACCCTTAATCCATTCTGCTGTGAATTCCGAAATCATGGATTGGGCAGTTATCCTTTCAGATAAGATAGCCAATAGAATCCTAGAGTATAGAAAGGATAAAAACACAGGAAACACAACCCCGTTTTACTTTTGTGCCTATATTTTAGATGCCCTACGTTTTAACTCTGAATTTCCCCTTCTTGGTTGGAAATGGACCCCCAAAGATCCCGTTCCTATTCATATTTACCATAAGTTCTTATGGAAGGGGCATTTTAAAAACCATGTTTATAGAATTTGTCACGGTTTCCTCATCCCTGTCTATCAAACCATTTTTAACCAATTCCCTCCCCGGCTTTCTGAAAAAGCCAAGACTGATATATCCCAGATTGGTGATTGGTTTGGAGAAGAGAAATTTACCTATGTCAGAGTATTTGGGAGTATAGTGGAGCCCCATATTTTACCTCTGTATATCCCAAATAAACTGTTAGCACAAGAAATCTCCTACCAATTAACAGTAGAAGGCATGTCAAGGTCTCTCAAGAATAACAAGAAACTAATGTGGCCTACTTTTCCATTTCATTGTGGGCATTATACACTTAACAACTTCACACATGTTGAGAAGGAGGTCATCAAAATAAGGGATCCAAAGCTCTCTACAATCCCAGGAAGGCAGTATGACCCAAAAAAAGTTGCATTTGATTTCACAACTTTAGTTTCAATCGCCCAATTTGAGCATGAGCCCAATGAGTTTGATGATTTATTTGTTTCTATTGATAAATTTCCCCAAGTTTATGACTTGGCTAAATCCAAGTTTCAGACTGAAGATATGAATAAATTCATGATGTTTCGAAGTCAGAGACTGCTAAAAGCTCCTCTTGACTAGTTAAGAATTATGCTACAAGAATCTGAGAATATAGAAATAGAGCAGAAGCAAAAAGAAGATGTAGCCAACAAAGCAGGAAAAGAAACATCTACCAGCAAGGGAAATGTACAGACTGAAAATGTAAGCACAAGAGGCAAGCCTGATATACAAAAGGAGAATACTAGCAGCAAAACAGATGAACATATTGGGAAAGGAAATACAGTTCAAACAGGGAAGGAAAGTACAGGTATTGAGACCAATTTGCATATTGAGAAAGAAAATACAGGCAGTGAGGCTAATGAACAGACAGAAAAGGAAGATATTGGTAATAAACCCAATAATCAACTTGAAAGAGAAAAGACCACTAAGAATGTGGTGGATTCTGCTGAAATTATTGTTTCTTCCCATTTGCTAAGTCAATATGAGCAATTTGCTCAGCAAATAGGATTCCAAAATAATCCTCAAGTTGAAACACTGAAAGACCAAGTTATGGAAATCATTCCTGAGCATCCTGGTAGAGTCGGTCTCTTCATCCCTTCGTCGAGAGATCAAAATATCTTTTATTGCATTTCATTTTAGGAATTTTCATTCGGTTCGGTCATCTGAATTTTCGTGGGAGCATGGATGGTTCGGCGGGAGTATTTTCTCTCATATTCCTCATGTCTTGTACCTTCGACGCAGCTCGGAGTAACGATCATCAAAGTTCATCAAAAGTCAATTTTGATCATTTATAGTCATTTGGTCTCTTGGTTAGCAAAAGTCATTTTAGTCTCATTAGGTCTAGGGTTTCACAAATTTAGTCTTAAAAGTGTCCAATAATGCCAACAGGCACATGAGGAATGTTCAAATAAAGTTTCACTGCGGAAATTTCATCATCGCAATACTTGATAATGATTCTTCTTCAAAACTCTGTTTTGAAGAAAAATCGTCAATTTGGTCTTTTGTAATAAATGCCATGTAATTTTCAAAAAAAAATTAGTTGTGAAGATCTTTAGGCGTAGCCCTAGTCGCCTTTTCCAAATTCCATGCCAGCTATCCCTACAAAAAATAGACAAAAGTTTCGTCATTCAGCTCAAAAAATCAAAGGAAACAAAAAAAACAGAGTTTATATTAAAAAGTGAAAAGTGCCAAATTTCAAACATAAGAAAGTGGGTTATTTCAAAAAAAAAAATCAAAGTCCATGATATATAAGATATTTGCAGTGTTTAAACAATACATTGGTATGCCAAAAACAAGAGTGAAGCCAAAGAAAATTGTGGAAGAGCGAAATAGTTTTTGAAAAGCCAAGACTGTGGTGAGATTCAGGGTCGCAGCGCACAAGAGGAAGATCACGGCGCACATGGTTGTCACGGTGCATAGAGCCGCCCATCCCTTTGAAAATTATAACGGGCGCGGCGCATACACCAGGTGCGGCGCACTGGGTTTTGCGTGCGGCGCATAGGGCGGACACCCAATTTTTTCACTGCATCCAAAAAAATTCCAAATCACTCGGTCTCATTTGCTCCGAGTAAGTTTGAATGATCTTGAAATTTCTATTAAACAGAGTTTGGTATTGTTTTAAACTGGATTATGAGAGTTTGAATGTTGAAAATATAAACCCTATCCTTTTGTGAAAAACTGCTCCTTTAGGGTTTGAATTGGAATTTTAAAGTTTGATTTTGGTGCCAAAACACTCCAACTCCATTTCTCACCTGTGATTCCCTTTCCCATCACTGTCATACCAAAATTATGGCCCCTCTCCTAATCCCTTATATCCCAAATCATTTAATTTCCTATCCTTATCCCTTTCCCCATATCATTTGCAAAAAATTCCTAAATCCCAAATTCCCAAACACATTCAAGTGACTTCCCTCACACTTTCAATTCACTTGACAAAACTCCATTTTCCCCACTGCCCTATTTCCCACAGTCCCTCATTTGACTTTGACATATTTGGCATTAAAACAAAAGGTACCAAATTCTTATTTTCATCTCATACAAATCAACATACACTTGGAATAGACTTGTAACACCATGGAAACGGACACTGATTCATCATATGAACAAGACAGTGATTATACCATTGAGATACATGCACTGAGAAGGCCTCGTAAAGGTGGAAAACATGTGAGAGAAGAGCCCACCTCATTGACTCAGTTGCAGGCCTGCCCACTTGTCATGGCATGTTTTCGAGAGTAGTCATGCTATCAGTACCGTGAGATGATTTCTCGGATTCAACATCATCAGGAGTTGGCTCGTTTGTTTGTTTTACATTTGCATGATGGTCAGGTAACTCTTGCTGGTGTAAATTTCACCTTGACACCGGAAACCATTTCTCAGGCAACAGGAATACCAAATGTAGGTGAAGAGTGGAACAAAAGACAACAGGTGGATAGAGTGCATTATGAACCATACATCAGGCCTAGCTATGTGAGGTAGCTCAACAGGGTATTCCCATTCCAGTTCTTGAAGGAATCCTATGCGCCTTTGATGAGACTCATTATCAGATACTTCAGTTGTGAGGGTCGGTTCTCACGCCTCTATGCATACCACATCAGGTTATTGATGCATTTCACGAGAGTGAAGATGATGAACATACCTTATTTCATGTGCCGAAACATCGAGAGAATGACCACTCTTGTGCAGAAGAAGACTCCCGAGTAGTAGTACAACAACATTTATCACTATGCACTCATCAAGATCATTGTTGTACATCAGCTTGGATTGCAGGGCATTGCATGGGAGGATTTAATTTCCCATGACTTCTTCACAGCCCCTCAGCCTCCTCTGAATATTTTTCATGAGCCAGGTGAACCTTCACATCAGTATGAAGGTCTCGAGACAGAGCCTGTCAGTGTGCCAGTGTTTGTTACTTATCAGAGAGGCACCAGAGCATTGTTTGCAGCAGCCCAATGAGTACTATCTCCACCCGGGGTGGAAGGGGTCTCGTTGCCATCATCAGTAGCACAGGTACAGGTACAGGACAGAGGTAAGAGGCCTATGCAGGAGGAGGGCCCTTCAGGAGGCCATGATACTGATTTCATACTGATTGATGAGGATTTGAGCTCTCCAAGCTCAAAATTGAGAGAGATCATTCAAGAGTAGAAAGATGAGATCGGCACATTTACCGAAAAGTTGCAGAGAGCTCAAAGGATCATAAAATATTTGGAGCAGCGGAACAAGCAGTTGGAGGATCAGCAGATGATCATGGAGTTGCAAAACATCCATGAGAACCGGCAAGCCGCCTGAAGAAGCCTAACCGAGATGACACCTATTGAGCGGGAGATTGAGGCCGATAGAGAGAATTGGCTTGAGAGGGTCAACATTCATCTCGAGAAGCCGTTGGAGAAGGAAAAAAAGGAGAAAAACATGCTCAGACACATGAAGAATCACTATTGGGCAGGCAATCATGTTTGCAAGGCGCGTATCATAATCCTGAAAGTGAGGCTAAGGAGGGCACTGAAGCGTCGCAAAAGGCATGATAGGTTCCAAATATTTTCCAAAGCTTCTTTGGCTGAGCATAGTACTTGATGAGGGACCTTCAGCCCAAATTTCAAGAAATTTGGGAAAAATTTTGTCAATTTTGAATTTTTTGGTCACAAAACAGATTTCCCTGCCCGACGCGTAGCGCCACTTGGAGCGCACTTATAATTTGCAACTCTTCAGGAGGAAAACTTCAAATTTTTGGATTTTTCTTCAAAATTTATGCATGCTCATGGATTACCTAAGGATTTCATCAAGTTTTGGGTTGCCTAAAGGGTCAAAAATACCCTAATAATGGCCTTTCTGCCACTTTTTGTACACACAAGAAGCAATGTTTGGATATTGAACTTTTGGAGGGGAAAATGGCAACCAAATCCATAAATTCCACTTGGGTTGGAAATTAGACAGGCAGGGATTTCCAACGAGCTATCCTGCGCTCAATTTGGACTTAAGGAAGGGCCTCAAAATCAGCTCCAAACTTGTGCTACACATAGAGATTCCAGGCGCGGTGCATAGAGGAATTTGGCCTATTTTTCACTCAGCAGCTCAGAATTTCGCCTAGTTTTGGCCAGTTTCACTTTTTCATGTAACTCTTGATGTACCTTGATGTAATTTCATGATCATGATGTAATTTTGGCACATTTTTACTCATTCTAGAAAATTCATTCACCAAAAGGTGAAATGTGAGTGAATGGATCAGTTTCCTAGCATATAGAGGCAAGTTGTTTCATTGCCTATTTTTCAGTTCCTAGTTTAGATATGGTTGAAACAGCTCCTAGAATGATGAGCTCGACCCCTAGAGGCATGGGGAGGAGTTATGCTTGTCTATATTATGTATTTTCTCAGTCATTTTCAGGGTTGGACATTTGGGATTGCTTAGCACTTCATTGTACATTTCATTCTGCAATTTTGGCAAAGGAATAGACCAGGGTTTGCAGCCCTCTTTGGGATCCTTGTGGCTCTGTGTTTTGATGGTGTTTTCCTCTATGTATCTGTAAGTTCACTGATGTTTATTTGTACCATTTTCATTCTCCTTTCTTCTTAAACTGAACAAACAAGTTATAAAGGTAGAATTCATTGGTTTGCTTTGCTCTGCCTTCAGTTTTGTTTAGTTTTTCATGTTTTCATCTGTTTGAGGAGGAATCTTGAGACCCTCTTGCCCTCTTCAGCTCCTCACCGGTCTAATCCATCCATTCACTCAATCTAAAGCATCAAAACTATTGCCTTCCTTGCCCTAATCAGAATTCTGCAAAAACTAGGCCTAATCCCCGCACCCAAAACTGCCTTTCCCTTTGATCCAACAAAAACCCCCAAAAACACAATCAAACTCCTTTACTTATATACCTAGCCTAAAATTAGCTTTTATTTCAGTCATCTCAAGCCCCTGATTATTTTAACGAGATTGACCCGAGAGAGCCCTCTCGTTCTGGTAGGGCCACTAGCTACCGGTGAGCATGGTTTGATGTTACCACTGAGCTGCCTTCCTTGGCTTTGAGGTAGATTTGAGCGATAACACATCCTACTGAAGAAATTGTTTTGAAAGTAAAATATATTCCTCCTCTAGATGTCTTTTATAGTCTTAAGCATAGGGCTGTTGTCAGAAAGAAGGGGAAAATAAGAAGAATAGATCAAGAATCACTTTCAACATCACAAGTTGAACTGATGAACATTGTTTGGAAAAATATTGAGGTGGATCCTTCAGAGGATCTCACCAAATTGTCACAATATGCGGGCGCCTATACTGTAGCTACTATAGACAAGGCTTCGTAGGTCACACAAATGATGAAACAAAAGGAAGTACAGATAGCTATGATGGAAGAACAAACAACAGAAAATGAGAAAAAGATTATGCAGTTGGAACAGCAGTTGCAGGATGAACAACTCAGATCTAAACAGTTGGAAGAACAACTTGGTATTGAGAAGAAAAAGCTTGATCAACAAGCCTTGAATAAGCAACAACAGTTAACTCAAGTGGTGACAAAACTACAGACCCTACTGCAAAATGAGAAAATTGCTAAGGTTGAGCAAGAGAAAATATTTCAAGCAAGGTTGGACAAATTTAGGATTATCCTAAATTGGATCAATTTAAAACTGAAGCTCTTGAAACGAACAAACTATTGTCTCAGCAATTGAATGAATTATGTCAAAAAATGGCACAAACTGAGCCCTTATGTAAGATAACATCAGCTCTTATAGATGAAGGAATCAGCCTCAGGCTCGAATTTGATGATGCAGATGAAAAAATTTCTGAATTTCTTTCATGGCAAGACTCGGAGCAGGGAAAGAAGGAAAACCTTCCTAGCATTGAAGAAAGACTAAAAGAAATTATGTTTATTGAATGGGAAAAGCAGTTAATAAATGGAGAAAGAGCCACATCAAGAGCCAAAGCTATGGTGAATAGTATAACACAGTTGGTTAATGATAGCTTATATGCCGCCAATCTAATTTCAGATTGTATCCCAGGTAAATTACAAAATCTAAAAGAGACTGATTCTAAGTGGAAGCAAGAATTGATCAATAAGAATCAACAAATCAACAAAATTCAAGGATCACATCTAGTGGTTTATGGAAAATTACCTCTGAGAATTGCATTTTTGTACCCTAGAGTATGTTTTACATTGAAGCACTAGATTTGGATATTGAATTGCATCTAGAAAAGTATCAAGATGAATCTAGTATTTCTATCGATTTACTGTTATTTTTCTTATGTTATGAGATATTCTATTTAAATTTTCTATCATTTATACGTACTTGTTTTACAAATGTTTCTTTATACATATCATTTCTAAGTGTATAGAAATATTTCATCTTTCGCAGTGTATACAAATGATATATAAAATGATGAATATAATGTGTTATTATAACTCTGTTTATTTCTTAAACAGAGTTATCATAATTTGATGTTGCATATTTCAATTAAATTATAATACATTTTCATGGTTATTGATTTATTTGAAACAATCTTAAAGTTGTATTCATATTTGACACCCGGGTTAGTTTTAGTAATAATTTATAAGTTATATATTAAATTAGATAGATTAATTCAGTCATTTAGTTTCATTATCTAGTCACACAATCATTCCATCACCAACCCATTTAAGTTATTAGTAAACTAGTCCTATCAATCCAGTCGGAGCCACCACACCAAACGAAAAAGGAGCTGTCCTAAGGTCTCGACTGGGTGGTTTTCCCCCAATGTTTGAAGCCGACGATTTTTGAGGGACTTCAACGGACCCTCAAATATTTCGGTATTCCTTAATGGACAAAAAAAAAATCAGGGAGAAATTGATTGATTTAAAATTGAGGATACTTGTCACAATGAGAATAACAAGATTTTAATAGAGGATATTAAGGATATGAATTCCCTGTCTTAATTTCCTTTCCTAATCTAGGGACTTCGGATCGAAGTCCATTATTAAGAGGGGGTGAATGTAGTGCCCCACTTTGGTTGATGGACACTGATCCTTCATACTTTATTCTTTGAGGACCTCAAGTTGAGGATCCAAAAACATGACTCTATTATTAGTAGATTTGATGGTTATGTATGTTCTTTATTGATACTGTGATGATGACATCATTGATGAATATGTATGTTCTCTATTGATATCATGATGATGATAGACTTTATGGATAGGTATGTTTTCTATTGATGTTACAATGATGATGGTTTTGATGGATATGTTAATTTCCCATTGATGTTATGATTATGATAACCATGATGGATGTGTCCCCTATGGTAGCTACTTACATTAGTTCTGATTCAAAATGAACAACGATGTGAATGATGGTCATGTTGATGTTGCCATTATGATAATGACTAACAATGAGAAACTTTGTTACTGATGATTATTGAGTATGACAGGGAACCACCAGAGGCACTCGCATATGATGAGCTGACAATTCTGGTTTGATACAAATTTATATTTTGTCTTTTCTAAGTTCAGTTTGAAACTTGATATATATATATATATATATATATATATATATACACTCTGATGATATGTCAATGGTTGCAGGAACATGTTAGTTTCTTGGCCGAATGACTCACATATGGGTGATGGGGTTATACAATTGGATGGAACAACATGGGAGGGGTGGAATAGTGTTCCTGATCTCACCCGCTAGCACTCCTGCTGTGACTTAGGCTGGAAAGGTCAAAATACCTTTGCCTTGAAGATCACGATGTCATGAGGGCAGGTCCCAAATTTGGTTTGCTCACGAGGATTTTCTGGGGGGCGCGCATCAAGGCGGATTCCTTGATCCCCAACACCATTAGTCTCACTATAGCAGGAAACATACGAGATGATAGGGGTCTCTGGCATTGCACATATAATTTCCCCTCGTAACCACTAGATACTTGAAGGGCAAGTGGTGTGGCACCCTTGGAATTTCAAGAGAAATTCTTGAAGGGCACGACCGACTTGGCACTGTTGGTATCAAAAATAAACTCTTAGGCATGGGTCCCTTGGAACTTCGAATGGAAGTTCTTGAAGGGCATGACCAACTTGACACCCTCAACATCATTAAAGAAACTAATAAATATAATCAACATATGAAAATCCAACTAATTCATATCAAGTGACATACAATGTTAGAACCAAAGGAATTAAATCAAGAATAAAACTTAGGGTAAGGGAGGAATAGGAAGAGATAAAATATTTTACCATGATAACTCTACCCTTTCCATGTTAAAACAAAATATTAAATACATAAGACTTAATTAGGCAAAAGGGGGAAAGAGGGACATAGAGTTAAGTATAAAGATTTATTAAAAACTTCATTAAGAGAAGAGGGTGGTGAATTAAAATAAGATTAATAAATTAAAATTTGAGAAATTTAGAGAACTTCCATGTGGCAAGAGCCAACATAAGAATATTCTTCAAAAGAGAAAATTGAGGTAGTTAGGGGACCAAATCTGAGAATTATCAATTAACTTCAGTAATAAACACAAATTAAGAAGTAAAAAGGGGGAATCGAGAGACAACTAGGAGAAGAAATAGGAAGCCTTGTTGGGTTGAGGGAAACACTATTTTTAAATGAATAATTAAGTAAATTATTTTTGGAGAGTCTTGATGAGAGGGTGACACATGGGTAGGTGAATAATTAAATTTTGGGTTAATAAAAATTAATTATTTATGCATGAAATTCCAAGTGTCACATATGAAGCCTTCTATAAAAGAAATGGAAATGGAAGGGAAAAGGCCCTTTTGGTTTACCCTATTGTTGGATGGAGGAGATTATGTCATTTGGAGTGGTTATGAGCTATAGTTGAGTTTGGTGGGATAGAGTGTTATAGAGAGGGGACTCTTGAGCCAAGAGCGGCTCACCTCTATCAGCTAGCACATTCCTTCGTTGTACAACCCCATTATAGCTCGGGGGTCTGCGGGGAAGGAGAGTACCCAAGGAGTAGGCTAGGAGGTCAACCGGTGGGTCATTACATTCGGATTAAGCGCGACAACCTTTAGGCTTGGAGGTAGACGACAGCAAGGGAGCTCAAGTAACGGAAAGTCAAGTTTGGTTCTCATCCAAGGGTGAACGATACATGTGTTAGTTAGATTGTTTTTAATTATGATGATTTCATTGTGTCTATAATCAAGTTAAATATATATGTGTGTTAAGAAGTTAAATTGATGGAATTGATATACGTGATTTAATTTTACTGAGTTTCAATTTGTGTGATTATGGTTTCATTTCCTAGGTACTGTGTAAAATATATATATATATATATATATATATATATATTTAAAGCCTAGCGCTCATCTAGTAAATTATAGGGTTGGTCCCTACACCATGTATCCTCTATATGCTTCATGGCTATTGAATTAGTTGGGATTCACATAAATCCCAACTCACTTCTGTGTGAGGCATGTCATCCCTGCAACATAGCTAATTCTTTGCAACGAAAGAGCCTTTGAATCCTTGGGATTATAAGGATGTGCCCCAATATCTTAAAAGGAGGACCACATGATTTACCCTTATTTTTTGCTTTATTGTACTTGTCATGCCCACATTTTAGACATATCTCTTTCTCTGCATATTCTCTTCTATATAGAATACAATCATTTGGACATGCACGATATGATATGTACTCAACACCCAACATTTTCAACAATTTATTTGTCTCTTCGTAGGTACCGGGCAAGACATTATCACTCGGAAGAACCTTATCTTTGAATAACCTATAGTTGGTGATCATGGAAAATATTAAATGTATATTAATGCCGATATAATTATTAACGTTCATAAAATTGACCATTTGTAATGTTCATTTGGTGATTATATTTCTCAAAATTATATAAGGGAGGAATTTATGGTAACTTACCTCAAAATTTCCGAGAAACTTGCATTCGACAAGACAAAATTTTCTTTCTAGTTGTATAGTGAAATCGTTATCCCCAACTGGGTAGACTTTGACTGACGGCGAGGTCCAAAGAGAGGGGTGGTGGAACTAAATTTAAGGCTTTCAAAAAAGGTGTCAACGATATGAGCATCATCCCCTAGCTGATCATCAATTTGGAATGCATCGAACAACATTATGTCTATGGCAGTCATATCCCTTAAGTAATCATCCATACCAACCTCTATTTGATTTCCTCCATTGCCAACTTGTGAAGAAATACTATTGCTGTAGTCATTCCTAATTGGTAAATCTAGACATTCTGGGAATTGAATCGGTGGTTGATTCGACCATTCTTGGTATCGTTTCTCTCTGATTTTTTCTCTTAATTCAACCTTTTTTCAATTTGAAATTTTCGTGGGGTGAAATGGAAGATGGTAGGTACGGAGATCATCATCACTAGAATCCAAATAATTTCAAAAAATATATTTAAACATGATTAGTACAAAATCTATGATATCATTTAGTAAGAACATTGACAATGCATGATTAATTGGTTTGAAATTGAAATAATTATATTAATATACCAAACAATTATTATTACCATCATTGTCTCGGGCTTGTGGCTAGAATATGCAATATTGTTACAATTTGCAGGGTGAAGCGGCTGTCCATTTTCATCTACCAAATGCGCCTTGCAGTATGTTGCTCCTGATAAGAGCTTCCGACGTTTTGGAGTTGTTTGAATATTTTGTGCATATGAACTTGATTCTGAATATGCATGAACCTGCAAATTTGTATACATTATAAATTTTATTAAGCTGATTGACATAGATAAAAAAACATAAATTCAATTAGATAATGAAAATATAAATAAAATTTGAAGTAAATATTATGTCTCGATCAGATGGATAGGGAGAACTCCGCGATGGACTTTGAGAAATATTATGGAATGAGCTCGATTTTGAAGAATTTTCCATTCGATATAATTATGATATTTTCTCCATGCATTTGAGAAAAATCAACAACAATATTTGTGTACACACCTAAAAGTAATTTCGGTGCCTTAAAAATGGACTTATTGTTATTGGTGCTAATGTACTGATAATCGCACCGGTGTGTTTTAGTTAATGTGCACCAGTGTCGTGTTATTAACTGGTGCACCAATGCGGTGTTATTAATTGATACACCGGTGACGAATAGCCATAAATAAAAAAAGTACAACTTTATTTTTTTTAAGTGAAAAAAAAGTTGTAAATTGAAAAATGGGTAGCAAAATATTTTCGAAAATATAATTTCATAAAACAATTATTTAAATACTAAACACTTTTCATTATTTCACTATTTTTACAAAAAATTTCAGCCAGAGATTTGCACGAGACATACCTGGAGCAAGAGAGTATGAGAGCACTATGGAGTAGCGAAATACTTTCGAACAAAACTATTCAGACAATCATAATTTCAAGCCTATGGTGATTCAAACCCTGTAGCATAGAATTTAAAATGATCTTGTGATTACATTTTATTTTTTATTTTTGCATTTTTTGCAGTAACTACAAAATTTAAATTTACTGTTCATTTTCAGAAGAAAAAAAAAAGAAAAAAAGAAAAGAAAAAAGAAGAAGAAGAATCCATTTTTCCCTAAACCCTTCATTCTTTTTGTTTCTACCCTTGCTTCTTCCTGTCTCTATGATTTTAGAATTAGGGATTTTCATTTTAGATTTATAAGGTTTTTATTCCTATAAATATAGGCCTATGACATCTAACCCACGAGATGAATTGCATAGTCGGATCCCAATACATGTCGACCCTTGCGTGATTTTTTAAAATACTGAATTTTTTAAATCGGTACGCCATGCGTAAACTAGCACACTGGTGCGTTGTCTTATCACAAGACACCGTGCATGTACAATTTGATAAAAAAATTTAAAAACATAATTTTTTTTAATCTGTGTGACATATGTAAAATAGGGCACCGGTGCACTATTTCATTATAGCCCACCGCGCACGTACTGTTTGGAAAAAACAATTTTTTATTTTATGTGTTAATCGGTGCACCATTTAACATATAACGCATCGGGTCTCCTTGTTTACAGAGAACACCGTATGGTGGTCCCCTGTTTGCGCAATGCATTTATAAGAATAGGCTGCACCGCCCCCTCCACAACACCATATGCTACAAAAACTAACACTTGGGGTTTTTTATTAGTTTTTCTGTGTTAATCGGTGCGCTGGTTAACATATAACACACCAATGATCCTTTTTGACATAGAACACCATATGGTGTTTTATACTATTTTGGCAGTGCGTTTATAAGAACACGATGCATCGACCTTGGTCTGTACAACATTAAAGGTGCACCGGTTTCTTGATATTATTTTTTTACCTGAAAGTTGATGATTTATTTATAAAATATATTAATGAATGATATGGTACAAGTTTCATATTGATAAATAAATGGCTGGCAAGAGATCAAGTAACAAAAATACTAATAGCACATCAAGAAAAGAAAAAAAGACAAGATCTTTGTAAATTATTTATAAAAAATATTATTTTTGAACTATATGTAAGTTTAACTAATATGTATTTTTTACTGTGTATCATGCAGAGCCACAAAATGAGGAAGCTCAATAAGATTATTTTTTATCTAGGACCAAAAGAGCGTAAAAGCTTGATGAAAAATTGCAAAAGGATGAATCAGGAGAATGAAAAAATACTATCCATCCAATATGAGTTTCGTTTTTTAATTTTCATTAATAATATACTTAAAATTATTAGATAACATGTTTCAAACAATCTATTAATTCACATATGTTTAATTTTCTACAGGGACCAACAACTCAGAAAAGGAATGTTGTTCTAAGAAAAGAAAAAAAATAGAACATGCAAATGAAAATTAATTTCTCCTTAGCTCATTTGGAGGGGTGTTGGAGGTTAACGAAAGGGGGAAAAACTTTTACAAAATTTTGAGGGATCTAGTGGAACGAATGTATAGACGTTCTTTCCACTTACAATACAAAAGTCAATCCAATGATTCAAAGAACCAAATTTTATCTAAACTACAGGAAGATTTTCTAGAGAATTGGTCAATGAGACATGTTAGAATTTTAATAGAAAAAATGTACAACAACAAAAAAGAAGGAATGAAAAAGTAATATTCCTTTAATTTTTTTCTAGAATTATATATAAATATCACTTTTGTTATATTTACTTTTCATATATCAATATAAAAATTAAATAGTTTATTTTCATGTTACATCTTCAGGAAGATTATGAAAATCTCAAAAGATGAACGAGCTAATATCCGAAATATGCCAGTAGGAATGTTCAGAAAGGTGTACACGGAGATGGTGAAAGAAATGGACAACATTGCATTGCAGGAGGAGCCATCTCAACAACAACGTGCTTCAAATGTAATATGTAATCATTGAATTTTTCTATTAGGTATAATAAATAAAAAATTTAGCCTTAAATATTAATTTTCAAGTATTTTCTTGCAGAAAAGAAAAGAAAATGGAACCCATTTAGCACATAAAATAGGACGACAAGGAAGAAAAGAGTTGATATCTAAGTTTGTGAGTAATTGCTACTTCCTTATAACAACTTAACTAGATTTCATTTTTGTATATTTTAATTTGTTTTACAACAATAATTATTGAATGTCTTCAAACAGGTGCTAACATACAAATAAGAACCATCAGACGAATTGATTGACATTGGGTTAAATATGGTTTGTGAGTATATGTTGACATATTAGAAGTTAATTGTGGAATTTGTAAGCATATGTTGATCTTATTTTACTTAGCTCTGTCTATAATTAATAGAACAAAAAAATTCTTTTATATTAAATATATGATTTGTTATGGGGTATAAAACTTGTAGGAAACAAAGTATGGAACTGCGCCAACAGATGAAATATTGAGAGATGGCATGAAATTTGGTTTTGAAATAATGTGTATAATTCTTCAATGAATTGTTGGTATGGTACGTCATTTCTTTTCGATTTACATTAATGTATATTATTTAATATTGCAATTTTCATTATTCTCACCAATGTATATACACTCATTACAATTTATTTTTATGTTTGTAGATGGAAGGTGAATAAGAAAAAAACAATCTACACCATGAACAAAACATTCCTCAAAATAAAGCAAGTCATGGAAGTAGCTCGAGTAGTGACAACAGTTCAAGCGAAAATTATTATCATTATGTTTGGATATCAAAGCAAGGCCTTGTATTTTTTGAAATATTTGTCTGTGAGATTAGACATTTTGTTTAATGTAATGGACATAGTGTTCCAATTGAAAGACAAAGGGATACTAATAAATGTCCCATTTTGTATGAAAAAGAGTGTCTTATTCATATATATATATATATATATATATATATATATATATATATAATAAAATATGTTTTAATTTATTCTATTGCATTCGCCGTTGTTGCTGTGAAATGTAACATCACTGATTAAATATAAGGATGATTAAATATTATAATGAAGAGATGTGAAATCTGATGATATGATATAAAAAAATAATCCAAACATCACATTTAAATGCACTAATATTCATTTAATTGATATGAATACTGTTATAAGATATCTATCATCTTTGGATGAATAATGAATTTTAAAAAATCAAAATAATTATGATATGATATTACAAAATAATCCAAAGTTCACATTCAAATGCGCTAATAGAAATTTAATTGATATGAATACTATTATAAGATATGTGTCAACTTTTGATGAATAATGAATTTTAAAAAATCACAATAATTGCACTATCACAGGTCGATGTTTTAAAAAAATACAAAATAAACACTGGTGCGTGTATGTAACTGTACACTAGTGCATTTCTACGACCTATGGGCACCGCACAAATACCAATACCAATTATAACTCTTGGTGCGTTTGTGAGATACTGTGCACCGGTGCATTTATGTGAGACTTCTCATTGGTGCGTTTGTACGACCTATGGGCACCACACAAATACCAATATGAATTAGAACAATCAGTGTGTTTGTGTGATAATGTGCAGCAGTGCGTTTCTATAATACTACGAACCGGTGCGTTGATATGACCTATGGGCACCATTCAAATCCCAATACCGATTAGAACGGCCTAGTGCATTGTATCACCTATAGTGCATCTGGTGTGGTTTTAGACCTTTACGGCTCGGCACATGCACCTTTGACCACCCCGGGCCGACCTTCTAGATGACATGCACCGGGATGTTTACTCTAAAATGCATTGGTGCATTGAGACTTGAATAGCGCACTGATTAGAAAAACATCTGTAATAACCTTTGGCCACCCAATTTTTTTAGCTGTGTTGAAGTTTTGCTAGAAGCTCCACCAAAACCTCCGTTACCGAAAACGGATGTTGTAGAAAATGTTTTTTTAACAATTTTGGCCAATTTTATAACACTAAAAACCTTCGTTACCGAAAACGGATGTTGTAGAAAATGTTTTTTTGACAAATTTGGCCAATTTTATAACACTAAAAACCTCTATTATAACCTCCGCTAGAGAGTCTTTTCCTTGTAGTGGAGTGTGCTTATCATGGTGTTGGTATGTTGTTGAAGCATGGAGGGCCCCCATGACAATAACATACTTTGGTAGAGGTAAATTAGAAGTTTGTTTTCATTATTTCATTCCATTTTCAAGTATGCTTTAATTTCATGCAAGTGTGTGTGTAGATTAGTTTTTTTCAATTCCATAAGTGTGCATTTCCATTCCTGCAAGAGTGCTTTAGATTAGTCATTTCAATTTCTGCAAGTGTGCTTATATTAGATATTTCATTTATGCAAATGCGTGCTTTCAATTCTCGCAAGTGTGATTTTTAATTCTGAACGTTTGGTGTAATTTACTGCTTTCTAGATTCGATTTATTCTCTTTTTTCATTTGATAGAGTAAAGTTTCTCTTTCAAAATTGGAAGCCGGTCTCTAGTACATATAGTGCACGTGCACCTCACAAGTCCACAGACCCTTGGGTTGATAATTCAAAGGAAATGAGTTTAAATAATTAAATTACCTCAACATTTTGGCATCATTTCCAAGGAGGCGTACATAGGGACCAACCTTCAATTTCAAATTTTCTTTGTTTAAATTGTATTTTTATTTTCTTAGTCTCCCATCAAGTTTTTAATTTAGAATTTCATTTCGATTTTCAATTTCATTTTTACTTGCAATTTCATTTTGAAAGTAAATTCATTTTTCATTCCTCAATGCAATTTCATTTTTTTAGTCTTCATGCGCATTTAAATTTTCATTTATAAAAAATAAAAAAATAAAAATAAAAATTTAAAACAAATAAATAAAATAAAAATTTAAAAATTATTTTGATGCATTTGAATTTTAATCAATTTTCATAATACCCAAGCTTGGAAATAGTTAGTTTAGAAATCTAAAATTTGAGGTTTGAGATCAATTCTTCTTGCTTTAATTCCAAATTTCAAATGAATAAAAAAATTGACAAAACTCCTGAGTATGCTCTCTTCTTGTGCTCCCTGCGATTTGAAAGATCATAAAAGAATTTTTTTTTTTTTCTAAATAAGTTTAATCTATTGATAATCAGTAACAGATATGTACATCAGGAGTAAACCAGAACAAGGCCTGAGTAGGCCTGTAGAGCAGAAAGTCAAAAAACTTGGCACTGCCCGTTGAGGGAAACCAGTGCAAATCAAGTTCCATCAAAAAGACCCACACAGGGGCAATGTTTAAGTCTAGAATCAAACAGTGACAAATTGCAAGCATAAGACAGTGCCATAGCAAAAAAAGAACAAAAAACAAAAACCTGGGGCTGAGTAAGATCACTCATCCGGTTCCTCTTCCTCGACTCTGCACCAAAACTCATCTGGTTCTCCATCAGAATTGTAGAGGTCCGCAGTTGAGTGAATGATCTTGTCAGCAGCAGGGGTGCGCAGTCCATCGCCCGGATGTCGCTGGTTCGGAGCGTTTGCATTACCCCGGTCTTGAATTGCATTATGCTGCTCTTCCTGTACCATCTCGATATCCATATTCATGCCAATGCCCTGTCCATCAACATCCTCGGTGCTGGCTCTGTTCCGTTCGGGCATTTCTTCATCATGCTGCCCATCAGGACCAACCCGCTCTTCCTCAATCTGCACACCATGACCAGCCCGCCCATCATCATATGGGGACTCTCGGAAAACCATGGTGACAGTGGCTGTAATACATGGGCGATTCAAAGCACTTTGAAAAACAAAATGCCTGGTTTGAGAGTGAGCCGGAGCATTCTGGCCGATGGTGTTCCAGCTCTCAGATCTAAGAATACGACCACGGGCAACATGAGAAGTGCTGGCCGAGCCAGTAAAGTCCGCAGCCGAGGTACTTGAAGACGGGGAGGAGCGCCTGAAAACCCTCCTAGAAGGACCCCGACGGCATCTCATTCTTTGCCTTAAACGAGGCATACTGTCAATCGTAGCAGGAAAGCTTGGGGAATGCTGAGTACCAGGCTGAGCGTTGGGGGAGTGAGAGCGCGTGGGAGCTATGGGGATGCTGAGCAAATTCTCAAGCCATATCCCGGACTGATGCATACAATTACCTGCAATGGAGAAATGCACATTATCGCCCAGGACAATGCAGCCATGAAGATTAGTGCGCTTGCCTGTTACGGTGCGCTCTGAGGAGAGCCTCACGGTGGGCGAAAAATACACAGCAGAAGGCCGAGGAAAGCTACTATTAGCATGCTCGCTCTCCATTCTGCAATCAAATACCTTGAAGTTGTTGCCGTCCCAACAAATTAACTGCGCCATGGAAGGAGTAATGACCAGATCTTTGTTACCTTGCATCGAATTCTCTCGAATTGCGTTTGGAGAATTGTGAATCGCGCTCATTAAGTTTTGACATAAATGTCTCACGCCTGAGTACAGTCACCAGACGTTTGCCATGCGATGAGGCCAGCTGCAGACCTTAATGCCGCTTGGCTCCCGCTTGATTCCTATGTTAATCACCCGCATCCGGGTTAGATCATAAAAGAAAATTAAACCAAGTTAGTTTTAAAATTTTTCAATAAAAATGATTAAGAGATCTAAATTTACCATTGATTCTAAAATTTAAAAAAAAAATGATCTCTAATTGTCAAATATATTTGTTTTATAATTTGTTACAACAAAATTATTTTTCATTGTTTTTTTTTGGGCGGTGAGTTTGAAGATTAGATATGAAAATTTTGTAAAAACAAATTTCATATTTGAATTCTTTGTGAAAATCACCCAGATTCAAAAAAAAATCAGTCGAATCGGAGTCCAGATGAGGGAGATATCGTTGATTTAAAATCGGTTATTTTCTTAGAAATTTGTGTGATGGCTGGATTTAAAAAAAAAAACCGTTGAAAAATTCTTCCTCAAAGAAAATAAACCAGTCTAGAATTTGTAGATAGAGAAGTTAGAAAATTTGCTCCATGTTTTCAACCTGCAACAAAATAAATAAAATAAAATAAAAAAATTGAATTTTGGCATCTATATTTTCAATTGTTTTATAGAAAAAAATTGGTTGTGAGATCCTTTTTTTTTTGGCAAGAGGATGAGTTCAGATAAAAATCAAATATTTTGGTGGCATGAAATTGTTTGAAAAGTGCCCTAGAGCAGTTAGACACTTGGAAGCTTCTCCGAAAATCTTGAATTTTGTTTGTTGGGCTTTTGCTGCCACATGGCGACACTCGATTTGTCCACATGGCAATGTACCATTAGCCAATATTGCACAGTCATCGTCGAGTTGTCTACCACATCATCTTCTCTAGGAAGAAGTCCACTTCACTCTACCAAGTCAGCATATACAACAACATGTATGCCGTGTGGCACCTTCCTGTGCTTCCATGTGGCATTCCCTGGTGCTGCCACATGGCACCCATACACCCCAATTTCATTGTTTTTCTAAAACTTCAAATGACAATAACTTTCTCATACGACGTCCATTTGATGCGATTCAAGCATTGTTGGAAATATATCGACGAACTATATGCAATTAGATAGGTGTCATTAGAATTTTAGATAATAAAAAATGTTCATTTTTTTTATGGATTTTGCAACAATTGGACTTGGAAAAATCATCATTATATCATTAAAACATGTTTCTAATATGGATTTTCTTTAAGTCAGTATTTGACTCACTAAAATTCGACATCAAAAGAAGACATGTCATGCATTTGATTTTTTTGGAATATTTTTTTTTTGGCATTTAATTATGCATATTTTTGTGTGTGTATGTGTCAAGATAAATTGATCACTTATCCTTTGAATACACTTACATTTTATTGCAATATAAGTGCCAAGTTTTTTTGGAGGTTCCAAGATGCTTGAAGAATTAATGAAGACCAATTTAAGCGTAGAATTGGTTTTCAAAGACTGATGTTCTTTTCAAGAAAACATGAAACCAGTTAAATCCATTTCTATAATCCATAAATGCCATTTTTTCCTCTCTAAAATTTGCAATCCAACCAAGCATTTCGAGCATAACCACAATCATTTTCCTAGAAAATGTCACATGTTCCATTCAATTTTCACTCACCTCCATTCATTTCCATCCATTCCTAACCTATTAATAAAATCAATCAGCTCACTTACATGTTGATTGTCCTTTTTCCTTTTCCATCAATAAACCCTACTTGAATCACAAATCTTTTACCTATGGTCATCAAATTATTGTTTTGAACTCGTGTTCGATGATGGAGGATGCATTAGTGCCTCACTTCTAACAATTCTTGGCCCATCTACATCGGCACATTATCTGGGTTCAAGATTAGAGTTTTGTTTTTTTAGTACCTTGAGGCTTGCATGCCTTAATGGCAAGTCCTCTCGGCAACGAACAATGGGAATACATCAATGTCCCTTGTATGTTGGATCTCCTAGGTGACTCGACTACAACACTTCTATTCATACCTAGTAAGATGTACTTAGGCATCTTGACTCTAATTGACATTATTGGTGAGTACTCTCAAGTATCGAGTTGCTAAACGGCATTTATTAATGGTCGGTAATCCAACTCTTTGTTTCTATGTTCCACATCAAAAAAATCATTCAAATAGATAAGAATTATGTCAATGTGTGGGAATGATATGAAGACTATAAGATTCATCACCATTCAACATTTTGTAGCAGATGCAGTAAATTTAGTCGCAACAATAAAGAATCCAGTTTCATGACTTCATCCACCACTTATGCAATCAAGAAGCAGATCAACTCTTTGTACTTCACATTCCATGATCCAACAAGAGCCACATTTTTCTACATATACAAAATTCATCCACTTCTTAGGTAAGTAAATGTATGTTCTTTTATAACTTTTAACCATGTGATTCCTTAAATATTGAAACTATAATTTTTTGAAAATACCTCACCACATTCCGTTTCTCATTTCAAAAAAACTGAAAACATCTTTAGTTGGGGGGAAGGGATATTCATTCATGTTTACCTTTCATATCGCTTCATTTCATTCCAACCTAACCAACATACTTTTCCAAACAACTACTATTGCATTATGATTCAAAAAGTTATGTGACAATCAAAGAATGAGCACAATAGATGGTTGATTAAATGTTTTCAATGTTTTTGGATGAAACACAAAAATAAGAAAATTATTGTTACAGAAGAACCAATACTAATAAAATTTGGTTGTCACACAAGAACCAACCATAGTAATATGTCGCAATCAAATGTTTTTCAAAATAACACTTTGAAAAATGAAAAAAGTTATCAAAATATTATGCAAAGTTGAAAAAAAGAATCAATATCATCCAAAGTTCATATAAAAGAAACATAATTCAAAAATATCAAATCGTGATTAAGTGAATCAATGAAATAGATTGCATGAGGACATACAATAACTTCAGTTGGGGTGTATGTTGGGCCTCCAAAATGTCTTTAAAACGTCATACACTTTTACCTTCATAGCCACTATTTCACTCACATTTCGCAACTCTATAACCACATAACCCTACATTAGCCTCCATTCTCATGCTTATATGGGGTTACATTAGTGTTTTCCAAAATTAATAATTTCATGTATTTATAATGAATTTGTGATTAAAAGTTATAAAAATAACATATATTTATTTATACCTAAAGGTGGAATGAGTTTGGTGACATGTGTAGGTGATTAGGAAGCTTCCAAGACATCCTTATGTGGTTTCCAAGGTTCAATTTCGAATTCTCTTCAAGATTTGGAGGAGATTTGGATGGGGATCAACCATATCTCATGGAGGAGAACCATGAATAAAGGGATAAGTGTCTTATAATTAGCTAATTCGTTGAAACTTGTATGGGTCTAAGGAGAGAATGGTGGATCTCCATTAATGAGGTAGTTTCTTAAGTTTTTGTATAAATAGGAGAGCCTTCTCCTTTCATTTGTAATCTAGAACTTTGTAATGTAAATGTGGGAAGTTTAGAATCATGGAAGGAGATGAGAAATGATCATGTAATGAGATAGATAGTAGTAGGCATATAGCATAGAGTTTGAGTATGTAGTTAGAGGTTTATTTTGAGATTGATGTAATTATTCTTTCATTTATACATAAAGTCATTTTGAGTGTGCCAATTTGAGTTTGAGTGTGTTTATCATGGTGTTGGTATGTCGTTGAAGAATGGAGGGCCCCCATCACAACAAACATACTTTTGTAGAGGGAACTTAGAAGTTTGTTTCATTATTTCATTCCATTTTCAAGTATGATTTAATTTCATGCAATTGTGTGTGTAGATTAGTTTTCTTTCAATTCTGTGAGTGTGCATTTCCATTCTTGCAAGAGTGCTTTAGATTAGTCATTTCAATTCACGCAAGTGTGCTTAGATTAAATATTTCATTTCTGAAAATGTGTGCTTTCAATTCTCACAAGTGTGATTTTTAATTACAAAAGTGTGGTGTAGCTTATTGCTTTCTAGATTAGATTTATTCTCGTTTTTCATTTGATAGATTAAAATTTCTCTTTCGGAATTGGAAGTCGATCTCTAGCACATATAGTGCACGTGCGCCTCACAAGTCCATAGACCCTTGGGTTGATAATTTAAGGAAAGGAATTTCATTTTGGCGCCATTTCCGGGGAGGCGTACATAAGGATCATTCTTCAATTTCGAATTGGGTTTGTTTAAATTTTTATTTTTATTTTTCTACTCTCCCATCAAGTTTTTGATTTAGAATTTCATTACGTTTTAAAATTCATTTTTACTTGCAATTTCATTTTGTATGTAAATTTATTTTGCATTCCTCAATGCAATTTCATTTTTTTAGTCTTCATGCAGAGTTAATTTTTCATTTATAAAAAATAACAAAAATAACCAAAAAAAAAAAAAGTCATTTTGATACATTTTGGATTTTAATCAATTTTCATAATCATAAATAAACCCAAGCTTTGAAATGGTTAGTTTAGAAAGCTAAAATTTGAGGTTTGAGGTCAGTTCTTCTTACTTTAATTCCAAATTTCAAATGAATAAAAAATTTGACAAAACTCGTGAGTATTCTCTCTTCTTGCGTTTCGTGTTATTCTGGAAGATCACAAAAGAAAATCGAACCAAGTTAGTTCTAAAAATTTTCAATAAAAATGACTAAGAGATATCAATTTACCATTGATTCTTTAAAAAAAAAAAAAATTGATCTCTAATTGTCAAATATATTTGTTTTATAATTTGTTACAATAAATTCTTTTCATTGTTTTTTTTTTTTTTTTTTTGCGGCGAGTTTGCAGATAAAATATGAAAATTTTCCAAAAACAAATTTCATATTTGAACTATTTGCGAAAAATCACCCAAATTAAAAAAACAATCGGTTGAATCGAAGTCCTAATGAGTGAGATATCGTTGATTTAAAATCAACTATTTTCTTAGAAATTTTTGTGATGGTCAGATTAAAAAAAAAAACACTTGTTTAAAAATTCTTCCTCAAAGAAAATAAACAAGCGCAGGATTTGCAGATAGAGAAGTTAGAAAATGTGCTCCATGCTTTCAACCTGCAAATAAATAAATAAAATAAAATTTTAAAAAATGAATTGTGGCATCAATACTTTCACAATTTTTATAGAAAAAAATTTGGTTGTGAGATCTATTTTTTTTGGGAAGAGGATGAGTTCAAATAAAAATAAAATATTTTGGTGGCATGAAATTGTTTGAAAAGTGCCCTAGAGCAGTTATACCCTTGGAAGCTTCTCCCAAAATCTTGAATTTTGTTTGTTGGGATTTTTCCGCCACATGGCAACATTCGATTGGTCCATGTGGCAACGTACCATTAGCCAATATTTCACAGTCATTGCGCAATTTTCTGCCACGTCACCTTGTCTATTCAGCAATCTACTTCACTCTGCGAAGTCATAATCCACAAGATCATGTATGCCACATGGCACCTTCCAGTGCTTCCATGTGGCATTCCCTGGTGCTACCACATGGCACCCATACGACAATAACTTCAAACGATAATAACTTTTTCATACGACGTCCGTTTGACGCAATGCAAGTATCGTTGGAAATATCTTGGTGAAATCTAAGCAATGATAAAGGTTTCATTAGCATTTTAGATAATAAAAAATGGTCATTTTTTAATGGATTTTGCAACAATTGGACTTGGAAAAATCATCATTAGATCATTAAAACATGTTTCTAATGTGGATTTGATTTAACTTGGCTTTTGAATCACTAAAATTAGACATCAAAAGAAGACATGTCATGCATATGATTTTCTTAGAATCTGTTTTATTTGGAATTTAATTATGCATATTTTTTTGTGTGTACGTATCAAGAGAAATTGATCACTTCTCCTTTGAATACACTTACATTTTATTGCAATATTAGTGCCAAGGTTTTTTTGAAGGTTCCAAGATGATTGAAGAATTAACGAAGACCGATCTATGCACATAATTTTTTTTCAAAGACTGATGTTTTTTTCAAGAAAACATGAAACAAGTTAAATCCATTTTTCTCTCTCTAAAATTTGCAATCCAACCAAGCATTTCGAGCACAACTACACTCCTTTTCCTGGAAAATTTCACATGTTCCATTCATTTTTCCATTCAATTTTTATTCACATCAATTCATTTCCATTCACTCCTAACCCATTAATAAAATTAGTCAGCTCACTTACATGTTGATTGTCCTTTTTCCTTTTCCGTCAATAAACCCTACTTAAATAAAAAATCGTTTACCTATGGTTGTCAAATTATTGTTTTGTACTCATGTTCGATGATGGAGGATGCATTAGTGCCTCTCTTCTAACAAGTCTTGGCCCATCGACATCGGCACATTATCTGTGTTCAAGAGAAGAGTTTTTTTTGTTTTTTTTGTTTTTTGTTTTTTTTTTGTTTTTTGTTTTTTTGTTTTTTTGTTTTTTTTGTTTTTTGTTTTTGTGTTGTTGTTGTTTTTTTTTTTTTTTCCAGTACCTTGATGCTTGCATGCCTTAATGGCAAGTCCTCTCGCCAATGAACAATAGGAATACATCAATGTACCTTCTTTGTTGGATCTTCTAGGTGACTCAACTACAACACTTATATTTGTACCTAGCAAGATGTACTTAGGCATCTTGACTCTCATTGACATTATTGGTGAGCAGTCTCGATTTGGTTAACGACATTCATTAATGGTAATTAATCCAAATATTTCTTTCTATGTTTGACATCAGAAAATTCATTCACATAGAGAAGCATTATGCCAATGTGTGGGAATGATATGAAGACTGTAAGATTCATCACCATTCAACATTTTTTAGCAGATGCAACAGATTTAGTCGCAGCAATAAAGAATCCACTTTCATGACGTCATCCACCACTTATGCAATCAAGAAGTAGATCAACTCCATGTACTTCACATTCCATGATCCAATAGGAGCCACATTTTTCTACATATACTAAGTAAATATATGTTCTTTTCTAACTTATATCCATGTGATTCCTTAAATACTGAAATTATAGTTCTTGGAAAATACCTCACCACATTCCCTTTCTCATTTCACAAAAACTAAAAACAACTTTAGTTGGGGGGAAGGGCTATCCATTCATGTTTACCTTTCATATCGCTTCATTTCATTCCAACCTAACCAACATAATTTTCCAAACAACTACTATTTCATTGTGATTCAAAATTTATGTGATAATCAAAGAATGAACACATTAGATGGTTGATTAAATGTTTTCAAAGTCTTTGGATGCAACACAAAAATAAGAAAAGTATTGTTACACAAGAACCAATACTATTAAAATTTAGTTTTCGCACAAGAACCAACCACAGTAATATGTTGTGATCAAATGTTTTTGAAAAGAACACTTTGCAAAATGAACAAAGTTATCAAATGATTATGAAAATTTGAAAAAATTATCAATGTCAGCCAAAGTTCATATAAAAGCAACACAATTCAAAAATATCAAATCATGATTAAGTGAATCAATGCAATAGATTGCATGAGGACATAAAATAACTTCAGTTGGGGGGTAAGTTGGGCCTCCAGAATGTATTTAAAATGTCATACACGTTTACCTTGATCGCCACTATTTCACTCATATTTCACAACTTTATAACAACATAAACCTACATTAGCCTCCATTCTCATGTTCATATGGGGTTACATTAGTGTTTTCCAAAGTTAACAATTTCATTTATTTAGACTGAATTTGTGATTAAAAGTTATAACATATATTTATTTATACCTAAAGTTGGAATGAGTTTGATGACATGTGTAGGTGATTAGGAAGCTTCCAAGACATCCTTATGTGGTTTCCAAGGTTCAATTTCGAATTATCTTCAATATTTGGAGGAGATTTGGATGGGGATCAACCATATCTCATGGAGGAGAATCATAAATAAAGGGATACATGTCTTATAATTAGCTAATTGGTTGAAACTTTTATGGATCTAAGGAGAGAATGGTAGATCTCCATTAATGAGGTAGTTGCTTAAGTTTTTGTATAAATAGGAGAGCCTTCTCCTTTCATTTGTAATCTAGAACTTTGTAATGTAAATCCAGGAAGTTGAGAATCATGGAAGGATATGTGAAATATTCATGTAATGAGATAGATATTAGTAGGATTATAGCATAGAGTTTGAGTATGTAATTCTAGGTTTATTTGGAGATTGATGTAATTATTCTTTCATTTATACATAAAGTCATTTTGAGTGTGCCAATTTGAGTTTGAGAGTTCTTATCATGGTGTTGGTATGTTGTTGAAGGATGGAAGGCCCCCATCACAGAAAACATACTTTGGTAAAGGTATATTAGAAGTTTGTTTTCATTATTTCATTCAGTTTTCAAGTATGCTTTAATTTCATGCAAGTGTGTGTGTAGATTAGTTTTTTTCAATTCATGCAAGTATATTAGTTTTTTTCAATTCTGAAAGTGTGCATTTCCATTCCTACAAGAGTGATTTAGATTAGTCATTTCAATTTCCACAAGTGTGCTTAGATTAGTTATTTCAATTCTGCAAATATGTGCTTTCAATTCTCACAAGTGTGATTTTTAATTCCAAAAGTGTGGTGTAATTTACTGGTTTCTAGATTAGATTTATTGTCATTTTTCATTTGATAGATTAAAATTTCTCTTTCAAAATTAGAAGTTGATATCTAGCACATATAGTGCACATGTTCCTCACAAGTCCAGGGACCCCAGGGTTGATAATTTATGGAAAGGAATTTAAGTAATTAAATTACCTCAACATATGGTATGACTGCGTAACAAAGCTTTTTTTTTGGAAACTAACTTGACATCCATCTACAATAAGGATTTTTCTTATTTGAATAGTGAAACTTCTGGTTGATTTGATAGTATATGAAGATAATTGATTATAAAGGTTTTCACAAAGGAAGTGTTTTGCCTATGAGCAATAAAACATACTTGATGAAATACAATGAAGACAAGTTTTATTGTGTCAATACTTATATATGCAGGAATATTTTTGACTACTTAGCTTGACTTCTTGGTTATCTTTAGAAAATGGACTGTGTTGGTTTGATCCTATATGTGTTAGAAAAAATTGATACTAGGAGGGGGGGGGGGGGGGGAATAAGTATTACGAAAATATAAAAGCATTAATGCAAATATAAAACTTCTTCAGAAATTAACTTCAGAAATATAATATGATCAATCACATGAAAAACAAAAACAGTCAACCCATATATACACTTCGATTTTAGGTGGAAAAACCCCCCTCCAGGGAAAAAAACCACCGAACAGTTTGTTTCTTCTTCTATTACATATTTCTTCAAAAAAATTCTCATTACATTACATCAACTAGCACCCAATAACATTGGAGAACCCGCCCCTTGACTGAATGAGAAATTTTAGCCACAACGAACTGGGAGCACCCACTCCTACAATAGACAAATAACATGCACTTCTTGAAGCCTCCACTCCAAGTACAAACGATTCTACTCTAAAATGATATGATTCAGAAATGAGAATATTGTTGCATAGATAGAACATGCAACAAATAGACACACTCATGCATCCACAATACAAACTCGAATTGAGAGAACAATTTCTCTCCACACACACTCTCTCCAAATAGATTTTCAATCACTGCACACTACTATGAAATTATGTTGAATATTATTCTATGAAGCACATTGCAAATCTGAAATTATGAGCTCACTGTTTGTGCACTTGCAACTCAAGCACACTCACACACCCACACACTTGTTTCGAACCAACAAATGAAATTATTTCCTTCTCATATTTGTTGAATCTATAAATGGTAAGTAAATTAATTTTCTAGATGATGGAGCTCACACAAAACCTTTTCACACACTTTAGAATTGATAGAGATTGGCATCTTGACCATATCAACCAATCCTTCCACTATCCTTTTTGATAATTTAAAACTTGATCACTTTATGGAGGCCCCACATATTGTCCCAACCTTTTCTTGAAAATTATGAAAATAATCTCTGCCAAAAACAATTTAATTCCAAGAGAGTGCAAGAAATATGGAGATAATTCTTTTTTTTATTTGGTAACACACACAACATTGGAAAAATTTGGATGTAGTCGCTCCCACAATATCTACAATCCAACGACTATAGAGTTCCAGTCACACCCACAACTCTGCATCCATGCGATTGGGACTTTACTTCCTTAGTTGCTCCCACTGTAATGTAAAAATTTTTCTAGCAAGATCTAGTTGCTCCCACAATCCTATCTCCCTCCAAATTTCTTGTTTCAGCCACTATGATGAGGCTCCATCCATGTGACTGGGGCAAAGCATAGCTTCAAACAAAATATCCAACCCTAAAACTTGCTACAGAGTTTCAGGGGAGTGAAATGACCTGTAATCCATCCCTCCAGACTCTTCTTGACATCAGGAACTCAACTGTATGACTTCAACAAGACATCACACACATCATCAAAAATCATGTCTTGAAGAGTTTGTTTCATAATAATATGTGTGTACAAAGTGATTGTTGATATATATTCCAGTTCAGCTATGGAAAAAGAGATAGAGATTTGTTTCTTGCTTTCCCAAGAAACGAAACAATCTCCCAAGTACTTTTCCTGTCATCAATACTACCAACTAAATCAACATTAGTAAAAGTAATAAAATTGAAATTTTTACCTTTGGGACACCATAGTCCATAGTCAAGAGTTCCTTGAAGGTACTTTAAAATCCTCTTTACAACACTAAGATAAGTCTCCTTGGGATTAGCTTGAAATCTAGAGACCAATCCTACATCTTGCATGATATTTGGTCTAGAAGCAGTTAGATACAATAAGATACCAATCATGGAATGATACAGGGATTTATTTACATTTGGTGATTCATCATCTTTACTCAACTTACAATTGATAACCATAGGAGTTCATACAAGTTTTCAATCTTCCATGCCAAATTGTTTTAATTTCTGTCTAATATATTTTCATTGAAAAATAAAATAAAATTTCTAATCTTGAATAACTTGCAAACCAATAAAGAAAGTAAGATCACCCAATATTGACATCTAATTTTTTTTTCATTTCTTGTGCAAAAAATTGGCCCATCTTCTCCAAATCACTCCCAAATATAATATCATCTACATACACAACAATAATTAGAAAGTGATCATCTTCAAATTTGATACATAAATTGTTGTATGTGGATCCATTTTTAAAGCCTTGTTGTTGTATATGTTTTTCAAGCTTTGCGTATCATGCTCTTTGAGCTTGTTTCAAGCCATACAGAGCCTTTTTTCAACCTGCACACTAGATTCTCATCATCACCCAATAAGAAACCTTCAGAATACTCTATATAAACTTCCTCTTCTAGATCACCATTCAAGAAATATGATTTTACATCCAATTGATAAAATTTATTTTCTTGTAGCATGAAAAGTCCAAAAACATTCTTATAACATCTAATATAGCTATAGGTGCAAAAATTTCATCAAAATCAATACCTTCTACTTGAGTATACCCTTTGCATACAAGCCTTTATTTCTTCCTTACCACTTTTCCTTCCTCATATAGATTGTTCTTAGCCACCCACTTGGTTCTAATAATGTTTTTATCCTTTTGCCTATATGCAAGCTCCCACGTGTTGTTCTTATCAATCTAATCTAATTCTTCATTCATTTCTTTGACCCAATGTTGATCTTCTTTGGCCTCATTTAAGCTTTTGGGCTCTATTTGAGACAATAGTGCAAAATGTGCTTGATTGAATCTATCTAACAAATTTCTCCTTGTTTGCACTCTAAGTTATTTTCTTCCAAGAATTTGACTTTCCGTGTGCTTCTTTTCAATGTGACTTGGTGGAGCCTTCTTTGTAGTGGAGGTATTTTCCTCTTCTTCAGAAAATTCTTGGTCGTCATATTCTATGAAATCATGATCATCTACATCATCTTTGGAATCATTAGAAATAGGCAAATCTTAATCAAAAAAATATCAATACCTTAGATTACCTTATTGGTTCTCTTGTTGTAGCATTTTTATTCCTTGATCTTGAAGGAATAAACAAGGAATATAACTTCATCAGCTCTTGGTTTGAACTTTCCAAGCTTGTTTTCAGTCCTCTTGATGTAGCACTTACTCCCAAATATTTTGAAGTGGTCAAATTTTTTTGGTCTTCCTTTCCACAACTCATATCGATTTTTGTCACTGTTAGTCCTAAGAAGAAATATATTGGCCAAATATATTGTTGTTTGAGATGATTTTCCCCAAAAATTAGTTGATACACTAGCTTCATCCATCATAGCATGTGCTATATTTTGGACCAACCTATTTTTCCTCTCCACTTGTGGAGTTATAGCAATGGAGTATTGCCTCTTGATCCCATTATCTTCAAAAAAATCATCAAATTCTTTGGACATGAACTCACTTCCTCTATCAGATCTAAGACACTTTATCTTCAAATCAAATTCATTTTCAACAAGTGCCTTAAAATATTTAGATTTTTTGAAAGCTTCATATTTTACTTTCATAAGCATAATCCAAGTGACTCTAGTGAATCATCAAAAAATTAAATAAAATACTTCTCACTTCTTGGAATTTTCTTCCATGTAGGAACACATACATCTGTGTGTACTAGCTCCAATGGTGTTCTTGTAGTGGAATCCTTGGATTTAAAATGCAATCTTGTTTGTTTCCCAAATTGGCATGACTTGAATATTATGATTTCTGGTTTGGCCAATATTGGTAAACCTCTAACTACTCCACTCTTTCTAATTTTATTAGATTATCGAAATTAACATGTCCCAATATTCAATGCCATAGCCAAAATTCTTCTATTTTTCTCATGCAATAGTTGTGTCTAGTTTCATAAAAAACATACATGTTACAATCACTTCTAACAGACTTTGCCACCAAATTTGTTGATTTTTCATTCATGATCTGGCACTCTTTGTATCTGAATATCACCTCATTCCCATTATCACACATTTGACTCACACTAAGGAGATTGTGCTTCAATACATAAACACAAAGCATATATTGAGCTTGGTATTCTTGTCCAATCTAACTATTCCTTTGCCTTTTGTTGTGGCTCATTTGCAATATCCTTTATTTTTAATTTTCAAAAATACAAAAAAATAGAAAATTATCAAAATATATGTTAAGGTATAAGGTTTCATGTAATTTAGCATCAATATGTAATATTCATTACATTAAGTTTAAATTTTAATACTTTAAGCCTTTTTGGAAGCAGGTCCCAGCATACAGACTAAAAAGTGAGCATGTTATGGATCGGGATCCGATGATTTATTGGGCAGGGAATAAAAGTGTCAACCCGCAGGCACTTTCAGCGTGTGGGTTAACGAGGAGGGTCCCTCCACAATTGACCCTATTGACTGCAGGGTCGATCCAGATCAACGGTCGAGATTCACTGCGGGGTCATGAACCCGACAAGCTCTCCGTACCTTGAGACCTCCCGCAGTGACATAAACAACTAGTTGGTGACAGCTATCGTCCACATTGGGGTATCTATAACGGTATTTTGGTGCATATTTTCAACATTTAATTCTTAAGCCCCACCACTTATTTAAGATGGATTCTCATTTTTGTAAGGCTATTATCGTTAATTTGTATCTAAGGTTTTGTCTACGTTGTGTCTTTCCCTGTTGTCTGCCACCCTGTTGATTTTCTTTCACCCCAAGCTAAATTATGGCCAAGCATCCATCCCTTTCAGGTTCTTCTAGTGACATCCCTCTCATGGAAACTGAGAGGGACATCCAAGATACTGTCTGTTCTCTAGACCACATTTCATTTTATCAACAGGTTTGTTTAAATGATAAAGCTTCTCCAATTTACACTGCCATGGTTAAAACTGGTGTATTGTCTGCATGCATTCCAAGAACACACCTTTTTCCCGAATTTGTGTATTGGCTAGTGTTTGTCATGTACCCAAGAAATTTTTTTGTAATGAATTTTCAAGGAGAAAATTTTCTGCAAGTCTCAGCCCAACTAATTCGTCAAGCTCTGTGTTACCCTGAGTCAGAGTTGTATGTCCAATTCACTGATGATTCGTTGATGGCACATTATGATAGCCTTGCAGGTCAAGAGTTCAACCAATTCATCTTTTTTCTGAAGCCAGATACAAATCAGTTTTCACCTGATAGTAAATAATTCTCTATGGAGGTTTTTGATGTAGAAGTCAGACCTATGTTGAGGTGCATTTCAAAGATTTTGGGAAAATACAACGACAATACAATAGACAAATCATCTCGGGGAATGTTCGCCTTGATGATGAAGCCATGAGTAGTGTTGGATATCCCTTCTTATTGGCAAGAAGTCGTCAATTCTTAGCTTATGAGTTTATCACTGACGGGTTCATTCAGGTTTCCCTCTCTTTTTATTTATCTATTTTTATATCAAAATGTAGAAGAATTCATGCATCTGGGGTTAAATATAATGGATATGAATAAGAAGAGGTAGTCAATGGTATTTTGGACAGACATAGTAAGGAAAGAATAGAATGAGGAAGGTTTGTTTGACTTTGCAAGTCATTTTATGTCTACGGCATGTAGAATTTTGAATGGAATCTCTCCCCCATGCTTCCTGCCAAAGGCCCAAGAATTCTTGTAGCTGGGGACGAATTGTAAGTTTGGTGATTAGTATGTCTTTGAATATTATTATGAAATTAGACTCTATGGAGCTGGCGTGGAACCTTATAGGCTTCTAGTATTTGTGCCCATGAGATTATTTGCTTTGGAATTCATTAGGAAAAGTTTAAATGTTGATCAAATCCATTTTGTGCCTATGAAGAAAGGTCATATGTTTAAATTGCTAATGACTGTTGGTCCTTTTATAGTTAATACGAGACAGGCAACTGATGAAGTCACTAAGATGTTATATGATATGCACTTATTGTTAGGAGAGAAGTGGTCTTATGAACCTCATAGTGTGGTTTCTAATAGGAGAATTGAAAATGGGTATTCAACATTCATTCATGAAAGCAGACCTGATGTAGAAAAGGTGGCAAATAAGGGTTTTTAGGTTATGTGAGCTCAAATGTACAAACTTATGTCATATCAGAGAAGTCAAATAAGAAAGGGAAAGAAGCAGTGGTTGATTCAAAGTATGAAGAACAAAGGACTGAAAAGAGGACAAAGCTCAGTGAGGATTCTGTAGATGCTCAACCTGGTTTCTCACTACAATTAGGAGATGAGAAAAATGTCCATGCTTCACCAAGAAGGCATGAAAGCACTCAGGAACAAGTTACCTTAATTAAACTAATGTTTTCTCAGATTGCAAAAAGAAATCAGAAAATGAAGACAAGCATGGAGGCTCAAGCTGAGTACCAGATAACCCCAGAGCAAACAAGACTGCTAACTGCAATGGATCTTAAAAAGGATCAATTTAAGATTTCCCTATCACATCCCTCTGATATCTCTATTGGTTCCTCCAATAATTTTAATACTATGAATCTAACTGTAGATGTAAAGAAAATTCCATTGCTTGACAAAGTGAATCTACATATGCAAACAGGTCAGCTGATTGTTAATGACTTAACCAAAACCAATGCAATGACACTCAAGGTTGAAAACATGCTTGGAAACGTTATCAAGCAATTGAATTTAGAGAAAGCAAATTACAGGACTTTAACAATCCAGAACGAAGAACTAAAAAAGATTATTGTGAAGATTGGGGTAGATCCCAATGACAACTCTGCTATACAGAAGCTTTTGCAAAGTGATGAATCAGAAATATTTGTGCTGAAGAAGAAATTTAAATTGCCTACAAGAGAGCACTCCATGGCAGCAGAGGTTGTTGAAGTAGAAAATGAGAAAGAGTAACTTATTCAGCAGCTCTTGCAAAAGGAAGAAGAAATCAATAAATTAAAGCAAATTGCATTATCATTGCAGAATCACATTGAATCTCATACTTGTACTTTTATTTTTCCATTTGGTAATGAATATCTAGTAGCACAAATATCTCAATTGACTACTGAATTGAAGATGGCAGAGAGGGATCACAAAAAGGCACAAGCTGATTTGGAGACAGCAACAAAGATCATACAAGCCAAGGAGGGGGAAGTCACTAAATACAGAACAGATTGTTAGACTGCTGATGCTGAGATTAAAAATCTCAAGGAAAAATTGAAGGGAAATATATCCCTAATACAGGCTAAGGATATCATCTGGAATGATATAATTGCAAAAATGAAAGCAATTTGGGGTTTTCTGACTGTTGTAGCAGAGGAAAAAAGTATTATCAGAGGTTTTGAAGAACAAGTCATGGAAGACAAGCAAAAGACAATAAACAGGGCCATCTGGGAAAGAAAATTCATTGATTTCATTGATTCCAAAATTGATCAAGAGTTGGAAGAGAATGAGATTATAGATGAGATTTTATATGCCGTGGAAATTAATAAGATGATTGTCAAAAATAATTGCAGGAAGTCTACAGAGAAGAAGTTGATTGAGCTAAATGAAGCAGTGAGCTAGTTTGATAATTTATTTGACAAAATAGAAAGAGCAGGTTTGCCATCATGTTGGGGTCTTGGAGGTAGTCTTTTATCATGGGATTCTTATGAACCTTTATTGGTGTTGGAAAAAAGAAAGGTAGAAAATACTCATGAAAAGACTCAGATTCTTAAAGGAGCAACAATGATCAATTTCCTTCAAAGACATTTTCAGTTACTATGGTTAGTGAAGACTTTATTTACAGAGAGGCCATCATTCAGTAGAATCAATACCTTTAGATTGGAATATCACAAGATGGTTCATTCACTTAAGACAAAAATTGAGATATGGAAGAAATGCAGAGCTTGGATGACAGATCTACCAAAGGATCCCTCGACTTCAAATAAAGATAAACCAGCCAGTCAAGGAAATGCAACAACAACATCATTATTTCACATTCAACAAATATATTAGGTTTTATGTTTCATGTTATTTTCCTCTTTTAAAGAGAATGTAATTGTAATAATACATTTTTAATGACATGTAATAGATAGTTAACGAAGTCCTAAGTAGTTGAAGCAGTTAGGATTAGTTCCAGCAGTTACAAACTACTTTCTATTATATTTAAAGAGATAAACAAGAAAGAGAAAGGTTCCGAGTTTTGGACCTTCAGACTGCAAATTTTGTACTCAGTTTTCAAATGATTAATGAATGAAAAGAAAGTTTCTCGCGTTTGTTGATATTGATATGTTTTCCAGTCTACATTGTGTATTTTCTGTTCTTGAATAAAATGAAGTAATGAAGTTGCAGGTCTCTTTTTACATATGTGAACAAGAGTTAAAATCCTTAATGGGCACTCCTTAATTTTAACTAATATTCTATCATATAATTCTTCTGAAGTTTAAAGTGATAGATACTGTTTATCAACATATCAATTTATGCTTCCTTCCTTCATATTATTCTCATCATTCCATTTGATATCAGCAAATACTGGCATTGCAAAGCGTTTATTGCATTTGATTCTTGAGGGTTTAATAATGGAACATTTGAAGGTGATTAGGCAAAGACCTTTGATTTTAAAATGATGTGAAATACATGTAAAAATGTCTTAAGCACTGATTCCTTAATACATCCAAGGGATTGTCTCTTAAGGTACAAAATTTTTTGGCGTCGTTGCTGGGGATGAAGAAGCGAAGTTCTTTCCCTAGGTTTTATTCATATTTCCTTTGGTTTTTCAGAGAGGAGGAAATACCAGGCTATGTCTTTATTTCATAATTCTGGCGTATAAAAGGCCACACAAGAGGTCAGATACCTCTTAGAAGAAAGCTCTTATTCTGTTAGATCCTGAAAAGATGGTTTCTAAAAAAGGCTAGAAATCAAGAACGCTTTCTACACCTAATGCTACACTGCCTGCACCAGGTAGTAGTTCCCATACCCTTTCATCCAAGGATATTTCCCGGAAACTAATTTTCTCGGAACAAGAATCCTTGTCCCCACCTATTCATTTCCAACAACCAAAGTTGGAAGAACAATATTTTGAGTCTGTTTCATTCACATTTACAGAAGCTCAGCCTAATACAGTTGCAAGTTCTTCTGCTATTGTTCATCAACCCCTTCCCATATCATTTGTTTCACCTCATCTATCCACATTTACAACTGGTATACAAACCCCACCTACTCAAGGAGCAGTTAATCAAGGCATAAACATGGCAGCCCCTGTCCCTACTTTCTTGATGAATAGATATGCACTGTTAAATCTTCCACAGCCTATGAATGCAATGCCCCAGGAATACCTTAAGTTGCTTCCTAGATTTACTGGTGAAGATGAAGTAACTGCAGAACAACACTTGCCTTTGTTTTTCACTTTTTCTACAAATTTAAATGTTGAACATATTGATGTAGTAATGAGGCTTTTTGTACAGTCTCTGAATGGAGAGGCAAGAAAATGGTTTAAGGGATTTCCAAATGGCTCAATTAATAATTGGGATGAATTAGAAACACAATTTATCCAAAGATGGGGTGAAAAGAGAGATCATGGTTATTCATTAATAGAGTTTAATGCTATCAAGAAAAATTCAGATGAAAATATGACTAATTTCATTAAAAGATTCAATAAATTGTATAATAGTTTGCCTGCACAAATGAAGGCTCCTCTTGTTGGAGCAAGAGTTGTTTTTCTTGGGGCTTTTGTATCATATTTTAGTTTCACTTTGAGAGAGAGAAGATTTTCTACTCTTGAACAAATCCAAACAGATGCTTTGGAGATTGAAGAAAACATGACTGCTGCTGGAAAAACACAAGAAAAGCAGTTAGTTCAAGATAAAGGTAAGGCCAAAGAAGATTCATCACAAGATCAAAGGATTGATGACATGACAAAGGTTATCAAGAACTTGTCAAATAAATTAGTGAATATGGAATTGGACAGTAAAAAACCTGTGCAACAAAATAGAGGAGTTTTCAATCCAAAGTTCAGAAAGCAGCTCTTACAGATTCTACAGAGGGAAAGAAGAGATCAAGATCAAGTTCAAGCACCTTTGTAAATAGAAGAAACACCTTCACAGTCTTCTAAGGAGGATCAGAAAGAAGTTGAAGATCAGATATCTACTGTTTATATGGAAGATGATGAAGAAGAAGAAGAATGTGATCAAGATTGCACAAAATTGATGTGTTATTTGATCAGGAAGAAATGGATGAGTATTGTAAACAATTCACAGATTTATGCAAGCAGAACTGCATAAGAAGAATGACTTAAGATCAAAAAAGAGATTAAGAACTCAAGATGATGAGGAAAAAGACCCAAAGTCATTCCCTTCTCCAATGGCGACTCCACAACCAAAGAACTCAATAAAGCAATCAGACAAGGGGAAAAAACCTATGAACTCAATGAATGGAAATGAAAAACAACAAGCTAAGGCTTCCTAGAATAAGTCTATTTATTCTAATATTTTGGAGAAGATTTTTACTGTACTTGAGAAGAATGCTAATTCTAACAAGAATCAAGAAGAACTTGAGAATATTAGCAAACAAAACTAAACTTTAAGTCTATCCAAAGAATTAGAAAAGATCAAAATTCAAGTACCCTTGCTTGAGTTAGCTAAGGCACTTCGTTACAATAAGGAAATTACAGAATTTAATAAATTTTTTTAGTCTGATGATATTGGTGATACTATGAATTTGCAAGAAGAAAAACCAGTGGTCACTTTTGGTCCACATTTGGAAGAGGTAGATTCTTTTGTTCCTCCATTTTATATATCAGTGCTTCTTCATGATTTCATTCTACATAATTGTATGTTAGATTCTGGTGCATCACATAATCTCATGCCCTTATTTGTAATGAAAGAATTAAATTTACAAATCACTAAGCCCTATAGAGACCTTTATTCATTTGATTCAAAAAGGTTGAAGTGTGTTGGGCTTATCAAAGAAATGGTGGTATCTCCTAGCCCAAATTCCAGCCAAGAGTATTATGATGGATGTAGTAGTTGCGGATATTCCAGCCAGATTTGGTATTCTTTTGTCCAGATCTCGGGGAGAAAATCTTGGAGGTGTTTTAAAGTTGAACTTCACATATGCTATCATTCCTATGTTTAATGGGGAAGAAAGGAGGTTATATAGAGAAACACTATTTTTTAAGACTACCACAAAGAAATATGCAGGAAATTCCCCTATCTATGGCCAAGAGAAGGAATATCTCTCTTGTTTTATGTTGCATGAAGATGTAGAATTTGCTGAAGACTCATAGAAGCAACTCTCTTCAGCAATTTCACATAAGGAGCCAGATTCAAATAAAATTTGGAAGTGTTATTTTGATGGTGCCTATTCTAAGGATGGCAAAGGAACTGGATTTTTATTGATTTCTCTAGAAGGTAATCTTTTGCCATTTTCTTTTAAGCTTGAATTTGAATAGAAAAATAATGTAGCTGAGTATGAGGCATTAATTTTGTGTCTCCAAACTGCTAAAAAAAGGGAATTCAATATATTTCCATTTTTGGTGACTCTGAGTTGATTATAAGACAGATTAAAAATTTATGTCAAACCAAGAATCCAAGGTTGAGATCATATATGAATGAGGTCTGAGACCTTATTCAGAATTATTTTGAATCTATGAATCTTCAATTCATTCCAAGAGAAGAAAACAGAATGGCAGATTCATTGGCAGTTGTAGCCAATGCATTCAAGCCACCAATCAATCCAAAATTGAGATATGAGATTGAGTTGAAGGCATAGGCCCTCAATCCCCGATAATGTTAAACATTGGAAGTTTTTCGAAGATGATGAGCAAGATAAATACTTCCTAACAATGATTGGAAACATCAAGATAGTGACATAGATCTAGAAAGTGAGAAGACTATTCAATGAGGACTTGTCAAATATTAAACAATCAATAGGTGATTAGAAGACAATACAATTAAAATACAATGTATTACTCGCAGGTTTGGTTCCTCTTCAAAGGTTGTTTGATGCAAATGATGTAGCACCTGATAAAAAGAAGGTATCTCATGAAGAGATGGAGGATTTTAATCTAGGAACTTAGCAGGCAGAAGCCCAAGATGGTTAGATTATTCAAAGGATTTCCTAAGAATTACAAAGAAAGGTATATTTGGACCGTTTAAAAAATTTGTTGATGTATTTGCATGGTCATATGATGACTTGAAAACATATGATTTGGATATTATTTAGCATAAAATACTATTGAAGGATGGGGTCAAGCCTCACAGACGTAAAACATAGGCAGCATTAACCCATTGCTTCTTACCCCAATTGAGAAGGAAGTGAAGAAATTGCCGCAATAAAAAATTATAGTCCCAATTTAGATATTTAGATCGGGTTTCTAACCTTAGTTCCCGTGGGGAAAAAGAATGGAGAGATAAGGCTATGTGTTGATTTCGGGGAATTTGAATAGAGCATCTCTTAAAGAAAATTATCCTTTGCCTAAGATGGACTATGTTTTACATAAAGTAACAGGAGAATACGTACTATCTATGGTTGATGGTTTCTTCCGGGTATGTCCAAGTGGTCATAAAAGGAGATCGAAGAAAACAACTTTTACCACACCTCTTTAGAACATTCATGTATGATGCCATTCGGCCTCATGAACGCAAAAGTAACTTTCCAAAGGGCAATGGACAAATAATTTGTGGGTGATAAGTTTGTAGTCATATATTTGGATGATGTGACTATCTTTTCAAGTTCGATGATGAACACTTGGAGCATTAAGGAAGGCTTTCCTAAAATGAAGGAAGTTTGGGTTGTCACCGAATCCCAAGAAATCCTTGCTTGCCTTGGAGGAAGGAAAGTTGCCGGGGCATATAATTTCAAATCGTGGGGTGAAAATTGATCCAACAAGAGTTGAAGCTATTAAGACAATTCTTCGGGCTTAGAATTAAAAAGGACATTCAAAGATTTCTAGGAAAAATTAATTTCTTGAGAAGGTTTGTCCCAAATTATGTCAAATTGTCAGAATATAATGTATATGTTGAAGAAAAATGTTGAATTTAAATGGACAAGGATGCAGAATCCTTCACCGGGATTTAGTAGTTCTTCAGAAGCTCATGTTTTAATCACCATATTATCTGAAATCTTTTCAAATATTTTCATTTGCATCACCTTCTACCATTGTTGTTGTATTGTCAGCAGTAAGAATGAAGAGGGAAAAGAAATGAAATTTCGTAGCATTTTTCTAAGAATTTCTTAGAGATGTTGAGTTCAAATATAATATCTTGGAGAAATGTATATGCCTTAGTCAAAGCATTAAAAGCCTTCATAACTTATGTGTTACAAATTTCAAATATTTGCATATGTACTTAATTTCGCTTGAAGTGACATATTGATTCAAAGTGGTGTCAAAGAAAAAGAGGAAATGGATGTTTCCAAGATTCAAGAATATGACTTAGATATCAAACCTACCAAATTGGTCAAAGTAAAAGGATTGGAAAAGTCATCGATAGAGTCTAATTTTCAAGCCTTGGGAATTAATTTTACAAGACTAGATGAAGTTGTCAAGGAAAGTGGTCAAAGTAATAAAAAGACAACAATTAAATACAAGTTTTTTGTGTTCCGATTGGTATAAGGATATTGTTCATTACTTATGTTTTTTTCTCTTTTCCTAACACATCAACAACAAAATACAGAGCTCTTAAGCTTAAATTCAAATTCTTTATGTTATAATTGATGCTAAATTGTAATGGGAAGGATCATGTTGAATTTTTGTTGCTATGTTTGGATGTAGTAAAGAGAATCAAGTGGAAGTTATAAAAGAATACCATGAAAGTCTTTGCGTAGGCAATTATAGTTGGAAGGTTATTGCTCATAAAATCCTCAAATTGGGTTTTTACTGCCTTCCTTGTTTGTTGATGTATACAGACATGGTTGCCGAAATGTGAATTGTTCATAGTATCAAAGGTTAGCTCCTTCACTCTCTTCTTCCCTGTATTTGTTGAAGAACCCTTTAGACAATGGGGATTAGATTTCATTGGAGAAATAAATTCACCATCAAGTGGCCGGGCCATGGATTTTGACTCGCCATCGATTATTTTGCAAAGTGGGTAGAGGCAATACCTACCGTAAAAGAAATGGATCTAGTAGTAATGAAGTTTCGGAAGAAAACATCCGCAATGTGGTTTGGATGTCCACAAGACGATTGTAAATGTAAAATGTTCGGTGTATTCACTCACGTATTCATCAATTTTTATCAAACATATAATCTCATTTTGTCTCATTGTACAACATATCATCCCAGCGGGAATGAGCTAGTCAATCTTCCAACAAGACATTAGTTAAGATTTTGAAGAAACAATTAATGAGAATCAAGAACCCGGGATTCAAAGTTGGTTTTTTTTTTCTAGAAGTAAGAATGACTACTAGAAGATCTAACACGGTAAGTCCCCTTATGAATTGGTATATGGTACTCAAGCTTTGTTTCCTACTTCCGCTATTAGACCGCACTTTTCTTCAAGAAGCACAAGAAGAACCTTAATGTACGATAAGAAGACCGAATAAGGTGATAGAATTGAGTGAGAGTAGGAATAAAGTTAGGGAAAAACTTTGTCACCTATCAAGAAAAGATGAAGTCCATTTCGATAGAAAATCAAAAGAGACTTTTTTTCAAGAACCGGAGATTTGGTATTATGATGGGATACCGTAAGAGAAGAAACATGAAAACAAAGGGTAAGTTTGATCCCTCTCGGTATGGCCCATACAAAGATTAGTGAAGAAAGATCAAATAACACTTTCATGCCGGAGAATCTTCGATGGAGAAATAAAGAGTTGTTTCCTATGAATGGGAAGTATCTAAAACATTACTTCCAACATTGAAGCTTTATGGTTCACCATTGTACATACTCTCTACCCCTTAATTATACATTTTTCATCAAACAAGATTTGACTCATGCACGAAGTGAAGGCACTAACTTATAGCCTCTTAGTGTTTCGTGGAAAAACACTATCGCCAAAGGGAGCCGTATGTCGGGCTCATTCGCAATACCCTCTCTTTTTTTATTTTCAAAAGACAAAAAAATAGAGAAATTATCAAAATATATGTTAAAGTATAAATATTCTATACTTTGGCATAAAAATGTAATACTTGTTGCACTAAAGTCCGAAGTTAATACTTTAAACTTTGTGGAAGTGGGTCCCAATGCAATGATTAAATAGGGAGCATATTATGTAGCGAGATCCGACGATTTATCAACAAGGAATAAAAGTGTCAACTGGATGTGGGCATTCAACACGCGGGTTAATGAGGAGGGTGCTCCACAAACGCTGACCCCGTCGGGATCGTGGGTCCGAACTAGATCAATGGTTGAGATTCACACTCTGGGCATGAACCCAACAAGATCTCCATACCTTTGAGACCTCCCGCAGCGTTGACATATGTAGCCAATCGTTGATAGATGTGGTCCACATCGAGTACTTTAATGGTCTTTGGCGCATCTCATCAGCATTTAATTTCTGAGCCCTCGCCACCTATTTAAGAAGGATTCTCTTTCTTCTAAGGTTATTGTTGTTAGTTTGTGTTTGCTTCCGTCTCCGCACCGTGTATTTCCTTCCGTGCTCCGCTCACCTTTATCGATTGTCTCACTCCAAGCCGAATTACGCTTGCTGGCCCATCCCTGTGTTCTTCCACCATATTCCTCTCATGGACACCGAGAGGGAAATCCAGATACCGTTCGTTCTCTAAACTACCTTTCGTTTTATCAAGAGGTCTACTTAAACAATAAAAGCTTCCTAAATTTATACTACCATGATTAAAACTCGGTGTATCGTCCGCATACATCCGAAGAATGCACCTTTTTCCCGAATTTGTATATTGGCTAGTGTCCGTCATGTACCTGTGAAAGTGTTTTGTAATTAATTTTCAAGGGGAAAATGTTCTACAAGCCTCAACCCCACCACTCCGGCTGCTTCCGTGTTATCCCCGAGTCAAAGTCATGTATGTCCAATTCATCGATGATTCGTTGATGACATTTACGCCTTGCAGTCAAGAGTTCAACCACCTATCTTTTTTCCTAAAGCGTATACAAAGCAAGATGCAAATCGACAACAAGGAATTTTCCATAGAGGTTTTTGATGCAAGTCGACTTGTGCCGAGGTGCATTTTAAGATTTTGGGAAAAAATATGATGATAGTAAAAGTTGACAGACGTACTTCCGGGAATGTTCGCCTTTCATGTTGAAGCTAGCGATAGTGCTAGATATTCCATCTTATTGGAAAGAAGTTGTCAATTCTCACTTATGACCTTATCACCGACGAGTTCATTCATGTGTTTCCTCTCTTTGTTTTTTTTTTTTTTTATATATCAAAATGTAGAATAATTTATGCATCTCAAGCTAAATATAATGGATATGAATAAGAAGAGGAAGTCAAAGGGTATTTTTGGATGTATTAAGGTAAGGAAAGAACTCAATCGTGGAGGTTTGTTTGACTTTGCAAGTCAATTTATGTCCGCCGCATATAGAATTTTGAATGGAACTCTCCCCCAATGCTTTTCGCCAAAGGCTCAAGACTTCTCACATTTAAGAATGAATTGTAGGTTTGGTAATTGGTATGTCTTTAAAGATTATTCTCAAATTAGACTCTATGGAGTCAGAACCTTACAGTTTCTAATATTTTTTCGCATGAGATTATTTGCTTTGAATTCATTAGGAAAGTTTAAATGTTGATCAAATAAATTTTGTGCCTATGAAGAAAGGTCATATGTTTAATTGCCAAATTTAATCGTTGGTCCTTTTATACATTGATGGAAATACACCGATGAATTCACTAAGATGTTAGATTAAATGCACCTACCGTTAGGGGAGAAATGGGATTAAGGACCTCATAGTGTGATTTCTAATGTAGGAGAATTGAAATGGTAACTAACATTCATTCATGAAAGGTGCCCGATGTAGAAAAGATGGAAAATAAGGTTTTGTCGTGTTCTGTGAGCTCAAAACTAGAGAATTTTGAGGTCTAAAATGGGCCTACTAAGGAAATTATAAAATAATAGTGGAAATAATAAAATAAAATTTGATTACATCACCAAATTTTAGAGGGAAAAAGAAAAAAAACTACTTCAACTCGTATTTTCAACTTATCTCCGAAATTGTTTACCTCAAATTTTGAGTGGAGTATACGTTGGATGAAAATTTAATTCCTCATCCAAGGTACTTCCATGTTTCATACTTTGTATGGATCCTAATACACGAAATGAGAAATACATGAAAACGTGATTGCAATCACGTTTTTCATGTATTTTCTATTTTTAGTGTAGAAGGGTCCATTAAAAGTATGTAACATGGGTACTCCTGATGAGAATTAAATTTTTCATCCAATGAGTACTCTCATTCAAAAAATTGAGTAAAAAAAATTGGGAGATAAGCAAAATAATGCATTTGAAAAAGCAGCTTTATTATTTTATTAATTTTTAATATTTTACTCCTTTACTTAAAAAATGGTGAATCACTCCCATGGTTGAAATCATCATCTTGAATCCTATTGGTTGTTATAAAGTTTATTTTTGTTGTACATTTTTCCTTAGGAGGCCCATTTTAGACCTCAAAATTCCCTAATGTGTGCAAAGTCCTATCATATCGTAGAAGTCAAATAAGAGAGGTAAAGAAGCAAAGATCGATTAAGAGGATGAAGAACAAAGGAGTAAAAAGAGGAAAAATCTCAAGATTCTTTAGATGCTCAACCTAGTTTCTCACTACAATTAGGAGATGAGAAAAAATTTCCCCGCTTCACTAAGAAGGCATGAAAACACTCATGAACAAGTGCCCTTAATTAAACAAATGTTTGCTCGTATTGCGTAAAGAAATCGTAAAATGAAGGCAAGCATGGAAACTCAAGCCGAGTACCGATAACCCAGAGCAATCAAGACTACTAACCGCAATGGATCTTGAAAAGGGATCAATTTAAGGTTGCCCTTCACATCCTTATGATATGTCTATTGGTTCATCCAATAATTTTAATACTATGAATCTAATCCGTAGATGTAAAGAAAATTCCATTGCTTGAAAAAAGTAAATCTACATATGCAATGTTCACTCGATTGTGAATGACTTAACCAAACCAACGCAATGGAACTCAAGGTCAAAACATGCTTCTGGAAAAGTTATCAAGCAATTGAAGTTAGAAAAAGTGAATTCCAGGCTTTAACAATTCGTAATGAAGAACTCAAAAAAGAGTGCTTATGTGATGAAAATGAAGAACTCTAAAATGATAAACTGCCATGAAGCTTCATGAAAAAAGGCCGAAGCTGAAATATCAGGCTTAAAGAATAAATTAAATTTCCTATAGGACAACACTTCATGATGTAACAGAATGTGTGTTATAATGCAAGACAGTTTCCTAGCAGCCTCTGCAAAGTAGAAGAGAAATAATAACAAAGAAAATTCTCAGCATTATCATCAGAGAATTGAAGGATTAAACTTCGTACTTGTACTTTTGTTTTTCCATATGGTAGTGAAGATACAATAGCACAAGTATCTCAATTGACTAGTGAATTGAAGATGGCGTAAAAAACAGATCGCAAAGGCACGAGCTTATTTGGAGACAACAACAAGATCATACAAGCTAAAGAGGGGGAAGTCAGTAAATAAAGAAATCGCATTGCCATACTATTGAAGCCGAGGATTAAAAATCTCAAGGAAAATTGAAGGGAAATATATCCCTAATACAAAGCAAAAGATATCATCCGGAATGATATCATTGCATAAATGAAAGCAATTTGGGATTCTCTAACCGTTGTAGTAGAGGAAAGAAGTATTATCGAGATTGTGAAGAACAAGCCATGGAAGACAAGAAAAAGACAATTAACAAGGCAATTTGGGTAAGAAAATTCATTGATTTCATCGATTCCAAAACTCGTCAAGAGTTGGAAGAGAATAAAATTAAAGATGGGATTTTTATGTTGTGGAAGTTAATAAGATGATTGTAAAATGATCAAGAAGTCTACAGAGAAGAGGTTGATTAAGCTTAAGTAGCTAAAGGAGCCGCTTAATAATTTATTTGACAAAATAGCAAGAGCAGTAGTTTTCCATCATGTTGGGGTCTTAGGTAGCCCTTTATCATGGAATTATTATGAACCCTAACTCGGTTTCTGGGTGAAAAGAAAGGTGGCATAGTCATCAGTGAAAAGACTTTAGATTCTTAAAGGAGCCACAATGGTCAATTTCCTCTAGCATACTTTTCAACACAAGGGTTAGTAAATACTTTATTTATAGAGAGTGCCATCATTCAACAAAAATCACGCTTTTAGATTGGAATATCACAAGTCAAGTCTATTCACCTAAGAAAGCAGCATTGAGATATGGAAAAATGTAGAGCTCAGATGATAGGTCTACCAAAGGATCCCTCGACTTCAAGGAAAGATAAACCAAACAACAAGGAAATGCGTAGGCAACATCATCAGCTCTCACATTCAAGAACAGATTAGGATTTAAGTTTCATGTTATTTTCCTCATTAAAAGAGAATGTAATTATAATAAGACATTTTGATGACATGTAAGAGGTAGTTTCATCAAGTCCTAAGTAGTTGCAGCAGCTAGGATTAGTTCCATCAATTACATAATCGCTTTCTATTCTATTTAAAGAGATGGACAAGAAAGGAAAATGGTTCTGAAGCCTGACCCTTAGACCGCAAATTTTGTACTCATCTTCAAATGATTAATAAATGAAAAGAAATTGTCTAGCATTTTTTGATATTGATATGTTTTCTAGTTTACACTCGTATTTTCTATCCTTCAATAGAATGAAGTAATGAAGTCAAGGTCTCTTTCTTACGTATGTGAACAAGAGTTAAAATCCCACTGGCGCTTCTTCATTTTAACTAATTTTCCGTCATATATTCTTCTCGGTTTAAAGCGATAGATACTATTTATCAACATATCAATCTAGGCTTCCTTCCTTCATATTCTTCTATCATTCCATTTGATATCGCAAATAATGGCATTATAAAGAATTTATTGGGTTTGATTCTAAGGGTTTAATAACAGAACATTCAAGGTGTTAAGCTGAGATCTTTGATTTTAAAAAATTTCAGGACATACATATATAAATTTCGTAAGCACCGATTCCTTATTAGAAATAAGGGATTGTCTCTTAATGTACAACATGACCATTAAGGGACGAGATAACACAGCCGCCGAACTCATGCCCCAAATATAATTTTTACCTATTGATGTAATTATTTTGTTACCATTTCTTATCACCAACAAAAGTCTACCATAACATAACTCAACTTGAAGACAACACTTATCATCTTCCTTTTACAAATGCTCTATGGATCTCCCTACTATACTTTCCCCGTGACCTCGGTCCCTTCTTGGTAGGTCTCTCCACCATACCACTAATGGAAAAATAGACACACACTAGTAACTACCACATTCTTTAAATATCTCTAATATAAGTTATTGGTTTCCCACCACACACAACCAATATAGTCATGTGTCTATTTTTTTGTCATATCTTTATTTTTTGTTATTTTGTGTCTTTAACTTTAACACCATCCTATATTTCAACATTTGTAGGCACCGAGCAATGGTTACGTTGACACAACACTAGAAACTCAAGTGTTAGCATAATTATTGACTACAAGAATGTGGCATTCAATATCGCAAAAGGAGTTAGTGATTTCTCTTCGTTGCACAAAGGTTTATTGAACTTTCATTGAATTGCAACCTATCTATTAGTGTTCATATTTAGTATTTAGTGTCTTACATGATCATGTTATATTTTTGAAAAGTTAAATTTTTGTCGTTGATATATCTTTGTTGGGCTATGAAAAGGATTTAAGAAGGGTCTAAGTGGTTAGGTGTTAATATTTATAAAGGGTGGGATTTTGGCAATGGGTAATGAAATGAACCCGGCTTTGATATTTGACTAGAAATGAAGTCGTATTTGATGTAGCTTGGACCTATTTCTTTTCTACATAGATAGTATCCTAGTATTGAATGATAAATAACTAATTTAAGAATTCTTAACACTAAGAAATAGTGGGCTTATTCAAGTACATGAAATTGTGTTGATGTCTAGCCGTGACATCTCAGAGTATTTTAGCTAGTATGTTTTCTCTATTGTCTTTGATGATTTTGTTGAGTTTGAATTTTTTTGTTTCTCATACATAGAATGTATTTTTATCCCTTGAATTTTTATACTACTCATTTCATGCATAGATCCATATATCTATTATTATTATTATTATTATTTTATTTATATATTTGGTGGTTTGGGAGGAAAGATATTTTATTTCCTTTCACTTTGTGGCATGATTTCAACATCTTCACCTTTAGAATATAGTAAAATATTTTTCTTATTATATTTTCTTGGAAAAGAATTATTGATATTTGGAAAGGGACATAAGTCTTGTGTAGCTTAGAGAAGAGAAAAATGGTCTATGTACTAGGTTCTCAGGCATTCATTGTAGGAGACCTATTGGTATGAGACCAAAATTCCTTTTTATGATTACACTTTTGGAGTGTACAGGAGTTGATTTCACCGACCTTGGAAGAACAACGACAACATTGATCATAGTGCCAAGGAGGTTAGAATGATGGTTTCCACAAATAGCTAACCATGCCACCAATGCTGTAGAACAAAAGCCCCGTTCATTTTATTCCATAAAGTTTTATGATATTTTATATTCTTTGTGTGGTTAAAGAAGTGCAACTTTAACTCATGTTTCAAGCCTCGTTGTTTTCATCCATATGCCTTGAAAATTTGGGTTTGATATGCATCTTGAAGTTGGGAGCTCAATCAATGCATTATTACCCTTAATCGTACTCTCTTTCAAACCTCAAAATTTTCAAACCCTCTCCATCCATGAGATGTGCCAATCAAAATTTATGTTTCACTAGTGAGAGAAAACTCTCAATCGGAAAGTGTAATTAGCCATGTGACTAATGATATTGAATGTAAATGAGACAAAGAACAATTCCACCTTCTATTTCAACCTTTCACCGACCTATTAATCTATTGCAAGAAGGCTTATCAAGATACGCTTATCAAGATACCACAATTTAAACCAATGATATTGGGAATAATGTACTACTTGGGAAGGAGAAGCCAGGCAAGTTAAAAAGAATCAACACATGTGCCAAAAAGGGCTCATAGGTATTGTATGTATAGATTCGACATGGGTGTTCCTATATATGTTATATGGTTAATAATTTTGATTGATATTATCAAAGTGGATTTGTTATTGATATTGATTTGGTGTCATTCTAGGCCGGTTTTATTTAATTGTATAAAATTTTATTCTTTGCAAATTTTCAATTTGACATTCATTTATGTCCTTGCACTCTCTTTCGGCAGCAAAATATTGGATCATTTGATGGGGATGTAGAAGACTATTAAAAAATTTTATCCAAGGAAGATATGGTAGAAGAATTTCTCGAGCATTGGGAAACCAATTGTCATATATTTGAGCTCTTTTTTTAAGATTCCATAGGTTCTGAAATTTAAGAAAAGAATTATTCACTAATTTGATAATTTATTATATAGATAAAGGAATTTTTGATTTGTTTTGACTTTAGTTTCTCGTTTCATGTAGAAAACATCATTAATAAGAGTTACATTTATGCCCTTTTGGGATACACATTAAGTTTGAATTTTGAATAAAATACATAGATGTTTATGTGTCAGATAATTTTCGTAATACATTAGGATATGATCTGCCAAGTACAGCTTTTAAGAGAGATTATTCAACTACACTTGTATTTTTTTTTAACTTGAAGGGAATATAAAATAGAAGTATTTGAATATTTCAGGTTTTCTGTGCGCTGAAGACCGAAGGTACTGGAGTGGTCAATGTGGTTAGGTAAACTCATTGGAGCTTTAGGACAATGAGACATCGAATGAATATTTTGAGGGTGGTACCCACTACATGCATTTTACGTAGGAATCACTTACGAGGACCTGAAAATGAAGATGTAAGAGATATTATTTTTAGTATGTTTTCATTGTGATAGCTTCATACAAGCATGTCATGATTAGATTAGTTACATAGTTATATATTTTAACTGTGAAAGTAACATAATATCTAAATTAATACTATATTACACATTTAGATATTATTGGTGTATAAACATTTAAGCTTTGAAGTTTGTCTTACATTCTGTTTTCTCTTCCCAGCCAACATTATCCAGCTTCTTTGAAGAGCATTGAGCAAATGAAGGTAGATGTTTTAATTCTCATAATGTTTATTTTGTTTGGAATTTCTTTTGTAAGTCTCAAAATTTTATGATTTCAAATCTTGACATAATCATGAAGGGCTTTCTTATCCGAATAATGTTAGCTTGGTGCAGATAAACATTCATTCTCTTCAATATTTGTAAATATTTGGTAGTCTATCTTAGGTTCCAGTCACTTATGTTGAACAAAATATGATCCAATGCTAGAAATATTGTTTTGTTGAAGATGTCACCTCTTTGAGCCTTAATGGAACCTTGGAAAAAACCAAAGCTACCATTATGCCAAATGCAACAATAAATAGTTATCCTCCAAAGACGTCTAGTCATGTTCTAGTGAGAAGAGCACTGAGGGTAGCAGTCTTTGTCTATGTATTTCAAGTCAACTTAGCCACTTAGCCTTGAATGAAACTAATCAGATCCTTAGTAGCAGATAAGACATGAATTTGGTGAATGATCGACTGTTAGAGATTTTGAATTGTTAAAAGATTAGAGTTTTTCCCTTTTTGATCCTTTTAACGCTTGGAGGTATGTGAAGTTTTTGTGTAATTACTTTGTTGGAACTCTCTGGATTTTTAAAATCAGGTTGGGGTTTGGGGGATTTCACAAATTGTGTGTGTGTGTGTATTGTGACATTATTTCCCTATATTCTATTGCAATATGATATATTACTAATGTAAGTATAAATATCTCCACATGTGTTATATTTAATGAAGTTGATTCCCATAGGATGATTTGGAAAAGCCCTGTAAGTTGATGGACTTCATGGGTTCAATGTTGGTAAGATCTAATTTGTCAGATAAGTTAAGAAAGAGTTGCAGTGTCCAGGCCTACATGTCACGAAAGATGTTTACTTAATACTTGAACAGGTACTAGTTTGAGGGTAAGAAATATCTCGAGAAAATGAAGTATGCAATTGGCATACCAAGGTACATACTTATATTTCTGAAGCACTGGAAGCATGTCCATATTTTTCGTCCCTGAATAGATTTTTGTTTCAAGGATGCTTGGAAGTAGCCCAGAGTTTAAATCCATGTTGATTGGGATGTGGCTCTGCCAACAATGTATGTGACAATAGATATTGTAGTTTTTCTTGATATGTTTGAACAAAAAAATTATGTTGTTTATTTTATAAAAAATCTCATTATTCTTTATTTTCATATTCATTTATCTGTTTCCTAGTTTAAACTGGATTTAATTTTAATGATGCATTGAAGTTTCATTTCACTTTCCCTTATATCCTCTTCTTAAATTAAATGTCACATATTACAGTTATTTTATGATATAGCGGTGTAAGTGTGTTCTTTTCTAGCAAGTGAATGCCATTATTGAGTTTGATGGGATGACAATTAACTACATGTACGTTTTTCTAACCAGTCAATTAAAATAAAAGTTGATAATGAAGTCAAAGAATAACAAATTTTGGAAAGTACCATTAGTAGGCATTTTGAGAATTTCTTCTCCATTTACAAGAGGGAACATTGAATTTTTCCTTAGAAAATGTTTTTTCTCTTTGTTATTGTCTTATTTTTGTTTGGATGCAATCTATGATGAATTTAATGTTATGAAACTCCTTGGATAGGGTCACTATCTACTTACGGCTAGGCCGAAGCCAGTGGACCTTGATTGATCCAGCTGCAGAGTGTCTTATATCAAAGACCACTGAAGATAAAACAACCAGTGATTTTAGAGAACTAGGGCATAAATTGGCAGAAGAGTTTTCATCCCATTTAAATATTAAATTCAGTTCAAATTTAGAAATTACTACTTATGGTAGTTTTAGGCTTATTTTTGTTGGTCATTCAATCAAGAACATCATTATTAGATCTACCTTTACAGGTGTGGTTTCATACCTGACATAGTTTCTCCATGTATTTTTATTTATAGTTGGGAAGTGATTGGCCTCATTCAAATTAAATAGAAGTTTTATGATGTGTCATTTCACATGCCACAAAGAAGCCCTAATGGAAAAATTTGTACACCTATATGTTCATTTCGAGGCCTCATTTAAGATATTTGTATGGACCTAAATACTCTGTTCAACTCTGCTTTATGTTTCAAAAAACTCAAAGGATATCCCTGTATGCACCAACTAGCATTTATTGACGAGACATATATTTAGAGTTCCTACCATTTTAAGCTAAGCCAAGTTTCACATCATAATCCTGTTTCTAATTGTGTGTTTAGTCTATAAACATGGGAAGTAATTTTTTTTATATATTTTTCTACTGCTTGACTGTATAGAGAACCTTGGAAATCTAGTTTTTTTTTAATGGTATTTGATTCATGAGTAAATATTCGAATATTTTCAGAATATAATTTTACTTTCCTCTCCATAGGTAGTTTATTGAGTATGATCACCATTTAGCTAGTTGACTTTTTTCTAACCATGTGAGTCTCAACTTAAGGAAAGTTATCCGACAACAAACTAGTTAAATATGTGTTAAATTTGGTTGGCTCACCCTCATAGACAAGGTTCTTATGAGATGAGGACAATGTATCTCAATGTATTAAGCTTCAAGTTTGTTTTCTTGCAAATATGTTTGTTTGATATCCAACATTTTAGATGATTTATGATCTTTATATCATTGTGTATTGGGATTTCGTTGTAGGTTTATTATTACTACACCAAGTTCGCAATGATAAATTGGACCTATGTCTTCTAATGATACATGATAATGTGCTAAGACGTTCCTACACATTAATTGCCATTTTTTATTAACATCAACTAGTTGTGTTATATTAAAGCAATAATCCGATGTTATTGATATTATAAGGAAATTTATATCACATAGGGACAAGCCGCATTTGTTTCCATGAGACATAATATGGCCAAGAACTATATTTTGTAATGATAGAAATGGATGGAACCATTTTTTGTTAACAAATTCTTTTATATGGAAGAACACAAATTGCAAGTAATACAACATTTTTCTTTTTAAATCTTAAGAATAAGAATATTTTCTTCTTCCACATGAATATTTTTGAATCTAAAGAATAATTATACCATTTATATTTGTCTCTATAAATATTTGAAGTGATAAATATTTCTTGATTTGGGATGATTTTATTCTCTTAATTTGCAAGACGGATGGAGGTGGCATAATTTGTTTAACCGAAAATGAAAAAATGCACTTATTTGTAACAAGTATTATAATTTATTAGTTGATTCCGTGGAGAATGTGTTTTCTACAAAACACAAACTACGCCATTAATTTGGTTTTTAGATTTTCTTAATACATTTTGTGACTTGCATGACCACTTGAAAAATATGCTAATGTACCGACCGTGTGGTGGATCGATCATACATGGATACAACTTCCTATTATTAACATGCTTTCAGAGAAAATGTAGTAAATGGCTTGCGTTTTCCCGCACTTGTCAACGATCACAACCAAATACCGTTATATGATTTAGAGATCCAAAGTTGTCTTCATCATAAAAAGATTACATATGCTATAGTAAGACAAATAGTTGGTTATTGTGTTGTTCCGTGCTCTCCATAAAATGTATGCGTTTATCTCTCGGTTGTGGCATGATTCACTTGCAATTTGACCCCTATAATTTGTTGATATCCTCCACTCCATAAGTATCTATCACACAAGTGCATTGATAATGCATCTCCTCGATGTACATATAGGTGAATCGAAAGAAAATTCATTTCTACATATGATGGGAGTCATCAAGGAAAATTTTCTCGGTTATAGAATTCAAGCATGTGGGGGATCATGGTCCATTGGAATGTACAAACTCAAAGTTGTCACCATTCTAATATACCGCTTCAAATGACCATTGTGCTATGGAATTTATTTGTTGGAAGAGCACAACCAACTAAATATTTCAATGCAAATGAAAATTTTCCAATGCATATTTACATGGAATAAAAGTTATTGAAGTTCCCATAGGTTGGGGATGGATGTACTCTGCCAATTGTCTCATACTCATTTTAGGTATCATCTCAAGACATAAGGCTCCTTTCTTCTCGAATTATTTTGGCTTCCGGACCTCGTTCGTAGCTATGGTTTTAGGTCCAATACATTTTGACCTTTTCAACATTTTTTATTTTTGTATTTTAATGCAATAAAAAATATGGGATCCCTCATGGCAAGTAAATGGTAAGACATTTTCATGAAATCCATCTTTTCCATCCAAGAGGAACTTGTAGCAGATATCAAAATCTATAATGATATTGATGAACATTTAGGGACAACTCAAAGTGTTGAAGATTTAGTGATATGTCTTTGGTACAAAATGTATGCTTGTACCCGGGATTTTCACAAAACGGAAGTGATGGTTGCTCATTCTTGCAGATGGAACTGGGCTGATTTGTATACAAAATCACTTTGGGGACTTACTTTTTTATAAGTGGAAAACTACTTACATAAAGGTGTACGTATAACAAAGTCTCTTGCTGGGTATCAAGAATAAAATTAGGAGAATGCATATCCGCACCTAAATATTTGCATCCCAAATGATCTAAAATTTGATCTTAATTTCATTCTCATTAGTCACAAAATGAAATTTTTTTGAAGTTGTGCAAAGGGGGAATGTGAAGAAAGCCCTCTAATGGCCCTTTTCCTTTATTAACTGGCTTGCCAAGAATTAACTATCCCTTAGTCCAATGCATAGTCTAGTGAATCCTTGTTAATTTTTCCTAGTTGTAGATTATTTTTAATGTCTCAGGAGTAGTGTTATTCCATATTATGCCGAGAGGAGATATAGATGGAAGAGTACGTCTACTTATTTTCGTTTTTAGGTAGATCCGTGTCATCCTCGTTAAATTTTAACCAACGTATATAGAGGAGATGGATTTCTTTTCTAAAGATAAAACTGATTAAAGAAAATGGCCATAAGGGTCATCTATGCATTTTTGTTTTTAATATTTTTCCAAGGGAATCTCGCATGAACCCAAACAGGGGAGCTGAAAATGGTAGCCACGCATGCTATTTTGGATATCTTCTACACTTTAAATGACAACACCGCAATACTTAATAGAGTGAATACAATAAGGAAACACATTATACAACCTACCTTTTGTATAAATATCATCGAAAACTACTCATCTTGCACTTGATAAAAATTATTTGTAGTTTTCAAACATCTCAAAGACCACACTATCTCGCATAGTTTTGGAACTATGCTTTCATCATAGATGGTTCTATGTTCATATTTGTGAGGAAGAATTCTTGAAGCCTAAGAAACAAGTGGTAAAAATTGTTAAACACACACATGGTGAGAGAAAAATAAACACACACAACACACAAAAATGAAGGATACATGTAGCACCTTTTTTTTCCATTATACATGATGTACATTTATAGTACAATGGTGTGATTTGCTTTCGTATCCCAGGTCACTTGGACTAAGAATTTTCATCTTCCAAACCTACTCATGGAAGATTAGGTGTTCAACATTCTCCCCTCTTAATCAAGGGGTATGTGTGAGTCCAAGAAGAGAGTTTTAATAAAAATCAAAAGTATGCATTAAGTAAAGACTTAGGCCGGATCACTTTCCGAAATGTTGTCAAAAATAGTGGTTAAAGGATGACCACCAACACCGGAATGCAACGCTTATTGCAATTCCCGAAACTCTTCCAAAATCGGCAAGAAGCTAAGGGCTTCGCTAGAGGAATTGTCCCTCACATTTAAAGGGAGACCTTCAACCTAAAAGAAAGGAAGTTCACAACCCGTGATGGTTTAAGGATGAAAACCAACACCGGAATGCTTCGATGAAATTCCTAGAACTCAACCAAAGCCGGCAAGAAGATGAAGTCTTCTCCGCTGAGGAACCGTTATGAAAGAGGATGGTTTAAGGTTGTCCATCAACCAAAGGTATGCTCACACATCCATGTTTTTGGCTACAAATCAATCCGGAATGACAAATCGTGGCTCAGGCTCAATTGAACTCGTTGTGTCTCTCTCGGGGCTACAACTCTAAATATGGAATGAGAGATTGTGGCCCAAAGCTCGCTCGATGTGGCATCGAGGCTCGGTAGATGACCACGTTTTCCCCCGTCGGGTACAAGGTGAGATGATGGCGAAAACTCGAATCGCAAGTTTGTTCAATATTCGAGAACAAGTTCGACATGTGACTTAAAATCTTTCGATGTTGATGCCTATCGCTAAGAAGCGATCCATCCAAGATGAATCTTTGTTCTGCAGAGGCTCGTTGTTTTCCGAAGCATCCGTGTGAAGAATGGTTGTGCCGACCGCAGTGCTTGCATGGATGAAGATAAAAACAAAGGATTCTGTGGCATGCACCAATGGTATGGGGATGTACCTTCAGCCATAGCCACAGTTTATGCCAGATCCTGAACACGGTGCATAAACCGTCACACGTAAATACCGCATCAAATATGATGGGCTCGGGTGTAGTCCGGAATATGAAATGACACATCCTTGTCATATCTAAGACAAGTTTTTTTGTCATAGACAAGCTCTTCCCAAGGTCTCATGATGGGCTTGAGAAGTGTAGGTTGAACCATCGAGATTCGCATGTACATCTACTCTCGTGCAAGGAACCGAATGTGAATCAACAACTTTATCGACTTCGTTGATGGGAGTCCTTCTCAATTCTCTCGAACTAAACGTGTTCCGTAATGGTGACTCTTTGTTGAATTTCATCTTGTTGAGCCGAGATTCCAAGTGCAAAAACTCAATCTTCTCATGTGCATCTTGCAAACAACTTTGAATATTACAAAGAGAATTCTTCTCTATTTTTACCATATCATCAACATTGGAATGAATGAGGTTATTCAACAACTATAATGCCTCATTTATTTTAGCCATTTTTCAACAACTTAGGCTCAAAAGATAAAGGGTGTCAGCTTCAATCGAAAAAATGCACCTATTTACAATGTGATTCAACTTTCTTCAAGAAATACAAATGACTCCAAAGAACTTCCAACTATGGAAACCTCAAAGTACAAAATTTGATCCTCAAATTATGGAGGACCTCAAGGTATAGACTTGGTTGTCTAATCGACAAGCAAAAATGACTTACATCAACAATTTTCCAACAACTCAAATTTACACTTCAAATACCGACTGCAACTATGAATGAAGAAGCAATATCCACTCACAATGTTAATACAATGTCACTACAAATATTTTGTAAATGTGCGCAATAGAAAACATCATGCAATAACCCTTTAAGGCAAAAATGGTTTCTCTCTTCTTCAAAGAGTTGTTTTACACCAACAAAAACTCAATTCAACAAAAGAAGGAGATTCAAACACTTTGATGTTTGATCTTGTTGTACTATTTCACAATAACGATTTAAGAAACTCAAAAATCAAAAACTTTGTGTACCCAAACTATGATACCAATCGTTGTTTTAAAAATGATGACCAATTTACAATATTTTTATCCTCACATTATCAATTCCCTTTGAGAAAAATCACCTCTCTATCCATGCCATAAATCATACAATGCAAAATTCTCTTTTTTCTCCTCTATGTATACAAACACCATTTACTCATATGCTATTTCCTCTCTCTCTTTTTTTTTTTTCTTCTTTTTTTTTCTAAAAATAAAAATAAAAAAAATAGAGAAAACAAGAGGTATTAACTAGGGGAGGTGTTTACTCTGGGGAGGTTTTAACTAGGGGAAGGGTTTTACCGGGGAGGGTTTATCCGGGGAAGTTTTTAACTCGGGGTAAGGTGAAACTCGGGGAGGTATTAACTCTGGGTAAGGTGAGACTGGGAGGCATGAATCGTAAAAAATAAAATTGAATTAAAAAAAGTCGAATAAAAAATCGAATGGGATGGGGAGCGTTGGGAAGAGGGCGAGTGTATAACAGAGGGGAGGAGGTGGGTAGAGTTAGGGTGGTTTGGGGGCCCGAAAGGTCAAGGCAGGGGTATAAGCGCGGCGGAGTGTGAGGACAGTGGGGTAAAGGGGTAAGGGGAGGGGGTGGCAAGGTGAGTGTAAGGCCGGGGGTAAGTGTATGAGGCCGCGAGAATGGGAGGGCCGTAAGGGGCAGGTGGTAAGGGGAGGAAGGGTTGAGTAGTGTGGAGATGGTGAGGCCGTACAAAGATGAGGGTTTTTGGAGCTAGAGGGGGTGGGTGCGTATGCGATTTTCCGTGCATGAGGGAGGCAAAAAAAGGCCGTGGGTCTCCGTGGGAACATAAATTAATTTTATTTTTATTTTTTAATTTATTTATTTATTTTTTTTGTTTAACAACAAGAGAGTAGATAAATGCAAGAAATTTCATAAATTTTGTGAAAGATGTAAAGGTGAGAATATTTTTCCAAATAGCGAAAATGCAAAAAGTGAGGGAAACAATAGAATTTTCAGAGTAGAAAAATTTGCAAGAAACCTTCAGAAAAAGTCACAAATTTTTAATAAAAAACCCTAGAATTATGCTTAAACAATATTTTCCATTAGCTCTTCAATGCAAATCAATATGCAGAAATTCAGACACAATTTGCATGAGAAAACCTACAGAATGCACAAGTACGTTTTCTCAAAACGAATGATGCTCTTCTTTAAAACGAAATTTCTCGAATGATGCAAAAGCTCGATGAATGTGGCAAAAAGATCGGTTGTAGAAAAACTGGAAAAGCCGCAAATGCCAAGAATTTTTGCGTAGATACACAGCTATAAAAACAACGGGTTACTCAAGGTTGAGCCGGTTATGAACATATCGCCTCTCGATACCATGTTAAACACATACATGGTGTGAGAGAAAGATAAACACACACAACACACACAAATGAAGGATAAGCTTGTAGAACCTTTTTTTTTTCCATTATACATGATGTACATTTATAGTACAATGGTGTGACTTTGGCTCACATTCCAAGGTCACTTGGAATCCATTGTGATTCTTCATCTTCCACACCTACCCATGGAGGATTAGGTGTTCAACAAAAATTCAAACGTGCTCCTTTCAATTTAAAAACTAGTAGTGATCATTTAACCACGCAAAATTTTGAATTTTCTTTTCAAGAAGGATGAGACTTACAAATCTATAGGTTTCATTTAGAAATTGGGTTGAGAGTTTTTCTTTATATCGTTGACATTTTTTATGTATTTTTTTGCTTGACACAACTTATTTTTTATAGTGTGTTATTAGTTAGGAGGGCTAATATAACATGTTGTATCATGGCCGACTCAAGTTACCTATTGATGTTGAATTTTTCATAGTAATCATGTATATTTTGTACAATTCTTATATACTTCTTGTATTGGCCCATAATATACCTACTTGTATCAAGCTCAAATGACTAACTCGCAATGAAAAGGGTGGAAGTTTAAATATCAGGATTGTTAGCTTATGAAAGGAAACTATGTTAGATTCAACTACTCTACTAAAGGATTGCGGCTTATTTGTGAAATAATTATAGGTTTTTTATACTCGCATATTTTATATATTAAAAAATTATATGGTTGTTATTTCTCTTGGAAATAAATGTGAGAAGGTAATATAAATACTAGATGGGGCTCAATAATTTGGCCAGCGTATATGCAACATTTCCTATCATTTCTCAAAGATCCACATGAACTTCGTGATTTCGATACTCATCTAGTCCATTAACACTCTCCAACCCCTTGATTTGAAACGTAGAATATGAAAGAGAATGTAGTCTATGTAATGCATCCTCTTCCAGAAGTTTTCAAGCATCACCAAGAAATCGATTTAGAACCATGAGTTCATTAAAGATTGGTTCATACAATGTATTCATTTTTGAATTTGGAAAAGGATAAACTTTCAAAGGAAAATGTGGTTTTCTCCATATTCCTCTAATGTAAGGTGGATAAAAATGCTTGTAGGGTTTCTAGTTCTTTTTCCTATTTAAGTGTTTTTATTTAGATATGGGTGAAAATCTCTTTCCTGGCTCTGGGTAGAGCCATCACACTACATAATATTTTTCAATAAGGGAAGCGCAAGCACGAGTTGTTATTTATGAGGATCACATGATAGTAGGAAGGTTCAAGAAAATATTCTAGGAGTGGTGCATTTAGTATTTGCAAAATCTCGCTAAAATTTATGGTCATGAGAATGGCGTGCATATCTCAAAGGTGAAACCTAACCTCGGACTTTATAAATTTTTAATAATGAATCTATATTGAGGATTTACAAAAACCTCTTCTCGAATTGGAAAGAGAAAATGTTCCTTATTATGCACATATAAAGGTTCCTATTTTTCTTTTCAAGCATGTATTGGCCTCAAAACTATCAATTTCTTATGCAAAGTGGATTTTGGGCAAGGCATAGGCAATATTGGTGTCATGTCCATTTATGTGTTACAGGAGCTAGGTAAGGGTTATTAGTGGGGTAGAAGAGGCTCTATTATGGATGGGTGGATCTTAATTAAAACATGTATAACATAGGTAATACACACATGCACAAAAAATTTGGGGCACTTGACTTAGGTGGTTCCTCAATGGAAGTTACTAAACTGGGGAAGAGACAAAAAGGTGAATATGATCTCAAGTTAAACATTGGGTCAAGTTGATGCACCAAATTTATGCATATTCACTTTAGCCAATGGGTTTGAATGAGTCCTTTGAGAAGTTGCCAATACTCCTCCTACACAAGAGCATTTCAGAGGATCCAAGAAGAACTACACTACTCCAACAATCAAAAGATAAACATCCATGTTTCCTATAAGCTAGATACATAAAATCATATCATTGTCTTCAACTTATCCACATCAATATGGAAGTCTTCAAAATGGTAGGAGGGTTACAAGGAAATAAATTTCGGAACAAACATTGAGTCAAGCTGGTGACAATGACTGTGGGCAAGACTTCCAAGAACTATCTAAATCCACTATTAATTCATCTTTATGGTCACATTCATCTATAGCTACAAATTGTGAGTGGTACCCTTGTTCCCTTAAAAATAATCATCCACCACCATATGGGAGTCTGTATGCAATTATCCGATCTTTTTGTCTACAAATTTTATAATCTATCTTTTGTTGCCATATATCATGAGATACTAGAGAGAGGTGATATTTTCCATTGAAAAACATGGAAATATGCAATTTAAAAGTGTAGTTCCATAGCCATTTGTATAAGAGTAGCTGCCATGCAACAAATGTAGTAACACTCCTTACAAATGGGTTGCATTTAAAATATGAACAAATAACTCATGGATTCGATATAATGTCCGCATTGGGTGTGGATTTAATCGACAAATATAATAGAAATCATTAAACCAAAGTTTACATATCAAAAATAGGAAGCAAATAGTATGCTCACCAAATTATTAGATAGAATTTCTATGCAAGACATGGTTACAATGAATACAATTATTTATTTCGCAGTATGTATGGATTGGAAATGAAAACATTGAGTAATGCTATTATTTCAAAGGTTGAAGTGGTACTTACCGCCTCGCTCATCAAAAAGTAGGAATTAAAATTAGTGATGATTTAACAATCACATTTAGATGTATCTCGAGTTCTAGTAATTGTGACTCTCACAAAGATAGAACACATTATATATCGGGTGTGAATTTAGGAGAGGAATCCCAAATGATTCACTGTTTAGTAACTATCGATAACGTTGGGCCACATATGTGGACTCGCCAAAAATGGTGGTGCATATCTCAATCCAAATATATTTTTGATATAATATTTTTTTTGCATAACATGTTGAAGCCAAGATTTAATTATGATGGTAGACTTTGAATTTTTGGCTATAGAAGTACATAAAGAATATGATTGGTCATAAAATTTATTATCAAATGGAAACTAAATGGTAGAACTTGAATGTGAATGGAAAATCATTACATTAGTCTTTTAATTTGTCAAACAAAATGCATTCGAGTTAATTTTTCCTTTTGGAGAACATGGTATTGTTATCTCAAGTTTTTAATATAAACCACTTGACTTCTCATATTGATTATTCTCCGTTGTATGTTGATAAGTTAAAGATAATGAAATGAATGGATAATGAGAGATTCTCTCAAAGATGTATTTGTGAATTCCATACAATTGCAATCAAATTATCCCCAATAGTTTGACAATTCATTTTTCTATCAAGTCCTATGCAACCCTATCACTTCTACAAAAGGGGAGGATGTCCGGATGTGTCCGTACTGACAATGATGATGTCATTTAACTCATCCGTCAATAGCCATATTTAATAGAAAAGTAAAAATTACGTAAATTTTTAGACGTGCTAAGGGATTCCCCCACTCCCTACATCACCCGAATTATGAGAAAAATGAGAGGAAGTTCCTCTATATTTATAGGAAGGAGATTAAAATCTTTATACACAAAAACATATTTTTCTATGAAATCCCCTAATCTTACCTTAAAGAGGGTAAAAACCTCATGCTTAAGTCTCAGAATCCTAAATAATACAATGTAAGTTGGGTATTTCCAAGATAAGTGTACAATTTATGAAGGGCAAGATCCTAAAGTAATGCATATCCTCAAATCCGAGACAAAGCAACAATGAAAAGCATCTTGCTACCAAAGCCCATTCAAATGTCAACACTCCACATACAATATTAAAACGATATTTTTTCTAAGTGAAAAATAATGCTCCAATATGGACATCCTAATCTCTAAAGGCCAAATTGCCAAAATGATCTCCTTTCTTCAAAAGCAATCATTCCAAATCTTTTTCCATGGGAGCATTTGGACACAAAAGGGGATAATTCAAACAAATATCCTTCGCCCTAGTTTATGACCTCTCCCAAAGGGCACCCCAAATACTAGATAAGTAAACTCCATCTAAAACTTGTTTAAATTCACTCAAGTTGAGTCCGTTAGTTCACATTAGATCACTTTTAAAACCTCCAAAGACACAAGTTGGATCTATGGATTAGTTTGAAGGTCATACCACCTTTAATTTCCTTCATTCCAATCAACAATCTTATGATATATTAGGTTGGTTATTTCAATTAAATATAAATTTCTAGTCATCAACACTTCATTACTTATTTCAAAGATCCATAAGGAATGTGTATGCATACAATCACCAATCTTATTATTTCCCTTTATCTTCATCTACCAGGACACTATGTTCTAGATCACCTATGTTCACGTTCTTTAACTATCACACCATAGGCTAGTATTAAGTTGTTGCTTTTTCGACTTCTAAATCTTTAGAACCGATTTGGTTATAAACATATAACCATAGTTTTGAAGGCTAGAAATCTGCATGGAACTATCCAAATTTAACTCTTTCATATGCAATGTACTAACTTTCGAATGATATGTTGGCATATGCTCTTTCATCCGTCGATCGTCTTAATGGATCAAAGTGTTTTCATGTATACACCAACTTTGCTTTTCAAAAGCAACTTCAATTTTGCAACCACCATCTTATACATTAGCATAAGGCGCATGTTCGACATGTTCTACCCAAAAATATTAGATCTTATGCAAAAATAGATCGATGTGAGAACTTTTTCCAATGGATGGAAGAATTTAAGCCTACGTTGAACCCAAGATTTTACATCTCTTTGTTAATTCTCATGGTACGGCACATTTTATCAATAATTCTTATTGATAATAAGGATATCATTAAGAAATGACATCACACCCAAATTTTGCTTCATATCTCCATCATTAATACATGCAATTAAAAAAATGATGTGTATGTTCGCATCGTGTGAGATTCCATGTTGAACCACTCCCCTCATACATAATCATGTACAAAAGAAGGTCAAAACCAATATATCTTCCTTCCTTTGATATGTTATGATAGGAATCCACACATCATCCTTATCTTTATTAAATGATTAGGACAAAAATTCCATTCATCGTGTCTCACTACTTCCAAATGCTTGATCATCAGAAGAAAATGATCAACCAACCTTTCGTATGGGCCTGGTAGCATCTTCAAGTCCCTCATTGTCACAAGATGATGAACTATCTCCCGCAATGTATCTTATCACTCACTTTTCATGCAATGGTATCATATCTAAGGCACTCTTCATGCAAAGATACACAAATCCTCCATATGACAGCTTACAAAGTAGGATTCTTACAAATCTTGCAAGGAAAAAAAGTGTTTTTTCTTTAGGTCTCCCCATTTAATACCCAACAAAATCGTAGCATAAAAATATACAAAAAAATAGATTCACCTCAAAAATGATGGAAATGGTTTCTCCTTGCAATAATTTCTCAAGTGAACATTTTGGAGATTAACTTGCCACTAAGGGTGTCACTACATAAATGAAAGCTTTTTTTAGAATCAAATAGAAATTCCGCTTGTATTCATAAATTGGAAAGTAATTGTTAAGCGTGACCTTAAGATCTTCCCTGGTATGCAAGATAATTTTGCTTTTCAAACCTTACCTACCACCTCCATATATTACTGGCCAATATTGGAATTTTTTTCATTAACCCCTCAAATTGAAGGTGTCAATTTAACTCCCACAATGACTTTGTATAACCCGTCATTTAACTCCACAAATCTACAAGTTGATTTACTCCAAATACAATGTCTTTTAATTGTTCTCACTTTTGCTGGGATTGTCCCACCTTCTTATCCGGGACATGAATTTAATAGAAGTTCATAAAATTCATAATTTCCAAGCTCTAAGTTGCAAAGGTGTTCCACTTTAACTCACCTACCTAACAAATGAAATGAATTGTGATGCATCAAACAAAGACCTACATAACAAGAACTTTCACATAGCAAGATCAAAGTTATAGTGTCATATTTCTTATTAAATTTTGAGTCTATCCGAAATAATATGCATGACCAAGATGATCAACTATGGAAAAATAATATTTCAGTTAATAACACTTCGACTTGTGTTGTATCAATGTTTTTATAAACTCTCTCTCCATGAGTTCCGGATAGCCGTGTAGGCACAAAATTAAAAGAGATTAAATTGGTAAAGGAGAGAGAAATATTTACATCCTTATACTTGTTACAATACATATAAATTCAACATCAAGTGTAAAAAAATTATAAATCCATGCAGATGTTAAATCGGGATTAGCAATCATCATGCTCAATACTATGAATTAAATTAATTCGTTGTTAGAAAGAAAGAGGGAAGTGTTGTTAAGATTCGAAATAAATGAAGAGCACAATAAAAATGTATCTCGAAAGGGGACATATCAAAACACAAAATTATCGATCTAGGTTGAAGCACAAACACCTATCTATATAACCTGCAAAAGGAGGTCGTTGAAGATACTAGAATACATTAAGAGCACAATAAAAATGAAATTCAAAAGGAGACATATCATTAAAATACAAAATTGACTATCTAGGTTGAAGCAAAAAACCTAACTATATAACAACACAATGACGACCTTTGAAGTATGTCAAGTGGAGTGATGGAATATTGGGAGCAAAAGATCATATTAATGAAACATATCAAAAGTTCGTGTTGAGCTTAAAATATTTAAATCGTTGAAAGGTATGGATAGCACGTAACAGTATTCCTATCATTTACCTTTAGAGAGTTCAATTCACAAGAAATCAACCAAAGTATTTATGGTTGCTTATGTTGATCATAATCAGCTACCTTTTAAGATTTTCACAGTACCCGGGGTTTAAACCTCTCAAATCCCCTCTTCCTACTTTTTAAAAATCATTTCTAAAGGCTCGTCGTTACCATTTCCCGCCCTTAAATTACACTATAAAAGGCAAAACCCCGCATTTAAATATATTGAAAGCTTAGCCCCTTCGTCCTAGCCCTCCGTCCTTTTCTCCATGTAACTGGTACCAAACCAAGTACTAAACCGAAGGTGCTTATCATGTATGTATATCTATGCTGCTTGTCACCGGCCGACTGCATGCATCCGACGACATTTGCAAAGTCTTTCATCGTGCCCATGGCCCATTCCGTTCATCGTCCAAATCGCCCATTCGCCATCCGATCACCGTAGATCTGCATCAGAACACATCCGTCCGGTGGTCCCCGCAAGAGTGCTTATACCAAACCCGCCCCCGGTTTCTATCGCACCGCTCTTCGCCGTGGGCGGTAATTCTCGTTTCGCCAAAGATTCCACTCATCAATCAACACGTGGCTCACCGCACTATTATAAAACCGCTCTCCATCGCACATTATTTTTCGGCTGCGATATTCACGACACTGTCCGATCCGGGGGGTCTTCATCCAACGTTGTCGCTCGTCGAAGCTACCCCGCATTTAACCCACGCCATGCCATTGACCCGGTCCTCCTCCACGCCATCATTCCACATGGCTATTCAATGCATTCTTTTTTCGCCTTCCTTATGTGTCATTCAAAAAGTCCAATTCAAAGTTTTTCGTCTCTGCTATGCTCCGCCAACCTTCTCCATTGCCACCTCCCACCGTCACACTACATTTCCTATCACGTTGCATTTCTCGGCCTCTCCACCATGTCGCGTCGTCTCACCATTATCCCCACCGTGTTCACCTTCCCGTGCATGGTTTCTTTAACGAGTTTGTGGATTTTATACTGCAACGACAATCTATCATGATTCATACTTTTATTAATGTGATAGAGAACGCGTCAAAGGACTAGTTTTTTAGAAGCAAAATTTATGAAGAAAGTCCCGGGTAGTCGTCGCGACATGACATCCATTAAAGAAGCAGAGTTATACTTTGGCAAGCTTCCCAAAGGTCATTCAAGAGGCAGATATCATAGATGGAGACACATAAATAAAGAAAGAGTATCAAGGGAAGATCAAGGAATCTTTACAAGATCGCAATATTGAAGATTTTAAATCATAATTCAAAGGTTTAGAAGGCAGAGGGTACAATGCACAAAAAACAATACCTCTGTGTTTTATTTTAGAAGAATTTTCTTTGAGGAAAGGACGTAATGTTTATATATGTTTTTATCTTTGTACCGTGCTCCTAAAGAGACTTTCACCCAAGGCATTTATTCCGGTGCTGAAGTGGTGCCACGAGTACATTTGATGACTACAACGCCATCAAGCAAAGATAAGGCACTTTTTCACCATTTTGTTTTAATGATACAATTAAATGTTCATCACCTACTCTTCGAGCTCTCTTGTTCTCCTGCAAAGCTCCAAGAACAGAGCAGTTGAGGGTTCCGCATTTTATCAAAACTATGCTGAAAGGATTTTTGTATACATTTTGTAAAGCTCTTGTATGAAGGCTCGCAGCCCATAGGTCTCGAGGAGGAGTTCTATCTCGTTAAAGAGGTTTATGGTCTTTGCATTTTACAAGCAGTAACCTTTTCTCTTATGTGTTATATTAGTAGATCATTTCATTTCATCCATCTTTCTTGTATCATGTTTTGAATTCAAGTGGCTCATCGATTTTTGGTATGTATTCATCCTAGTTGATGCCCATGCTCGCATCAAGCACTTTAAATATGGCTCATGCATGATATACTGCTCTATTATTCATATCTAAATCGTATTTCGTTATATTAGTTTCTTTGGGAGGGTGTTTTTAAAACACCATTGTTGTGTATGGATTTAGATTGGTAAGCCCATGCATGGCTATGTTGTGTATCTAGATATCAGCCCAATGATAACTAGTATCTTCGATATTCCCTTCACAAAATTTCGCCCCTTCGATAATTGATTTTTGTGACATAATACTTGAATCGTCTCTGGCGTAAATTGTCTCTAACTCACCGATGCCTTTATATTACAATTCCGTATCTTGCCTCTCATAAAGATTCTTCTTTTCCCCGTGACACTTTCCCGAGGTCTTGGTACCATTTGAATTTCCATACTTCGGCGACAGAGATAGCATGTGAGTTGAAGCTGACAACTTCATACATTATATTATATTCTCCTTGCTATGCTAAGATGTCCTAGGAATCGGTCTATTACAACTCTAGGCTATCTCTAGGTGCGACAAAATCTTTTCAAGGCTACTGTCAGACGGCTAAGAAAATCAAAATCCCTAGGCCTCAACAACCTATATTCACTCTCTAAGTAGGTGAGCACAGAGAGTTGAGAGTTGTAGATCCCTCACCTTGCCGACTCCATACTTGTTCATTTGATAAATCTATTTCCAGAAATTTGGGGCCCTCAGAAGCCACACCCGAGGTCGATACGCCTAAGCCAAAGACACCTTCAAGCACCGACCCTAAAAAGATCATACATAGAAGAAATTGGAGGGAAAAAATTAGTCCATTCTGAGATTCCCGAATTCTCTCAAGAAGACTTTCCGTCCTCCTCCTCTCAAGATTCTCAATTGCAAATTACCGACCCCACTATCTAGAGATACCAATTACTATTCGTATAGTCCACCCGAGGGAGGTGTCCACTGGTAAATAATCTTCATCCTACTCCCGAGGTTGAAGAGGTCAAGGAAGTCACCGAAGTATCCGCTCGTTAACAAGACCATTGTTCCCCTCAACACCTCAAGCCGCAATTGAGTATATTCCTATTATTATCCATACTCCACTTCCTCCTCTTCCTCCATTTACACATCGTAGTGTAGCACTACCTCCACCTCCTCCAATGGCTAATGTTCCAGCCTTTCTTAATGAATAAATATGCTCCTCTGCATTACCTCAAGTGTTGAATGATATGCCACAAGATTATCTAAAGATTTTGCCCAGATTCAACTAGAAAATGAGATTGATGCTCAAAAGCATCTTGAGACTTTCTTCGCTTCTTTTGCAGAACTTTAATGTTGAATATTTAGATTTGTCTTAAGACCGTTTGTGCAACTTCCTGATGGTGAAGCTCGAAAATGGTTTAAGACTTGCAGTTGTTCTATTACCACTTAGATAATATGGAAGATACTTTTCTTAGGAAATGGGGGGAAAAGAAAGACCATGGACATTAACATCGCAGTTCAATACACTCAAGAAAAGGCATAATGAAGGGGTGGCCGAATTTATCAAAAAGATTTAATAAATTGTATTCTGCTGCTCACTCGATATGAAACCTCATCGCATCGTCGTTAAAGTTGTTTTTATGGCGTACTTTGATTCGTAATCTAGTTTCTCTCTTAGAGAAAGAAAGCCTCGCTACTTCCGGATGATGCTCGACAAATGCTCTAGAAATCGAGGCAAATTTTGCCTCCATAGGTAAATCAAAGGGAAAATCTCGAACAAGATACTAGAAGAAGGGGGCAAAGAGGAGGTATCTACCTCCTACCAAGACAAAGACTCTAGTATTAGCATAATCGAAGAAATGAACAAAAAAATTAGCAACCTTACTAATAAGCTTCGGTAAGCTCAAATTGGAGGCCAAGAATTTAGCCTCCGATTTCCTGCATGCTCCAAACAGAGGTTAGAATCTCAAATATAGGAAACTACCCTTGCATATTTTTCCAAGGAAGGCAAAGGAGCAACAAGATCAAGTACTACACCTATCAGACTGGAAGTCTCCAAGAGATGATTCTACTAAAGACACCGCTATGGGCCGGAGGATGCGAATCTTTCCTTTTCGAATAGTGATGAAGAAGAATGCCCTTTGCAAGGGAATGATGGAGCTGAGTGCCTGTCACAGAAGGAGAAAAGGCCGAGACACAAGCAGGCGAATTTGATCATTATTGTAAAAATTGATGATTTCCATGCAAGCACATTTCAACAGAAGATATGATCTCGCATCCCTAGGAAGAGGACTCGTACTCAAGAGCAAGAAGAAGAGTTACCCCGTAAGGAAGCACTCGCCGAAGGAGTCTACAATGCATAAAGTCGCGGTACAAAGGTAAGGGCCCTCTAAACAAACCTTTGGCAGTTCAATGATCAAATTCCTTCCACTCCAAAAGCAGTTTTTCCTCGAAATACCAAGTCCGTGTCAAAAGAAGTCAAACCCCCACCGAAAAATAAAGAGCCAAAATAGGTTGTAATAGAGAAGTCCCCCCTATTTTCAGTTTTTAAAAGGAACTTCGAAAGTCAAAACCTGCCTCGATCGAACCGTTGAAGCAACTAGTATACCTAGGTCAAGTCACCTCATTTATGCTACCTGCAAGGCACCAATCATCCCGTATAGTCTCAACCTTCAAGAAGAAAGACCCATGGTCATTTTCGTCATCACGTCAAGGAGATAGATGGTTCTACTCCTCCCTTTTATGTGTCTCTAGTGTGATCGATGACTCCGCTATTACATAATTATTTGTTAGATTCCGGAGCTCCCATAATCTAATACCTCTCACGTGGGATTATGGAACAAGCCTAGGATTACAAATCACCCATCCATACAAGGACCTCTATTCATTTGACTCCAAAAGAGTTAAATGCTTAGGATGATCAAAGATTTGGTGGTCAATTTGGCTCAAATCCCGAAGAAAAGTGTAGTAATGGACATCGTGGTGGCCGACATCCCACTCGCTTTGCATAAGTCATTGCTGTCTTGGGAACAAAATTGTGGATCACTCAAGATGGATTTAACATATGCCACTATCCCAATTTTTGATGGCCAAGAGAGGAGATTGTGGCCAGGAGACTAGATTTGTCAAGATGGTGACCAAGGCCGACAACTCAGCTTAATTCCCCGATCTACAAGAAAGAAGGAGACTTTCATGCTTCGATGCCGGAAGAAGATCAAGATTATGCCTACAAACTGTCCTTTGCTAACATCAAGATTGAACAACCCTCGCAGAGAGATGAAAATAGAACTGGACACTCCATTTTGATTAGCAAATTCAAAAGAAGGTAATGGAGCTAGGTACTATTTATTTCTCCTACAGAAAAATGGGTTCCATTGTCTTTCAAGCCGGAATACGAAGCTACAAATAATGTGCTAAATATGAAGCACTTCCGTTAGGATTGCGTACGCCTAGGAGCATGGGTATACAAAGTTTAAAAGTACCGGGAGATTCGAATGGTGGTTAGACAAGTCGTAGAATCGTTGCCAAAAACCAAACATCCCCGCCTAAGGGCTTATAGGAATGAAGTTTGGGACATGGTAGAAAATTTCTTCTCGCATTCAATATCCAATTCATGCTAGTCCCCCGTCCCAAGAAGAATGGGGAAATAAGGTTGTGTGTGGATTTCAAATTTAAACAAAGAGCATCCCTAAAGGATAATTATCCACCGCCTAAGATGGATCACATCCCGCAAAGGGTCGGGATCTTCTAGGATGTCAATGATGGATGGATTTCGGTTATAAATCCGTGTGGTCGTACTTCCAGAGACCAAAAGAAAACCGCTTTCACCACACCATGGGGTACATTTATGTATGCCGTGGATGCCTTTTGACCGATTAACAAAAGGAGCCACTTTTCGCAGGGCGATGGATATTGCTTTTGTTGGGGAGCAAGACAAATTTCGGTAGTCTACCTCGATGATGTCACCGTATTTCCAAAAATGGTCAAGTGTACATTGAGCATTCATGAGAACTTTTGAGAAATGCAGTATGTATGGTCTTTCCCTTAATCCTCAAAAGTCTTTATTTTCTTTTAGAAGAGGGAAATATTTTGGGACACATTGTGACTAAAGACGGGGTGAAGATAGATCCTAAGAGGGTAGAAGTCATAAATGGTATTGCTTTCCCGTGAACAAGAAAGAAGTACAAGTATTCCTAGGGCAATATCAATTTCCTAAGAAGGTTTATTCCTAACTATGCCGAGATAGTTAGGCATATACACCCACATGTTGAAGAAAGATAATCTAAGTTAAATGGTCCTGTAAAGAATTACGAGAGGCATTTACTAGAATAAAAAATGCTTTTGCAGTAGTTTCTCCCCTGTATACTCGGACTAGATTATGATAAACCCTACATTTTTTTGCATCACCTCACATACAATAACAGGAGTTTTATTGTAGAAAAATGAGGAAGGGTACGAGCAACCTATTGCATTTTTTATTCGTGTGCTCCGTGATGCGGGAATTAAAGTACAACATATTGGAAAAGCAAGCATACTGGTAAAATCACTCAAAGCATTCTATGTATATATTCGCAATCCCATATCGCATTTTGTGCCTACAACCGTAAAAGATATTCTTATCCAAGGAGATAGTGAAGGAAAAAGGGGAAGGTGGATTGCCAAAAATACGAGGCAGATCTAGACATCCGTCCTACCAAGTTAATCAAAGGACAGGCTAGCCAAGATGTTATCTCAATCAAATTATTAGGCTTTGGGTATAAATTTATCCATAATGGCACCGAGGAATCAAGAGAAAGAAGAGAGACAAGGAATTGGGGTAGTTACTCCAAAGATACATGTAAAGTACCTCACCAAATTCATGGTACAAAGAGATAGTGGAATATCTCCTCACACTCAATCGCCCTCCTAGCCGTGATAAAGCTAAATACAAAACACTAAGATTGAAATCGCAGAAGTACATAGTCGCCAATGGTCATTATATCGGCAAGATCCCTCAGTATCCTACTCCTATGTCTGTCGCAGGATGAGGTAGAGAACATAATAGCCACCCTCATGAGGGAATCTCGTGGGGGTCATGTACTGAGGGCCATCGTCACAAGATCTTAAAGGCCGGTTTTTACCGGCCTAAACTATTCTGAGATGTTTTTACTTCTTTGGCCGAGCCTCTGTGAGAAGTGCCAAAAATTTGCCGAAAGACAAGTTGGTAGCTCTACCCTTGATTCCTCTTCATGTGGATGAACCATTTAGACAATGGGGAATTGATTTTATAGGTGAAATACATCCTCCATCAAGTGGTTCAAGATAAATGGATATTAACTTCCACTTATTATTTCACGAAATGGGTGGTGTCATCCCCGCAAGGAAAGCTATAGATGCAAGAATAATAAAGTTTATGGAAGAAAACATCATATCCTGGAAGTTTGGTCGCCTTCCCCGCGTAGTAGTGATCGTATAATGCAATGTGCCTTCAAGTCTACAAAGTTTGTAAGCTTCTCGTCAAAATAAGATAACATCACACTAACCACTTACAAGATACTATCCACAAGGAAATGGTTTTAGCCCCAACAAAACTGTGAGGGCTTTGAAGAAGACTATCAATGAAAATCAAAAGAAATGGGATTCCCAATTGAAATTGCTCCGTGGGCATATAGAATTACCAAGAGAGAGAATCGGGAAATCCCATATGAATTCAGTGTATGGGAAGGCACCCGTATTTCCTTTTTAATTAGCTAGTAGCTCGATTCACAGAAAGCCCGATGATATGATCGTGCGAATAAATTAGTCATGGAATTAGAAGAAACACACAATCAAGTAAATCAAAGGTCAAGTGAGATCGTGAGAAGATTAAATACCTTTTCGATCGCATGCTAAAGATGAATCAGTAAGTTGGTGATCTAGTGCTCGATGGGACATCCGGAGAGCCGAGAAGGGAAACATGGTAAATTCACCCCTCTCGGTTTGGCCCTTTCAAAATTGTGGAACAGGGGGCAATAATACTTTTCAAGTTGGAGAATTTACAAGGCGACTTGTCGGACACCCCTATAAATGGTCAATTTATCAAGCCCTACTTTCAAGTATACCAGCACAAAAATCCGGCGTATTATATCAGATACAGTTTCTCTGCTTTCATTTTTGATCAAATAATGTGGGTGTTATTATGAATCATAAGTTGAAAAGCGTAAGGGCCAAAGAGCAATAATCTGGCATAAAAGGAGTATTCGTGGTTCCGCAGTTCTCGACACATCTAGGGATGGACGTTCCATCCCTGCATGGAGCCGATAAGCCGATCATAATCGCCTACCTTTTAAGATTTTCACAGAAATATGGCTTAAACCTCTCAAATCTCCACTTCCGGCCTTAAAAATCATTTCTATGTCGTCGTTACCATTTCCCGCCCCCAAATTACACTCGTAAAAGGAAGAAAACCCCGCATTTAAATATATTCAATGCTTAGCCCCTTTGTCCTATTCTCCATGTAACCGGGTATCTGCATCAAGTGCTAAAACTGTGAGGTGCTTATCACGTATGTATACTCCATGCTGTTTGTCACCGTCGATCCGTGCTGCATCCGACGACATTCGCAAAGTCTTCATCGTGCCCATGGCCCACTCCGTTAATTGTCCACCCGCCATTTCGTGGTCCGATCAACCTGCATCTACCAGAACACATTCATCCCGGTGGTCCCTGCCAGCCGTCAGACCAAACCCACCTAGTTTCTATCGCACCGCCGCCGTGGGTACTTTCGCTACGCGGATTCCACTCACGCTCGACACGTGGCCTGCACTATTACAAACCGTCTCTCCATCGCGCATTAATGTTCCCACAAATTCGCGCGCGATATTCGTGATGCTCGTCCGATCCGGGGGTCTTCATCCAACTATTGCCGCTCGTCGAAGCTACACGGAATTTAACCCACACCATGCCACACCCGGTCCTCCTCCACGTCATCATTCCACATGCCATTCATCGCATTCTCTTTCACCTTCCTTATGTGTCATTCAAAAGGTCCAATTCAAAGTTTTTCGTCCGCTATGCTCCGCCAACCTCTCCATTGCCACCTCCCACCGTCACACCGCATTTCCTATCATCGTTCTCGCATTTCTCGGCCTCTCCACCATGCCGTGCCATCTCACCATTATCCCCACGTGTTCACCTTCCGTGCATGGTTTTCTTTAACAAGTTTGCGGAATTTGCAGTTTGCAACGAAGAAATCTATCATGATTCACAACCTTTATTACCGTGATAGAGAACGCGTCAAAGGACCCGCTTTTCGTAAGAGAAAT